>CM074786.1:16284367-16783809 GCA_037355745.1 Pseudo-nitzschia multiseries | reverse complement strand
TTCCGACGGATTGTACTGCCAGTGATACTACGCGTATTGCAGCTACGCCCTGTGAGCGATACCCCAACAAACATGACTACCTATCCCTGAAACCTTTCTTTTGTTGGGTTTCCACAGATCGCATCAAGGCCACGTTTGAAAACTCAACCCAATATGGTTCATTGGCGGTTAGCCCTGATGGAAACATTTTCAAACGTTTCCATTCCCCACAACCGGCCATGAACGTTCAACCCTTCAATGACGATGTTATGTCCGATGCTGTCTATTCGGATGTCCCCAGCGATTGATGGTGGCTCCAAGATTGCTCAGATCTTCTTCGGCCGAAAGTCACATATTATACACGTTGAAGAAATGCGTACCACCGGCGATTTTCTATCTTGCTTCCAGAACTTTGTTCGAAAATGGGGCAGGCCCATGCGCCTCCTTTGCGACCACGGTAACTATCAATCTAGTAAGAAGGTCGTCGATTATCTCAAAATGCTATGGATTGGACTCTGGCAAAGTGAACCTTATCACCAACACCAGAATCAATTTGAACGTCGGTACCAAACGTTCAAGCGCATTGTCAATCGCGTCATGGATCGTACCGGCACACCACCACATCTCTGGCTACTGTGCATGACATACGTCGCTGGTCTCCTCAATATTATTTCTGATCCTACGCTGTCAGATAAACAACCGGTGTTCATTGCTACCGTTACACTTGGCGACATCAGCGCATACACCAGTTTCTTCTGGTTTGAACCTGTGTATTTCAAGACCAACGACTCCCCTTTCGGTACCCAGTCTACCGAACGCCTAGGTCACTTCGTCGGCATCGCCGAACACGTTGGCAATGGGCTCTGCTTCCGAATCTGGGATCCCGTTACCAACAAGTTACTTGACCGGTCCGGCGTCCGCTCTGCTCTTACGCCTGAGTCCCGTAACAAATGCGCGGGCCTATTCACTGATGATGGTTTCATCAAGTGGCGTAACGCCAAGGATTCCTTGCCCCGTTTATATGCCACTGGAGACGCTCCAGCATTCAAACATGGGAAGCATACCACTCAGAGTGACCCCGTTGAAACGTCTACAAAACCGGGCAACTCAATTCCCCCTAGCGTTTCACCCGCTGATTCTGACACTGCCGATGACACCATCCCACCTGTACCCAACGAACAACCAGGTACTACGCCTCACGCATCTGGCCCTCAAACTATTCTTCAACCACCCGCCCACCCCTCGTTACCGAGCTTTCTTCATAAGAAGGTCGATGACAGCCCAAGCTGGTCACCTTCTCCACTCCCTAACAGCTATGGGGAGAGTTTTGATGGTCCCCCTACGACACACATCTTCAGCAAGACCTCCGATGGCGTTCTCCTTACTGAAGATAATTTTGATCCACCGGAATTAGCATACTTTGATGTTAGTGACGTCACAACTCCACACACCAACCCCGCTACTCCTTCAGTAGACCCATCACAGGTAGTTGTTACCGACGAAGAAGGTAACGCACAATTTGACGATGATGGTAAACCCATTACCATTCCTACGGTCCCGATTGCCAATCTACAAGGACGTTCCTTCCTTGTAACCAACCCCGATGGCACCCGGAAGCGTCTTATCATCGTCGATGTAGAAGACAGTCTTGAACGCAACAAAGAATTCATCAAGTTTAAGTGCAAACACTCTGATGACGAACTTAATGATATCATTGCATACAATGATGTCATGAATTACATCCACCGTGATTCAACACAAGAAGACGGCAAACTTTGGTCATTTCGCTGCATCCTAGGACACCAAGGTCCGCTGGATAACAAGCATCCCCAATACAAAGGCTCCAAGTATAACCTTTGGATTGAATGGGAAAATATGGAACGAACATATGAACCTCTGGCCAACATTGCGGCTGATGACCCTGTCACCGTTGCCAAATACGGGAAAGACAACAACTTGCTTGACCTCCCAGGTTGGAAACGCCTCAAGCGAATCACCAACCTAGCACGACGAACCAAGAAACTTGATCGACTCGTGCACCAAGCCAAACTACGTTCTTTCCGTACCACTCCACAGTACCAATATGGATTCAAAGTACCTCGTAACCACGAAGAAGCCCTCCGATTTGATCAAGCCAACGGAAACACCAAATGGGAAGATGCCACCACTCTGGAAATGGCACAACTCAATGAATACAATACATTCATTGATAAAGGCGTGTACAAGACAAGCTCCATTCCCCCCGGATTCCAACAGATCAAGGTACACATGATATATGCTGTCAAGCACGACGGTAGACACAAGGCTCGTCTCGTTGCTAACGGTAATCTCACTGAGGCCCCTATCCACAGTGTTTACGCAGGTGTCGTATCTCTCCGCGGCCTACGTATGTGCCTATTCCTAGCTGAACTGAACGACCTGGAAGCATGGGGTACCGACATAGGTAATGCCTACCTAGAAGCAGTTACCTGCGAGAAAGTATGCATCAAGGCAGGTCCCGAATTCGGATCGCTGGAAGATCACCTGTTGATCATTTACAAAGCCCTATATGGTCTCAGATCTTCAGGCAAGTGCTTTGGAGACTTACTCGCAGCCTGTCTCATCGAACTCGGCTTCGAACGATCCCGCGCAGAACCGGAAATATTCCTCAAGCCTGGAACGAACAAGCACGGTGAACGTGTATATGAACTTATATGCACATATGTCGATGACCTATGCCTCTGCATGGCAGATCCCAATTCCTTCTTGAAGATATTGCAGTCGTCACCATATAACTTCAAACTGAAGGGATCCGGACCTATGAACTTTCACCTAGGTTGCGGATTTGAGCGCGACGCACATGGTGTTCTCTGCATGAATCCCATAAAGCTCATCGAAAAGATGGAAGCGTCTTACGAACAAATGTTTGGATGCAAACCTAGCACTAGATTCCAATCACCCATTGCAGAGAACGATCATCCCGAATTGGACTCCTCAGACTTTCTTGAAGAAACTGGTATACAGAAATACCAAAGTATGATCGGTTCACTCCAATGGATCATCGCTATTGGCCATTTCGATGTACAAACAGCCGTGATGACACTCTCCAGTTTCAGAGCTCAACCACGAGATGGGCATCTTGAACGTGCCAAACGTATCTATGGATATATCTCCAAGTTTAGACATTTTAAAATCAGATTCCGCGTGGAACCCCCCGATTTTATATTGACTAAACCCGACACCATCGACTGGTCCAACACCGTCTATGGGGAGCATTCTGAAGAGCTACCCGACGACGCTCCTGCACCGCTTGGAAAGACAGTAGTGCTGACACATTTCTATGATGCCAACCTCATGCATGATATTCTTAGTGGTAAGGCTGTAACCGGCATTCTTCATTTCGCGAACAAGACTCCCATGACGTGGTTCTCGAAGAAACAGTCTACTACGGAAACAGCCACCTTTGGAGCTGAATTTGTTGCAGGAAGAACTTGCATCGAACAGATGGTTAATCTACGGCACTCATTCCGATACCTAGGAACACGAGTCCATGATATCTCCTACTCTTGGGGTGACAACGAAAAGATGATCCAAACGTCGACCTTCCCTTACGCAAGGTTGCACAAGCGTCATAACATTCTATCGTTTCACTACGTACGGAGCATGATAGCAAGAGGTTCCATTTTAATGATGCACATCCCAGGTAAGGATAACTGTGCAGACATTCTCACCAAGCATTGGGAACACTTAGTTGTGTATCCACTGCTCAAGCCCATCTTCCACTTCTGTGGTAATACCGGCGACCTTCTCCAAGATGACGGAAGCATCATGTAGAGCAAGATGACCTTTCACAAGGAGACATGGGGAGTATTAAATTCCTTTCGTGACCAGAAGTACCAAAGCTACCAGACGGTAGATACCTTATTCGTACGAATCCATGAGTCCCGTATCAATCAAAGTAATCGATTCCCACGGCATATCGATTCCCACGGCGCATCGATTCCCATCGCGCATCAACGGTGAGCAATGTTAGAATCCCTGTTTTACAGTATTGCCATTGTTCTTTGGTGAGCAAACTCTGACTTCATAAAATATCACACGAGCTACGGGAGCAATTCCTGACCTTAATGATAAACAATCCATGGAGTCTTCCTAACGGAACAAGAGAAGAAAACCGTTGGCGTGTGATTCTCACACAATACATATACATGCATACAGATATATATGGTCAACGACCAATACATGTACGGAAATAATCAGCGAGTAATCTCATCACTACGCAACAGCAGTTGCAACGTATTCATCTCAATAAAAGAGAAATCTTGCATTTTGGCAAGATTTCACTTTATCTCATACTTTTAACATTCAACTGATTTATACCCCAAAATTCACACTAGTTGCTACCAACTACTTGTAATCTACATACTAAGGTCTGTCTCGCTGCAATCCTCTGAACAAGTCACAGCAAGAAGAGATCTGGCGTTTCCCTAGCTTCGCCTGTAGTCCGATTATCCGTTGCCGAAAGTATCCAACACAATTGTCACGCGTAGAGTACAATCATTCGTCTACTAACACACTAACGCAGCGTTGCTGTCCTTCAGAAGCCTTTGAATCAGACCTTCACCGGACCGGATTCAGAAGGAAAATAATAATCAAGTACAAGAACAAGAACAAGAACAACAAACCATTGCTGGCCCAGCAGGCAGTAGTAGTACTATTACTACTACTAACCAGCAAGAAGAAGAAGAAGAAGAACTTGTTGGCAGACGGGATAGTAGCAGTAGTAGTAGTAGTGTAGTTCTACTAGTAGTGGTACTAGTGAGAACAACAATACAATCCCCAACAAGAAGCAAGTCAATAAAGCCAACAACATCAGCACGTTGTTGTTGTTGTTGTAGTACTAGTAGTAGCAGACCAATTTGCAAATGGCCTGTCTGCCTGGCTGGCTGGCGCGATACCCCAGTCCAAATCGGTGTGTGCATAATAGATAAATGAAGGAGACTTCATAGTACCGTAAGTACGGTAGCACAGTATGAGTTTCAAACACACCAGTGCCGGTACGTAATTACCCAATCCAGTAGTATGTGCTTGTAGTACGGTGCGTACTGTACAGCACCGTACAATTGGCAACATGCATGCAGAGAATAAATACAAAGTAATAAACACAAAGTATTACTCGTACCATAGTACCTACTGTAATAGTCATGAACAAAATTGGTCTTCTTGTTATTTGCTTATTATTATTTCATAATACTTTTTACTGTATGGTCTAATGTTTCTTTGAAGTAGCAGTATATAACAGCGAGTGTAGTGTAGTGTAGTGTAGTCACCGCACGCCTCATTCTCGTACCAGACGATAGATAGATATACCGTACCCAATGGGAGCAGGAGAGCAGTGCAGTGCAGTGCAGTGCAGTAAAGCAGTGCGTGCGTTTTGGTTTTGTGACTGTCTTCTGTAGCACCACTGTAATCCTGTCAAAGAGCACAGCACAGCACAGCACTTGCGCAGCCTGCCCGCCCCCGACAAATATGCCACGCCACGCCGTTGTTCCCGGGACTTCCGTCTCGTTTGCGTCCCGAACTCAACTCAACTCGACTCAACTCCTGTTGCGCGTGCAGCGGGAGCCTCTTCCTCTCGCACGGTGACCGACGGTTGACGGTGCTGCAACTACTACTACTACTATTACTATTACTACTTTGACGTTACGATCACCATCGACGCGTGTGCCTCCTCCGTCGAATCGCTCTCTGTCGTTTCCGCGTCTTCCTTCTTCCTGGTCTCGGGGACAACGGCGTTGCCCGCGCCCGCGGTTGTATTAGTAGTAGTAGTAATAGTACTACTACTATTAGTCGCAGCCGAGACGTGGTTCGTGTTCGTGATTGTGTTCTCATCATTCGCGTTAGTGTTCGTTGTTGTTGTTGTTGTTGTTCCTCCTCCTCCTCCACCAACAGCAACAACAACAACTCCGGTGTTGGTGTTGGTGGTGCTGGTTCCAAAGAATGCCCGCTGTGTGCGCCGGTTCCGTTTTCTCGAGGCCTTGACGTTCGCGTTGCATCGAAGGAGTCTCCGGCACTCCCGGCTGAGTTCGCGTTCGTGTTTTTCCGGAGACACCGACGTAGTCGCAGTGGCAGTCGCGGTGGCAGTAGCCGTCGTAGTGGCAGCAAGAAATGGGTGTCGGTGTTGTTCCATAGAAGAAGCAGAAGCAGAAAAAGACGCAGCACGGCTTGGTGGTGGTGGTGGTGTTCCGTCGTGATGATGATGATGATGACGACGACGACGATGATCCTCTCCGTCCTTGCTCTCCTCTTCGCTGCTGGTACTACTACTACTAGTACTGCTGGTACTACAAGATCCCGTGCACGATGTCGTATCTGTATCTGCATCCGTATCTGCATCCGTATCTGCATCCGTGTCTTGTAGTTGTTGTTGTGCTAATAGCTGTTGCTTTGCGTGGAGCAGAATCGATCGGCGTTCTTCGGGAGTCAAGCGGAGTTGGTGCGGAAGAAGACGCCGATTTCTATTACTATTACTATTACTGGTACTATTTCGATTCCTGCAACTGTCGTCGTGTTGTTGTTGTAGTTCTTCTTTTTCTTCTTCCGGATGGTACAAGCTCTCGTAGTCATCGACCTTGATGGATGTTTCTTCCGTGTAGGACCATCCCAATTGGATGGGACATCCCTCCGAGCAGCAGGGATGATCTCCCAACACCTGGAGATAGGTTCGAATCTCGCAGTTTCCAAACGAGACGCTGTGGTGGTGGTGGTGTGAATGTGAGTGTGAATGTGAGTGCAGTTGCGAATCCGATTGTGCATCCTCCATGGTGGGCGAAGTGTCGGAAGCAGCCGAAAAGGTAATGAGCGATTGGTCGTCGTCATCGTCATCGTCATCGTCATCATCATCGTTGGTTTGGAATTCTTCCGTTGGAGCAGGAACACCATCATCTCTCGAGGACCTTCGTCTCAGGGATATCCACGAGAACCCGTGGGGATGATGATGGTGATGATTATGATGGTGGTTGTTGTTGTTGCTGCTGTTGTGTCCACTATCGCAGTTGCTGCTGTGCTTATCGCGAACGCCGCCGATGCCGATGCCAATGCCGATACGGAGGCGGCGTTCTTTCTTGGTCTTGATTGTTTTCTCGTGGTTAACGTTGACGTTCATGTTGTTAACGTTGACGTTCATGTTCATGTTGTCACCGTTCCTCGGCAAGTGAAGGCGAAGAAGCATAGAGTTGATGTTTGGCAACAATCCGCGGCGTCCCATGATGAAGAAACTGTTGTGTTGTGTTGTGTTGCTTAGTGCTGCTTAGTGTTGTGTTGTCCCGTTAGGTTTTGAGTTGTTACAGCACGGCACGGCACGGTATATATGTGTATATATATATATATATATATATGTATGTATGCACGTATTTCGGTTTATTGTAATATGAATGTGAACAAAGAAAGACACAGAAGGCCAAGGCCAAGGCCAAGGCAAGGCAAGGCAAGGCAAGGACAGGCCAGGCCAGGACAGAAAATGAATTCGAACTCAATCAATCAATCAATCAACCAATCAACAGCAAAACTGCCGCTGTTGTTGTTGTTGTTGTTGTTGCTTGAATATTCTCGTTTTTTGTCTAATCTGCTGGTTGAAGTATTTGGTGAGTGGACTGGTCATGAAAGGCAATGCTCCTCGAATAGTATTACTTGTCTTATTGTATTGTATTGTCTTATTGTATTGTTGTTTGATCTACCTATCGGTCTGTTGCTCCTCGCCTTTTTGCTTTGAGGTACCGGTACGACTACTTGCACCGCAGGTCATGGATTTGTGGTACCGTACAGGAGAAAAACGTATTACGAAGTACGGTACGTACCGGTAGTAAAGACTTACTCCGTAATTACTTTGTACTTCTATTTTTCTTCTTACTGATTTTTTTTTTGGTTTTTTTTTCGTTCTCGTTTTCGTTCTCGTGATGATGTAACCGAACAGCGTTCCCAACAAAAATCGAGGAGCCAAATTCTACCGTATGAACTCGTAAAACCCTACGTAGTCAATTACAAGTACTTCAAGTACGGTACCGTGCTACCGTGTGAATTTTTTTCTTTTCTTCACTACAGTACCTACTCGTACGGTACGTACCGTACCAGTACGTAACTCACGAGACAAACGGAAGCAGACGACATCAATAAAGTTCGCAATCTTAAATTAGACCGCTCACACACACGCACACGCACACGCACACGCACACCACCATCCGCTAATTACCGTACGGTACGGTACGTACGGTAGCTATTCTACGCAACGAGTAATCGTACAGTACGTACCGTACCGTACTACTCGTACTCGTACTTTTACCGGTACTATCGGAAGAAAACGAAAACGAAAACAAGAAGAAGGGATGGGAAGCAAAACACACGGGTAATTACAGTCATACCGGTTCGTACTGTTGTACGGTAACTTATTTGTACGGTAATCGTAGTACGGTGCAGTAATCCTAAAACAAGAAAAGAGCAAAGACGTTTTGCATTAGTTCGCACTTTGCATACAAGTACTGGTACAAGTACAGGTACGAGTATCGTACCGATAGTACCGGTACGAGACAACGAGTCCGAGTACGAGTATAAGTACCGGTAATTACTGTACTTGTACCACCAGTACCGAATAATGACCCTAGCCGTACGCCAGTACAGACCCGTATTGTCGTTCGGCACGATTTTTTTGGAGCCACTCATAGTAGTTGGGCGAATGAATCCATCCGTTCTGTACATTGTACGATACCCGCGCCGCGCCGCGACGCGCCATCCTTCTTCAATCGCAGAAAGCATGAAACAGTGGTATACCGGTACCGGTACGGTACTCGTACCGGTACGAGTATGGTATGGTATGGTATGGTACGCTCCGTACCGTGCGCCACGGCATGGCGCGATACTATCCGGTCCCGGTACAAGTACGTACTGTACGGTACGATAAAATGTACACGTTGTCCGCTCGCTCGTTCGTTCGTTCGTTCGTTCGTTCACTCTGTACACTCACTCACTCACTCACTCACTCACTCACCGAAAATACACAAACATGACGGCCGAACGCCCGCCAAAATGTCTGGTAGTAGGAGTATCATAGTATGTACCGTACCGTACCGTACCGTAATCCACGAGTACGACCGATTTTCCATGTAATTTGACCAAATGGATTACTGAATTATTACCGTACACCAAAACTCGAGGAGCTCGTACTAAGAAACATAAGTTAATTTTTAATCAATTCATTAGCACCTCACTGGATTACACCAGCAGGCCCTAAAAAAAGTAATCCAATGTTGTAATCCACCGAGCTCGGTACTAAGACAGTAGAAGTCAACGCTTCTCATCTACTACTTAAGAGCTCGCTAATACTAAAACAAGTAGTAATCCAATTTTGCAATCCAGGAGCGAGCTCGGTAGTACTAAGACAGTAGAAATGATCGTTGAGCTTTTCTGGACAGTTTCAACGCAGATTACAGATTCTTCTTTTGGTTAGAGACACTCACATTTCAGTTGAAAATCGAGTTTTTCTGAGAAGCAGCTATCCTCAACAACAACATCAAACACCACCTCTACTCCTTCTTGACAGATTGAATAAGTGATCGATGAATATGTTATACCTCCTACTAGTACTACTAACTCTCAAGCCGACAGCAATCTATCGTTTGCAGATATGGCCGAGAAGTATAAACGGGACTTTACGCCGCCGTCCCAAAGGAGCCGGGGGGAGGGGGGGGGGGGGGGGGGGGGGGGGGGGTTCGCTGACCCAGGAAGCAGTCTGACCCAGGAAGCAGCTCTTGGATTACTTGATATGATCAAACCTGAGGACCAGAGAGCACAGATGACAGCCCAAATGGAGATTGCAATGAGGAGAGTAGGTTGTGAATTAATTATGGATGGAGACAAGGAACTTCCACTTGTACTAGATGAAGCAGCGGCCGGCAACGTTGATGACAATGACGACAACGACGACGACAACATGATAGAAGAAATAACAGAAACAGAACAACCAACAGCAGCAGCAACAGCAACAACAACAACCGGCGACAAAACAATCGATCTTGCACTCAATGAGCCACCAACTAGACCAGCAAGAGTATCCATTGAGCCATCTAGATCAATACTTCGAAAACCATATAGAAGAAGAGGAAGAAAAGAAGCACAAAAAAGAACAACAACAATGACAGAACAACCAACAGTAACAGCAACAACCGACAACTTTGACATGACCACTAGTGCCCAAGAGTATACTACCACGAAGATCTACAACAATGCAAATCACTTCAACACCTTTGGGGAGAAGGGAGAAGAGTACGCCTTGGCTGAAACGATCACCAGAAAGTATTCAAAAATGAAGAACAGCACACACAACCAATTCCATAAAATTGTTCGAGAAGCAACAGATCCTACAACAAATAACCCAGGAGATGCGGTACTACATGAGATGTTCACTAAAGAAGTGAGGATGAAGAACCATCTAGAGGTGGATTATCTCTTTCACTACAACATAAGCGGTCCACCGAACATGCACAAGAGGACTATCCTAGATCAAGCATTGAAAATCTGGACAACAAGAATTGCCAACCAAGAACGCCAAGGACGATGGTAAGCCATTGAATACTACTACTCATGGAGTGTATGTTCGACAACTCTTCTCGGCCTTTCATGCTAGGGATGTTCAATTTGCTGCGGCTGATTTCAATTTTCAAGGGGGATTCAAAGGGGTATTACAGAAAGATTGGAATGACAAAAGGGAAGCAGATCCAACGATTGGAACTAAGAGAACCAAGGCTGAGTTGGATGAGTTTGTTGATGAGAAGTTTGCCAAGGTTGTAACTGATGGTATCTACAAGACATTCGATGACATGCATGATCTGCTCAAGCTACTAACTATGGAACTTGGTCGGCAATTCGGAATAAGGGGAGGATTGGAGCTAACCTCTCTCTTTTGGGCATGGATTAGGTTGGGTTCTTTTGGATGGGGACACATGAAAGGTCTCAAGTATGCTATTGTTGCACCGGGAGGTGGATTTGACAAAGCACACAAACTATCACTCAACAATCCGCTAGTGACTAAGCAATTCCCGATGGTTGTTGAGGATACAAGCAACCCATTTTGTGTAATCAAGTTGATCTCCTTCTACAGAGAAAGATGTTGTTTGAGGTGGATCGAAATGAACCGCGTGCGACTGAATGAATGAGACACGAGTGTCGCGTACGAACTAAACAAGACGCGTGTGAACTAAAACAGGGCACGTGCGATTGAACAAATGAGACACGAATTGATCGTACGAGTTATCTTTCTTCTACAGGAATGGACCAACACAAATGGAGACAGGAATGGAAGTGGGAATGAGATTTCACCACTTACCGACCCGGTTCCCCTTCTTACTAAAAATAGGTCCTTATGTACCAAATCTACAGGGCGCAAGGTAAAGGCCTACAGCCCTTGGTACAGGGCACGTGCAGCACATCGAAGTATTAGCGGGTCGATGTGAATATTAGTGATTTAGTGTGTGCATTGGAGTATTAGCGGGCCGATGCACCAATTTAGTAATCTTAGAAAAGAGTGGATGAATCTGCTCACAATTCCAAATAACAATTTCATGTAATAACCAATTCAAGTTAGCTAATAAAAACCGACAGTTTTCTCCTCATCTTTCAGAGCCCTCCAAACATTCTTCGAAGAATTACGGACCGCTCCCGAGGTCAGAATATTGGTCGAAGACGCTGCAGCAGGTTGGCTTAGAAGAGATACTCACAGCACTTCGGTGAGACACTTGGATCAAGGAGCCAACAGAAGGAGAAAGAGATATTCGTACAGTTGACGACGGAATACTCTGTACTACAAGAAGAGATATCCGTGCGTTCAACGGAATACTCTGTACTACAAGAAGAGATATCCGTGCGTTCAACGGAATACTCTGTACTACAAGATGAGATATCTGTGCATTCAACGGAATACTCTGTACCACAAGAAGAGATATCCGTGCGTTCAACGGAATACTCTGTGTCCACCAAGTATCGGACTGCAGGCTGGCTAATAACAGGGAGTCAGCGTACTACAATTGCGGCGCAACACTCGGAAGGAGAGATATTCGCAAACTACGGCGAAATACTCTTTGTCCACCAAGTATTGGACTGCAGGCTGGCTAATAACAAGGAGTCAGCGGAATAAAATAACTACGGTAGGCTGGCTAATAACAAGGGAGTCAGCGAAATAACTACATCACCAGGCTGGCTAATAACAGGGAGTCAGCGAAAGAAAACGTGTGAGGACGACGCAAACCGTGTGGAGTATTTGGATATCCACCCACTAGCGACCCACCAAGTACAACAGCAGGATTGGTATCGGCGGAAACAAGAATCGATAGGGCCAATTACAATACAAAATATTCGGACGATCGGGGAATCAGACAAAGACGTCCGACAATCGGAAAACACAATCAATCCCTACCAAAATTGTGTAGGTGGCAGAATCGGAAATTGAGAAATCAACATCGAAGGGACCGATTATCAAGAAGACGACAATTTACGTTGGATCGGAATACGGCAATTTACACAAGATCGGAATACAACAATTTACAACTTTCGGCTATTAACGAATGGAGGAGGCGCCACCAACCCGGAATCAAGAGATAGAAATCGCTTTCTCTGCAGAATCAAGCTCGGACGAAGACAGCAGTGTGATATCAAGCTCGGAAGAAGAAAGCAGTGTGCTATCGAGCAGCAGCAGCAGTAGCAGTGGCGGCGATACCAAGAAGAAATACAGATACAAGATGGTGGTATACACGGACAGTCAAGTACCCAAGTTGGCCAAGGGTGATGCCGGCAAGTTCGAGGACTGGTACACCCAATTTCAGGCATGCGCCGACAACCACAAGTACAGTGACATGTTATCTACCAAGGCACACAAAGATCTACCTCCAGAAGGGCAGCTTACACCTCGGGAGGATATGAGTAAGGCACAGAAGAAGGCACTCAAGTACCACAATACGGCGCTGAATGATTTGTACAAGGCTTTCACCGACAACAGCACAGGCCTTGCTATCATGGAAAAGTCCAAGATCGATCGGGGTGGATCAGCTGAAACGAACGCCAAACTGCGGACGCAATGGCCTTGAGGCAGAGTACATCATGTAATTGAGGAACCCACGAGGGAGTACAGAAGGACCAACAAATCACACGGCAGAGAACAATTGAACATTGATCTGTGGGGTCTAAAGCTAGCCATTGGAGCCCCTCCACAGGACCTGATTGAAGATATCTACGACTTGCAAAGGAAATACCAGTACAAATCAGTCAGTCCCTCGCCGGATGAACTCATAGTGGCATTTAAAGCATCTTTTCCCGCGTATTTATTGATGCAGCTCACACCCCTCCTGGATGAACTGCAAGATGCAGACACATCCGAACTGGAATTGTGGGAGGCAATCAACCTTCAAGCGGCAAGCCTGTACAAATCGGCGCACAGTGTGCAGAGTAGGGGTGGGAAAGCCAAGGAAATGAGCTTGTTTGGAGCTGAGATGACTGATTTTGCCAATCCGGACACGCGGGATAAATGGCCAACTAATGCAGTCTGTTATTGGTGCAAGGAAAAGGGGCACAAGGCATACAACTGTGAGAAACGCAAGGCAGGCCATCCACGTGTCGACAAGAAGACCGAAAATACCAACAGCAACGGTAACAGTAACAGTAACAACAACAACAACAACAACAGCAACGGCAACCGTAACAACAACAGTGGTTCAAACAGGCACAATGGCAAACAGCGCGGAAGACGCAAATGTGGGATCTGTGGTGGTAACCATCGTGACGCTGTCTGTTGTGAGGATGAAAAGAATGCTGCAAGGCGCCCAGCTGGTTGGAAATCCAAATTGAAAGATGTTCAGGGCACAACAATTGACTATGACTTTTGTCTCTCGGCCATGCAAACCTCTACAACTTCACTTCAACTTCTTAATGCCCAGAAGCGAGCCACAAAAGGGGATGTTGTGCCTGAGGGATTTGATCTGTTGTATGATGACAATGTTTTTGTTTTTGATACAGGCGCCACAAGCCACAGCTCCAACAGTATGCGCTGTGCAACCAATTTGCGTGCCAGTGGTGCCACCATCACCACCCAAAGTGGCGATGAATTGAAAGGATGTCAGATTGGGGATATCCCCTGCCAAAAGATCGACAAGGACAGCAATAAGGAGTACCAGACTTTGTTGCAGGGTGTAAATTTCAATCCAAACTTTGCATTCAACCTGTTCTCAACCAACTTGGCATTACAGAATGGTTGGATAGCCACAGGAAGCGACAAAGCCGGATGGTCTTATTAAATTCCTTTCGTGTCCAGAAGTACCAAAGCTACACGACGGTAGCTATTCTATTCGTACAAATCAATGAGTCCCGTATCAACCAAAATAATCCATTCCCACGGCGTATCGATTCCCACGGAGCATCCATTCCCATTGCGCATTAATGGTGAGCAATCTCTGTTTTCTAGTATTGCCTTGTTCTTCGGTGAGCAAACTTTGATTTCGTAAAGTATCACACGAGCTACGGGAGCAATTCCTGACCTTAATGATAAACATATCATAGGATCTTCCTAACGGAACAAGAGAAGAAAACCGTTGGTGTGTGCTTCTCACACAATATATATATATATATATATATATATATACGGATATATACGGTCAACGACCAATGCATGTATGGAAATAATCAGCGAGTAACCTCACCACTACGCAACAGCAGTTGCAACGTATTTCATCTCAATAAAAGAGATATCTTGCATTTCAGCAAGATTTCACTTTATCTCATACTTTTAACATTCAACTGATTTATATCCCAAAATTCACACTAGTTGCTACCAACTACCTGTAATCTACATTACTAAGGTCTGTCTTGCTGTATCTGAACAAGTTCACAGCAAGAAGAGATCTGGCGTTTCCATAGTCTCGCCTGTAGTCCGATTATCCGTTGTCGAAAGTATCCAACCACAATTGTCACGCGTAGAGTCCAATCGTTTGTCTACTAACACACTAACACAGCAGTGCTGTTCTTCAGAAGCCTTTGAACCAGACTCTCAGCAGACCGGATTCAGAAGGAAAATAATAGATTAACAGTCGCAAGCTCCAAGGTGGATTGCACACAAAGAGTAGGAACGGAATTGAACACAATCCCTATGCTGGCATATGCCAATCGCAAATTATCTACGGAGCAGTTTCCTTTCACCACACGATTCCTCTGACAAATCGGAATCATCAAGACTGAACATGCCTGCCAATCCATTCAGAGGTGGGAACAGCACTGGAGATGGCGCCGCCGCTACCGCAACCAGCTTTCGCAGTTTTGATTTCCATATGAAGTTGATACTCATAACCATATTCCGTGTCACAAAGGAAGAAAGTAGTTACCTGTGTGAGGCCCACCGAGAGGGAGGATTACGCAAGTGGCCGATTTTCCTCGATGCACTCATCGAGCATGATTTTGCCCACAAGCTTACCTACATGGATACTGGCAGTGGACTACCAACTCAGCTCCATCGGTCCATCCAACGGACCATAGAGGCACTTGCGGAATTCTCAAATGACTTGCGCAAGAACAAAAAGAATTGGAAGGATGTAACGTTGTATACATACGACAGTTTCAGTACATTTCGTATGGCACGTGCACTGCGTCTGCAGAATGAATCTGTCCTGAATCCCCCAGCTCCTCCTCCGGGAACCAATTAAAAGTCACCTCAACAAGTGAAGTACGAATCTTGGTGCCAAAAATCATGAGATGAAAAGTCGTTCACGCCCCTCACGAATGACTCAAGATTTGAACACTGGCTCGTGGGTTTCAAGGCTAAACTCGAGGCATACGACATTGACACCAAAACATTCCTTGATGAAACTTGGCCTCCTGCTGCACTACAAGGCTATACACGTGACCTTTTTGTCAAGCAGTGCGCCTTCTTCTGGGTTCTTATGTTGGAAGTCTTCAAAAGTGACCTATCCGCGTCATGCGTTCACAGCCATTCCCTCACACGCAATGGACGTCAAGCATATTTTGATTTTGTGAACCTGCATAGTGAATCAAAAGCCAAAGTATATGACAACTCGACTCAATTGCAAGCTTTGCTGAAGTTGAACCTCAGCAACTGGAAAGAATCTAAAGTGAAGTTTATCACACATTGGTTCAAAGAATTGAATCACCTCAACAAGCTTCGTCCTCCCTACAAGCCCCTTGAGTACCATACTGCAAAATCAGCATTATGTCAGGCATGCTATTCCAGTTTTCAGTAAGTGAACAGTTCACTAAAGTCAAAGATCCAGGCGGCACGAATAGTACCGTGACAGATGCAGTCACTGAGGCCGCTGCTATCCACAAACTCAAGATCATGCTCCTACTCGAAGCGACCCGGCTTGATTCTCAGTCCGCAATGTCTGCTCCAAAGTCCACCGCACGTGCACATGTACACGACTTCTCATCCGGACAAGGCCACAACTCTGACAACTATGCTCTCCCTATCAAATTCGAAGGTGACTACCAAGACTATGCGGTATTCAAGGCTGGACGTTCACCTGACCCTACCACACGCTTGCCCACTGGCATATGGAAGGCCCTATCACGTCAAGACATGAAGAGTTGGCTGAATTTTTCCCCTGAAGGCAAGAAAATAGTGGTCCCATCGTTGCGGTCCAAATTGCTCCCAGATAGTCAGCCGGACCCCAATACCGTTAAACCCATCACCCGGAAGGCATACACACATGAGCATTCTGTCTCATTCCTTGAAGATGACACCTCGAACGGTGATACACATACCAATGCCTCTGCAGACCTCCATCCAGCTGTGGAAAATGACCGTAGAGGCGTCTTTCATGCATCACTTGGTGTATACAAGTCTCAGACTTCTTCCCTCTAGGACCAACGACCCCTCAAGTCTTCCGTGTCGCCTGCACATCCAGCAAGATTTCTCCCTGAAAATCCTGACATTTGGTACAAAAAGGACGGTGATACTCAGATCATACCTGTGGGGCAATCCTCCTATTCCGTCAATTTTCACCAGTGGTATAATCCTGATGATGACCTAACCTTCCCACATGATAATCAGGTTCCTTCATACACCTAGTACCGTGCTCACAAAGCTACGGTCACCAATCCCGGCTTCGCTATGGTCGACCGCGGTGCAAATGGTTGTATCATTGGTAATGATGCATGCCTTATCTCCAAAGATATCCCGCCCCGATATGTCGATATCACCGGCATCAACAATCACCAAGTGCAGAATATTCCCATTGCAACATGTGGAGCCTACTCCGTTTCCAATAGAGGTCCCGTCATCCTCATTTTCAATGAATGTGCATACACAGGACAACACCCCTCTATCTTGTCTTCCGGCCAGATGGAAGCATACTTCTCCAATGTCGATGACACATCCATCAAAGCGGGCGCTGGGCAGGTCATCACCACCTCCGACGGACATGCACTACCTCTCAGCATTCGACATGGTTTACCATACCTTGCCATGCGAAAGTATACGACTGATGAATTCGACACGCTCCCACATGTTATCATGACATCCGATAAACATTGGGATCCATTGGTTCTCGATACCATAATCAGTGCTAAAGATGAAACCTTTCTTCAGAAATACCCTCCTCAGCCGCAGCAACTTCCATATCCCGAATACGACGAATACGGAAATCCACGTTGCCTTGAAGGATTGGATATCTCTGTGTCTCCTGGCTCATCCACGGTTATGTCTCTCAGTTTGTACTCCAGTCATTGTACTCGATCACCCTTTCTCCCTATCGATGATCATGGAACCAACGACCGCTCCTTCTGGCTTACACCTACCAATTATGTTCATCAGGAGCGCCTCGCATGCTGCATTCCCCCTCTAGTCTCTGAGACGGTCACTGCTTTTCCCACGGATTGTACGGTTAGTGATACTCCACGTATCGCAACTACACCTCGTGAACGCTATCCCAACATTGTTATCACTGATGGCCCCCATTGATTTCTTCTGTCAAGAGACCTTCTTTCTAGTGTATTGTCAATTTCTTGCAAGCTAGGGGCCTGTTTTGATTCTGCTTCAGGAGCTTCCATAAAGTCAAATTCTGTATCATCAAACAAAAATTGGTCTACCCTTCGCGCGCTTGAAATATTCCTTACTGAAGAAATCCGATGAGCAATATTTCCATCTGTTGCAATCTGGCATTCAGTTAGCATTCTCCTTGTGGATACTTGATGGACCCTCATCAGTTTGCATTGCTGCATGACACTTGGATGCCGTTCTTTTCCTAAGCTGGAATTGGGAAGTTTATTTGTAACATTACTAGCAGGTTCTGTTACAACAGAACTTTCCTCCATTGCTTGGTCCTCTTCGGTCGACATAGCTTGAAGGCTGAACTGGTCCCCTGAAATTGGATCTCCATTGTCAATGGCTAGCTCGGCCATCCTGAACTTCAGTGAATGTGGATCCCAGGGGGTATCATTTGTTGCTATCAAATGTTGACATTCGTCAAGCTCAATTCTTGTGGGCTTTCTTGTGGGGAAATATGAGATCACGTTTCTCATACTCAGTTTGATAAAAACTTTCTTCGGATCATCATCCTCCAGTGGAGTTTGAATTGTAATTCCATGCTTGGATCTTGGATCAAATTGGCGAGGTGTCTCTTCAACAGAGTTGAAATTGCAGTCCCTCACTTGATTTGGGCATATCAAGCTGTTTTTCAATTTGTCCCCAAAGTACAGTGCTTGATGGAACACTATGATATATACTTGGCCTGATGTTGGATTCGTCCATGCAGTAGCACAGCTTCCAATGGGGATTTTCTTGATGGGCTTGTATTCTTCAGAAAAAGGTGCAACATCAACGTGTGTTGTGATTTGATCAGGATTCAGCAATACCATATTGCTTCCTGCTGCGGTAGTATCTGCATGTGAGTCTAACTCACAATATCCTTCTTCATTTTCCCCATCATCAAAACCTACAGGAACATTCATCTGGTATAATGACCGGCTCACCATTTTTAACAATTTGTGTTCTAGTGATAGTGTCCGGTTATTATGTCATTTCTTAGATTTTGATCCAAAACTGTCACCCGCGCCTTCATTTTCAGTTTCTTTCTTTTTAGTCTCAGCAGCCTTGAGATTTCTTTTCTTTTTAGCCTGTCTCATCTGGTAAAGCTCCTGGCGCTGTTCTTTTGACATTGTTTTATAAACACTTGTTGGGTAAGGCTTGCACTCAACTTTTCCTGTAAAGGTTCCAGTTGTCTTTTGCTTTTTGTTGCTGGTTGTGCCCATAGAATACAAACTTCTGGAACCTCTTTTACTCTTCCCGGTTGCAAGCTTTTTCAATCCAAGACGATTGGTGAATAGAATCAAACATTCATTGAAGTTGTCACGATAGTCTTTGCTCTCATCAATTGCATCTGCTTTTGCAGCATCAAGTCGCTCATCACTGATTGAATTGATAAAATCCCAAACAAATCTTCTTTTGTTATGATTCTTTTCAAATCTCAGAATTGTTCCATGAAAAGCAGTCCAATTTCGCTTGTGCTTGTTCCAGTCATAACCCTTGGAATCTCCAGTGTAGTGTGAATCTTTCATATCCTGATATGTCTTATTCAGAACCATAGTGATATTGGTATCAGTGTAAGCATGTTGCATGAGAGAAATGAAAGCGTTTCTGGCATTACCAGAATTCAGTGCAGTGTTTTGGAAATGTGCCACATATTCCCAACCAGGACCTTTTCTTGTTGCATCACACAGCAACCTCCAGACGACGTTGTTGTCCTCATCGTACTGGTGACCTGACAGGACGCCACATCTTTCATTGTAATCACTCCAAGTTGGATAAGTATCTGTTGTACTTTGCCCAACTGTTCCAGCCCTGGCTTCGTCAGTAACTTCTTCCTTTTCTTGGGGTCTTATGACATACAAGATTGGGAATCCCTCAGAGTTGAATCTGTATCTCAGGTTTTGTCGGAAGCCTTCCTCCCATTCCCTGAATTTTGTGAGATCCTTTAGCTCGGGTGGAGTTGCCTTTTCCTGTGATTTCACACTTGATTCCATCATCTTGATTCTGAATTGCTGCAGTTCCAGGTTGTTTGGGTTTGCGTTCCAGTCGATAGACCTTGGCTTGACTCCAATCAATGGTTGATACCGTGCCCAATTTGCCCAAGTTAGGAGCCTCGATGATAGCCTGTTACCATAGTGGATACTTTTTGGATTAGGACAGTCCGGACTGATAGATTTCAATCCATGCATGAACGATTTAATGCTTTCCTTGTTGAGGTCTGTAATTTCACGAATATTAGACATCCCTCCCCTCATAATTTCTTCAGCTGATTCATAGTTGATACCAAAATCCATTAGGCTGCTCCTGAAAGCTAGCTGTTCTGGGTTCAGAAATCTACCATTGTTGAATCCCCTGATTTTTATCCTGGGTTGGGACGACCTTCTTCCCAGTCGTTCAGCTCTTGCGTTCTCTGCATTTTGGTCAACATCATTTCGTTCGTCCTCATCATTTTCACTATTCGCGTCACCTGGATTCTCACCCCTTCTTTCTGCATCTCTCATTGCCCTGACTCTCTTCTTTACTTCTTGGTCGATGATTCTCTTCATGGTTGAGTTTGTTTCTGGGTCAGTCATTGCCCTTTCCATTACTCTCATGATCCTTGCATCGAATTCCTCTTCACTATCTGGATACTTGTCGGAATCCTCGTCCTCATCCCCATCAGGACCATTCAGATCTTGATCCACCTCCATTTTTGTTTCTTCTATATCAATATTTTCGTGCGCTCTGGTTCGTACCATGGTGGAGTGTTTCGAATTATATTTTGTGATGGAGTTTCGCGGGAGTATTGCTGGTCGATTCGTAGGGGAAGGTTCGAAATATTCGTTTCAATATTCGGAGGATGGTATTCAGTGTGAGTCAGAGGTGGTATGTGGAGAGAGAGGGTAATCGGGATTTGGATGTGAGAGATGGGTATTAATCGTTGATGACTGTATTTATCCGGATCGAATTTTCGTTCTGGTTTGTATACTTTTGTTCGGATCGAGTTTTCGTTCCGGTTGTCTGTATTTGTAATTTGTGTGAGCTTTTGCTTTTGTTGTAAATCAAGATTGTGAGCTTTCCTATCCTTTCTCGGGATTTTGCTCATTCTGTATTTCTGTGGTGAATTTCAAAGATTGTTTCCTGAGAAGTGTTCTCTTTTTCGTATTGGATCTTTCGATCTTTCGCGATTTGGACTTTCGCGATTTGGTGTTCTCATGATTTGGTGTTCTCATATCTTTTGATTTTTCGGTCTCGTGCGGGCAGATGCTTCTTGCAATCTGTTCCTTCTGGGCAGATGCTCTTTGCAATCTGCTCCTTCCAATCTGTTTCACCACCGAATACTTTTGGCTCAATCTTTTCGCTCGCGTCATTCTTGTTTTCAGTGAAAGATCAGTGTTCTTGGGTATTGATTCCTTTCAACTGATGCCAACCTGGGCGGCCCTTTCGACTGAGCCGTCCAGCTTCTTTTCCCTTGCTTGTTTTTGCTGGATCCCGAAACCCGGTGGAGCCACCACCTTGGTTCGGTTCTTTGGTCTCTTCTTTCAGGGAGACCGCCCTGGTGTTGGTCTATTCCAGGGCTCCACAGGCAACTGCCTCTTTTACATCCTTGAGGGTTGATGCCGGTAGCTGATCAGGCTAGTCCGGATTAGTCTTCGAGCTCAAACTGCGTTTTGGGAAAACGCGGTCCTCCACAGCTTGTAGAGTGCTGTGGGTCTGATAAACTAGAAAGAATGTGTCGTAACAGTAATAAAACAAATGCAATCGGTCTTACGATCGATTGATTTAGTGAGTAGAAATAAGAGTAATTGTCTTCTTAATATCGTATCGTCGATCATCTCTGATGGTCGACAGGTTAATTACTCATCGTATCGTCGTGTCGATTTACGGCATATTACCGTGTAATTCTTAGCATACAAAGCACACGTAAAATAAGTCACAGGACACATGCAAAACCATCTTCGATCGGTCTTTACCGTATAATTCACCGTGATATTCTCATTGGAATATCACATTGCTTGTACCTTATTACGTAGAATTAGTACTAGGTTGTACGGAGGTTTTAGGGCATGATAGTGTTTTAGAGTTGTTAATTCTTCGAAGAGTGAGCTGTTGGGAAAATTCCCGCTAAGAGGTAATTCACATAAAAGCACCGACGATTATTCACTCATCAGGTTAATAACCTTACGAATAAGGTTATTGCCTTCTTTATGACTTTTCGTACGATATGCCCGCTAAAGACGTACGAATACGCCTTTACACGGTGAATTCTTTTCACAACGAACATGATTACTTATCTCTGAAACCTTTCTTTTGTTGGGTTTCCACAGATCGCGTCAAAGCTACCTTTGATAATTCAACGCAATATGGTTCATTAGCGGTTAGCCCTGATGGTAACATCTTTAAACGTTTTCATTCCCCCCAACCGGCAATGAACGTTCGACCGTTCAATGATGACGTCTTGTCTGACGTTGTTTATTCCGACGCCCCAGCGATTGATGGTGGTTCCAAACTTGCCCAGATTTTCTTTGGACGGAAGTCTCACATCATACATGTTGAAGAGATGCGCACCACCGGTGACTTTCTATCATGCTTTCAGAACTTTGTTCGAAAGTGGGGCCGACCTCTTCACCTCTTATGTGATCATGGGAACTACCAAACTAGTAAGAGGGTCATCGATTATCTCAAAATGTTATGGATTGGACTCTGGCAAAGTGAACCCTATCACCAACACCAGAATCAATTTGAATGACGCTATCAAACGTTTAAGTGTATTGTCAATTGCGTCATGGACCGTACAGGCACACCACCACATCTATGGTTGTTGTGCATGACGTACGTAGCCGGACTCCTCAATGTTATTTCTGATCCTACTCTGTCGGACAAACAACCAATCTTCATTGTTACTGGTACACTTGGTGATAGAAGCGCGTATACCAGTTTCTTCTGGTTTGAACCTGTTTATTTCAAGACCAATGACTCTCCTTTTGGTACACAGTCTACCAAACGCCTCGGTCATTTCGTCGGCATTGCCGAACATGTGGACAATGGACTTTGTTTCCGAATCTGGGATCCAGTCATCAACAAATTGCTTGACCGTTCTGGTGTACGTTCTGCTCTTACACCTGAGTCACGCAACAAACGAGCTGGCCTCTTTACCGATGATGGCTTCATCAAATGGCGTAAGGCCAAGGATTCAGTACCTTGATTGTACGCCACCGGTGACGCTCCTACACTCACGAAACATGGGGAGCATACCACTACGTCTGGTCCCAATGCAGATTCCAAACCACAGGACGTCACACCTAATCCTCCTCTTGGCATATCCACTGCAGACTCCGACACCGATTGAAGCCTCGACACCCCTGCGGCACACGACGACCCCACGGCGTCTATACCTAAAGGGCAACAGGCTCCAGCACCTCCTGCTCAGATACCCGACAATAGTCAACCTCCCGAATAGCATCTGGTAATCAGGTTATTCTTGAACCACCTGCCCACCCCTCGTTACCAAGCTTTCTCTATACGAAGGTCGATGACAGCCCAAGCTGGTCCCCTTCTCCACTCCCTAACAACTATGGGGAGAGTTTTGATTGTCCTCCTACGGCACACATCTTCAGCAAGACATCCGATGGCGTTCTCCTTACTGAAGATGACTTTGATCCACCGGAGTTAGCATATTTTGATGTTAGTGACGTCACAACTCCACACACAAACCCTCCTACTCCGTCAGTAGACCCATCACAGGTAGTTGTTACCGATGAAGAAGGCAATGCACAATTTGACAAGGATGGTACACCCCTTACCATTCCGGCGATCCCTATTGCTGATCTACAAGGAAGATCTTTCCTTGTAACCAACCCTGATGGTACTCGAAAGCATCTTACCATTGTCGATGTAGAAGATAGTCTTGAACGCAATAACGACTTCATCAAATTCAAGTGCAAACACTCTGATGATGAACTTGACGATATCATTTCATACAATGATGTCATGAACTACATCCACCGTGATTTGACCCAAGAAGATGGCAAACTTTGGTCGTTTTGCTGAATCCTAGGACACCAAGGTCCATTGGATAACAAACACCCTCAATACAAAGGCTCCAAGTATAACCTTTGGATTGAATGGGAAAACATGGAACAGACATATGAACCATTAGCCAAGATTGCGGCTGATGATTCTGTTACTGTTGCCAAATATGGGAAAGACAACAACTTGCTTGACCTCCCAGGTTGGAAATGTCTCAAACGAATCACCAACCTAGCACGACAAACCAAGAAACTTGATCGACTTGTGCATCAAGCCAAACTTTGATCTTTCCGTACCACCCCACAGTACCAATATGGATTCAAGGTACCTCGTAACCACGAAGAAGCCCTCCAATTTGATCAAGCCAACGGAAATCACAAATGGGAAGACGCCACCACTCTTGAAAGCTCAAAGAATACAATACCTTCATCAACAAAGGAATGCATAAGGCTAGCTCCACCCCAAATGGGTTTCAACAGATCAAGGTACACATGATATATGCTGTCATACATGATGGTAGGCATAAAGCGCGTCTTGTTGCAAACGGCAATCTCACTGAAGCCCCCGTACACAGTGTCTATGCCGGTGTCGTATCACTTCGCAGTCTACGTATGTGCCTATTCCTAGCTGAACTGAACAGCCTAGAAGCATGGGGTACCGATATAGGCAATGCTTACCTTGAAGCAGTTACCTGCAAGAAAGTCTGCATCAAGGCAGATCCAGAATTTGGATCACTAGAAGGTCATCTATTGATCATATACAAGGCCTTATATGGACTCAGATCATCAGGCAAGTGCTTTGGTGATTTACTAGCAGCTTGCCTTATTGAACTCGGCTTCGAACGATCCCACGCTGCACCGGAAATCTTTCTCAAGCCTGGAGTGAACAAGCATGGGGAACGTGTATATGAACTCATATGCACATATGTCGATGATCTATGTCTTTGCATGGCAGATCCCAATTCGTTCCTGGAAATCTTACAGGCTGAGCCATACAACTTCAAACTGAAGGGATCAGGACCTATGAATTTTCATCTGGGCTGTTGATTTGAGCGAGACGCACATGGTGTTCTTTGTATGAATCCCATCAAGTTCATCGAAAAGATGGAAGCATCTTATGAACAAATGTTTGGATGCAAACCTAACACTAGGTTCCAATCGCCCATCGCCAAAAACAATCATCCTGAATTGGATTCCTTGGCTTTTCTTGAGGAAACTGGTATCCACGAATACCAAAGCATGATCAGATCACTCCAATGGATCATCGCCATTGGACGGTTTGATGTTCAAACAGCCGTGATGACACTCTCGAGTTTCAGAGCTCAACCACGAGAGGGACACCTTGATCGTGCCAAACGTATTTATGGATATATCTCCAAGTTTAGACATTTTAAGATCAGGTTCCGTGTGGAACCACCAGATTTTATACTGACTAAACCGGACACCATTGATTGGTCCAACACCGTCTATAGGGAGCATTCTGAAGAGCTACCCGATGACGCTCCTGCACCACTTGGGAAGACAGTAGTGTTAACACACTTCTATCATGCGGATCTCATGCATGAGATTCTCAGTGGGAAGGCTGTAACCGGCATCCTTCACTTTGCGAATAAAACTCCTATGATGTGGTTCTCAAAGAAACAAGCTACAACGGAAACAGCCACATTCGGAGCTGAATTCGTCGCAGGAAGAATCTGTATCGAGCAAATCGTTGATCTACGTCACTCATTCCGATACCTCGGGACACGAGTCCATGACATCTCCTATTCATGGGGAGACAACGAGAAGATGATTCAGACGTCAACCTTTCCTTACGCAAGGTTGCATAAGCGTCACAATATCCTGTTGTTTCACTACGTACGAAGCATGATAGCAAAAGGTTTCATTCTAATGCTGCACATCCCTGGCAAGGATAACTGTGCAGATATCCTCACCAAACATTGGGGACACTCAGTTGTGTATCCACTGCTCAAGCCCATCTTCCACTTCTGTGGAAATACCGGTGACCTCCTCCAAGATGATGGAAGCATCATGTAAACGTGATGACCTTTCACAAGGAAACATGGAGAGTATTAAATTCCTTTCGTGTCCAGAAGTACCAAAGCTACACGACGGTAGCTATTCTATTCGTACGAATCTATTAAATTCCTTTCGTGTCTAAGTTGGTAGAGGTACGAGATCGAAAATAATGAGACCTCGCGAGTTACTAGACTCATTCTTACGATCGAGAATCGATACTTAACTGGATGAGAAGAATCGATCGTCACTCAAGTTCGATACTTAGTGACCCAAACAAGAGCGCATGCCAGATATTAGCATATGCCATATTCTGTTAAGCGTCTTTGTTTTCAAGAAAAGACAGCAAAGGTTCGAAGCGCTGCTCACTTGTTTATCTGCAAAATACGTGTTGTATTAGCGGCAACACGGTATTTCCCTGTAACGCGGTATTTTACCGTATATATTTGTAACAAAGTGCTGTATTAGCGGCAGCACGAGCGATATCTTGCTCTCCAGCAAGATACATGGCTCATTCTTTTAGATTATTTGATTATTCAACCTTAAACCTTGCACCGGACGCCTCCTTTGCGTCTCTTTTGTAGAACTACAAGCCTAAGATCTAACTGATTGCGTCGATTGGTCGATAGTCAGAATAGATCTGATTGGATTCGCATCCAGTCGTAGTGGATATCAGAGAAATATCAGAACACAACAGACCGGCACCTCAACCGGCCTGCAACTAAAGCTCCTGTCGCTCTTCTTTGCCTTTGGATTGAATCAGCTCAACAGCCAGTTTCAAAAGGAAATTAACAGATTAACAGTCGCAAGCTTGTTGAAGCTTGCAAAAGAAGGCGACAAGTAAAAGCACTCGACGCCGACGACAATCCGACAGCAGATCCGAATTTTTGTTACGAAAACAAAACAACAACACAAAGTCAACGAATTTACGTTCTCGATACAAGAAATCTGCGGCGTTGGTCTACAGCAACAAACGCAGGAAACGGATTTTCGTTGCCTCTCGCAGCGTTACAGTCATTAGACCCATCCTCTCATGCCGGACATCCCCGTCGCCGCCAGAACACGAAGCAGGTCTACGGGATTCCAAACACTCCAACCCAACCCATATCAACCAAAATAATCCATTCCCACGGCGTATCGATTCCCACGGAGCATCCATTCCCATTGCGCATTAAAGGTGAGCAATCTCTGTTTTCTAGTATTGCCTTGTTCTTCGGTGAGCAAACTTTGATTTCGTAAAGTATCACACGAGCTACGGGAGCAATTCCTGATCATAATGATAAACATATCATAGGATCTTCCTAATGGAACAAGAGAAGAAAACCGTTGGTGTGTGCTTCTCACACAATATATATATATATATATATATATATACGGATATATACGGTCAACGACCAATGCATGTATGGAAATAATCAGCGAGTAATCTCATCATTACGCAACAGCAGTTGCAACGTATTTCATCTCAATAAAAGAGATATCTTGCATTTCGGCAAGATTTCACTTTATCTCATACTTTTAACATTCAACTGATTTATATCCCAAAATTCACACTAGTTGCTACCAACTACCTGTAATCTACATTACTAAGGTCTGTCTTGCTGTATCTGAACAAGTTCACAGCAAGAAGAGATCTGGCGTTTCCATAGTCTCGCCTGTAGTCCGATTATCCGTTGTCGAAAGTATCCAACCACAATTGTCACGCGTAGAGTCCAATCGTTTGTCTACTAACACACTAACACAGCAGTGCTGTTCTTCAGAAGCCTTTGAACCAGACTCTCAGCAGACCGGATTCAGAAGGAAAATAATAGGTCTCTCAGGAAAGGAAATACCCAAGTAAATTTTGATATCCAGATACCCACCTACACGAGCTGTGTGTGGGTTGGCTACTTCGAGCGCATTGCAAGTCCTACCAACAACATCGGCATTAGCGCGGCAACCGCTGCAACCACCACAAGTGGTGGCACAAAGATGAACATCAACAGAGCCCACCAACTTCTGGGTCACATGGATGAAATCAAAACCCGGCGGACAGCAGATGCACTTGGCTGGACCATCACCCGGGATGCCATGCTACCATGTGCAGATTGTGCCAAAGCCAAAGCAAAACAGAAAGTGATTCCTACAGAGAGTGAACACTTAGCAGCCACCGAGCTGGGGGAGAGACTCTTTTTGGATATGTCCTCCGTGAAAGCACCCAAAGCCGCCAAAAATAACAAGTTGACTGCCCCACTCATTACCAAACCCCATTTTCGCATGATTGTTGATGAATATTCCTCATGCTGGTTTGTCAATTTCTTTGCCAGAAAGGATGGAATGGTCGAGCCCACCTGTACATTGCTCAACCAATGGAGATCCAAAGGCCAAAATTTGCAATACATTCGATGTGATAAAGCCGGGGAGAACACCAATCTTGATTCCTGCGTGGCCTCCGCTGATTGGAAATTTTGTTGCAAATTCGAGTATACCTCAGTGGATACTCCGCAGCAGAACAGTGTGGTTGAAACAGCAATCTATCGGTCGGTTTGTCGAGCCATGGCTCTTTGCTCTCAAGCAAATGTGCCAAGGGACTACCGGTTCCGATTCTTCCCATTAGCAATGTGATGTGGTGTTCAGTTGGACTGGCTGGAGGCAGTCACTGTGGATGGCAAAACGATGCCCAAGATCCAACATTTTTGCGGCAAGGTCCCAGATTTTCGTGCCCATCTACGAACCTTTGGAGAGGCCGGTGTGGTTTGAGTCAAGCGCCCCACAAGTCCCAAACTCAATTATCGGGGGACTCCAGCTTTCTCTGCTGGATATTGCACTGACCAGCCAGGGGACTGCTATGTGATGTATGTTCCATTGAAGAACACTTTTACAGCTACCTGTGATATCTACTGGCTGAAGCGGATGTATTTTTCCCCCACTGCTTCAGCGGGTGAAGATCTCAATTTTCATGCTGATTTTCTTGCAGGTGGCCACATGGATCTGCCCATCAATGACCCCCCTACACCACCTGTTTCAATCTTGCGCACATCAACCAGACCTCGTCACCCTTGCGTGCAGTTTCAGGATGAAAGTGGGGGAGCCACAGTACCAGCAATTCCCTTACAACCTGAATCTGAAATCGCGCCACCAAATGCCCCGGCCGCAAACGATCCCTATGACGATGGATATGATGGTGATGGTATTGAAGAAACCAAGATCGAATATGAAAGTGATGATTATGATACCAGTGAAGATACAGAAGAAGAAGGTCCGCATGTGGTAACCACCACGCGATATGGCCGCGTAGTGAGAAACTCGCATCTCAATCCGGATATACGATATGGAGACATGGCCGGCTATGCAGCGCAATTCACAAATGCTGAAATCCAGTTCCACAAGGCAATGGCTGAGCTACAAGAATTCAATCTTCTGTCAGTCTCTATTCCCTCTCAGGAAGGCGCTATCAGTGAACTCAGTTTGGTTGGCGCCGCTGGGAATGCCTTTGACAACACCAACGAGTTAAAGACCATGAACTACAAGGAATCTATGGCCAGCCTGATGCGAGACATGTTTACAGAGGGTATTGACGCTGAACATGAGAAGATGGTTAAATACGGTGTTTTTGAAGAGATCGATGAAGCCAATATCCCACCGGGCACCAAAAACATGGATACAACTTGGGCCAACAAGATGAAACCTGATGGCACTGTAAGATGCAGGAATGCAGTACGAGGATTCAAGCAGCTAGATGGCGAGCACTTTGATGGCCAAGACAAGTCTTCACCGGTTGTCAGTGATATCTCCATCCGCATTGCAATGATTCTGATGGTTATGGTAAATTTTATGGCTTACATTGTGGATGTGGAAGGCGCTTTTCTGAATGGCAAATTTCAGAATGGAGAGAAAATATTCACCAAGATTCCTGAGGGCTATCAGAAATTCTATCCCTCTTATGTGCTTCTCCAATTGCAGAAAACACTTTATGGCACGATTCAAGCAGCAATACAGTTTGGGAGAGAAGCCCGACAAGCAATGCATACCATGCAGATGGAGAGATGCAAGGCTGACCCATGTTTATTTTTCAGGTGGATCAACAACAAACTCCTTTTGATGTTGCTATGGGTCGACGATTTTTGCATCATAGGTGAAGAGACAGAAGTACTAAAGCACAAAGAGCAACTCAAGTCCCTATTTGAATGCAAGGACCTTGGAGAGATGGATGAGTATGTTGGATGTCACATCAAGTGAGACAAGAAGAACAGAACCCTTCGAATGACACAACCAGTCAAGATCAAGAGATTCATTGATGAGTTTGAGCTCGATGAATGCAGAGGCAATCCGGCAACTCCAGCAGAGCCAGGATCAATGTTGAAGAAAGAAGGTGAAGGGCCATCGGACAGTGTTCTCACCAAGGAAGCTCAGACCAAATACAGGTCCGGAACAGCCATCCTATTGCATATGATGAGATTGAATTGAAACACAAAACGCCGTTCGAGAGCTGTCTAGATTCATGACTGAAGCAAGGAAGTCCCACATGAAGGCACTGAAGCGAGTGATGAAATACTGTGCGGGAACACCCAAGAGAGGACTTGCATTGGCCCCAAATACAGTATGGGATGGCACCAAGAACTTCATTTTCGAGTTGATCGGATTCAGTGACTCAGAGTATGCCAAGGACGAATCTCGATACAGTGTCAATGGCTGGTCCACTTGGCTGAATGGTGCCAATGTGACTGCAAGATCAAGAATGATGCCAATCATTGCTCTATCAGTAATGGAAGCCAAATTGTATGCAGCTGTACTATGTGTACAAGACATGCTGTATATTTGGAGAGTGATGATGTGTCTAGGGCTGCAAATCAAGCTACCTATGGTGATATACGTGGACAATAAGGGCGCAGTTGATTTCTGCAACAATTGGTCCATAGCCGGTCGCACCAGACATATTGAAGTGAAACAGTATTTTCTACGAGAGCTCAAGGAAATGGGCATCATCAAGGTGATGTGGAAGACAGGCGATGAGATGACAAGTGATACCTTCACCAAGAACCTTACTGGAGCCCTATTCGAAAAGCACAGTTCCAAATTCTATGGAAAAGATGAGTACTCCACAAAGCCCAAAAGCAACAAGGATGTGAGCTTCTCAACTATTGACAGAGAGGTAGAAGAAGCTCATGCGGTCTACACCAAATTCTGGAGCAGTATCATTGACTGAGACTATTATCCTTTGAAGCAGGGGAGTGTGTTTGAGGTCGATCGAAATGAACCGCGTGCAACTGAATGAATGAGACACGAGTGTCGCGTACGAACTAAACCACAAGACGCGTGTGAACTAAAACAGGGCGCGCGCGATTGAACAAATGAGACATGAATTGATGGTACAAGTAATCTTTCTTCTACAGGAATGGACCAACACAAATGGAGACAGGAATGGAAGTGGGAATGAGATTTCACCACTTACCGACCCGGTTCCCCTTCTTAAGGTCCTTATGTACCAAATCTACGGGGCGCAAGGTAAAGGCCTACAGCCCTTGGTACAGGGCACGTGCAGCACATCGAAGTATTAGCGGGTCGATGTGAATATTAGTGATTTAGTGTGTGCATTGGAGTATTAGCAGGCCGATGCACCAATTAAGTAATCTTAGAAAAGAGTGGATGAATCTGCTCACAATTCCAAATAACAATTTCATGTAATAACCAATTCAAGTTAGCTAAAACCGACAGTTTTCTCCTCATCTTTCAGAGCCCTCCAAACAGATGTAAACCAAATCAATCAAGATTCTTTTGTCATGTCAACAATTGTCATACTAAGAAGGGATCTGTGTATTACTTCAAGCCAAGGAGTCCAGTGGGACAAGACAGTCTTAGAAAATGGGTGAAAGAGTTTGCAGAAGTAGCTGACATCAAGGATTGGGAGAAGTACACACCACACGACAATACAATCGACATCGTTGCTGTACTATCCTAGCTTCTGACTTGGCTGTTCCAGAGAAGGTTCGAATGAATCATCTAAGACACAAGAGCGCCAAGTTGTCTCACCCATACATTCACCAGAACTCTAAGTCGCAGGCTGCTGTCCAGGGCGTCCTGAGTGCTAGTCTCCATGAACCAAAGAAAGAGGTGACTGTGTTAGACAAAAAAATCTTCCGACACCAACACCGGTTTGCAACAACAAAAACCCAACACCTGCTCCTAGCAAAGTGACTGTCCGCGTCGTTACAATTGCGGAAGACAAAGAGAACGCCCCAAACCCCCCGGCACCTCAACCGCGAGTCAGCCTGGGCCTCGAAAAACGTTCTCCCTCTAAAGAGTCCCTAAAACAGCAAGTTGAAAAACGCAAAAAAGACACCAAGGATCTCCGGAAAACAAACAAGAAACAAATGACCAAGATCGAAGACTATGAATACAGAAACAAACAGTTGACCAATGATGTGGAGAACTTGTTGAAACAAGTCCTGGAACTAAAGGAGGAGAGGGATACGATTGTAAAAACATTCCGGCATCAACAGCAGCAGCAACAACAACAACAACAACACCAACAACATCTGAAAGAAGCCGAGGCCAAACACCGAGCATTGAAGGAAGCCGCGATTGCGATAGCAAAGAAGGAAGTCGAAGATAGCTACAAGCTCACTCTGCTAGAGTGGAGGAATGAAAAGGCCCGGATGGAAGCAGATAACAACAACAAAATTGCTCTCCTTCACACCAAGCTAGAAAACAAAAAACGATTGAAACAGATTGAGCTGAATGGAAAGCAGAACGAGTTGGACCAGGTTCACTGACAGATGGAACGTGATAGATGCTCCATCATGTAGTAGTACTAGACCAGCAGATCAATGTAAGCATGATCATCATCCCCATCGTTGTTGTTGTTGTTGTTGTTGTTGTTGTTGCTGTTGTATGGATTATGTGTTGTTTCAGCAGAGTGATTTCAGTTGGTTTTTTTGGAGAGTTTTTTTGATGCGTTGACTGCTTCTTTGTCTTCAAAATAGAAAATAAATGGGAACCATAAATGTGCACAGAGATCATACGTATAGAATTTCTTCCATTTCTAAATTCTGCACTCTCCGAATGTGTTTTTCTTACCTGCTGAGCAATTGGTGGCTCTGGCATAATCCACTACAATCTTGTGGCTATCATGGTCCTCCGTTACGTCAAAGGTCCTCTTGTATTGGATACACGGTTGATATTGGGTGTTCATCTTCTTGTAATCGCGATTGTCGTATCTTGTTCTTGGTAGTCTTAATGTAATTACGAATGAAGAATATAAAGATTATAAGTGATTACTGAAATTGATATGTAAATGTAATTGGATCCGTAGGAGAGTCATATCTCCCCTTCTTCCGGAAGCACCACCTTCTTCCGGTCATTCGGATCTTCTTCGGGTCATCATGATTCCCTTCAACCTGGACTCCTGACTCGATTGGTCAGTCACGAGGATTACAATTGTTACACGTACTTCGTACAAGTAGTTGTGCTGTATTGTAATTCTGGACATTAAAATCTCAGCACTGTGTCGTATTCAATGCGCTTTGGGGCTTTTTCCCGCCAGGGAATACACGACTTCGCCGCCCCTAGAAAAAAATTGGTGGAGTTGTTAGTTGAACGTTAAACACTAACCCTAATCCTAAGAGTTGACAACGTAACCTTGTAGACGGAGTTTATGTGGGGGGGGTTTGGGGGGGGGAAAATACGTAGAAATATTAAAAAAATCTGTTTTTAACAAGTAGACTTGGTACAAACGCTACGACTAAAAATCATTAAAAACAGTACCCAAATAATTATTTACGGAAATGAGATGCTTCTTCTAAAAGCAATAGTAATATTTAGTGGCGCGCGTTCATTTTTATGGTAGCAAACTCTCATTTTTATGGTTGCAAGTAACCATACGATTTAACCTGAATAAAGAAAAAATCATACGATTAAAATCTGTCTTAGATCAAGTTGGTCGTCACGTCGTCATCAACCTTGCCAGATGAGAGAGTTGGTGAGAAATAATATCGGACTTGTTAGAATTGGTACAATTTGTACATGAATGAGTCGGACTTGATGTATTTACAGCCATCTACTCTCATACGAATTGAAATTCCATCGTAAAACCGAGGTGCGAAAAAGATACACATACGGTAGTACCGGTACGAATCGAATTTTCTAATCGTTGTGGTACGGTACCGGTAGCTTGCTTGTTTGAATTTAAAATTATTGGTCGTCACATTCGAAAAAGTGAGCAAAAAGAAAAGCACCTCCGGGGAGTTTTCTTAGAAAGAAAAAGAGTTGTTTGAAGTCGATCGAACAAGGGTTTCGATCATACTAGTCATCTTGCTTCTACAGGAATCTTCTCGTACAAATGAATGAATGAGACACGAATGAATGAATGAGACACGAATGAATTGAATGAATGAGACACGAATGAATGAATGAGACACGAATGAATGAATGAGACACGAGTGAATGAGACGCGTGATCGATCGTACGAGTCATCCTGTTTCTACAGGAATTGACCAACGGGAATGGAAGTGGGAATGAGATTTTACCACTTACCGGTTCCGGTTCTCCTACTTACTAAAAATAGGTCCCTATGTACTTGTGTGTCACCACCTAATTAGTGCATTGGGGTACTGGATTTGCAATTAAAAAGTAGAAATTCAGATATTTTGTGTGATTGAACCATGAATATTGTTCCTGTTGTGGATGAGATGAATCATGAAAGAAACAGAAGTGAGTTATCTGTCATAGTTTGTGTGTCACCACCTAATCAGTGCATTGGGGTACTGGATTTGGAGAAAAAATACACACTAATTTGCAATTAAAAAATAGAAAATCAGATATTTTGTGTGATTGAACCATGAATATTGTTCCTGTTATGGATGAGATGAATCATGAAAGAAACAGAAGTGAGTTATCTGTCATAGTTTGTCTGTCACCACCTAATTAGTGCATTTGGGTACTAAGAATTTTCAACACCAAAAAGGTTACATGGGGAGACCAATCTTGCTACTGCCATAACTTTGCTTCCAGAGGGAGTTAGAAGGTTCTACAGGTACCAGCGCCCATCTACATGCATTGTTGTCGACGTTTGAGCTATCTATCGATTCAAACGATTGGCAGGGGGGCTCTCGCTAGCAAAATTCGTGTAAATTGTGTAAGCATTTTCAACAACAAAATGTCGCCTGGGAATACCAAGCTTCACTTGATTCGTAGTATAGATCACTTGGTAAGATCGGTATGAACGTATGTAGCTTGCTTGCTTGTACTAGTTTTCAACTGCGCATTTTAAAGGAAAATCTCGCGCGAATGACGTCACTTGATTGGTAGTATAGATTGATTGGTAAAATAAGTATGAAGGTAGCTAACTACAGTATGAGTGTGTACTGGATTGGGGGGCGGGGGGGGGGGGGGGGACTAATATTTTAAAAAAAGTTTCCTTAACATTCACCCCCTCAAAAGTGAAGTATGACTCAAGCATGGTATGTAGTATGAGTATGTACTGGATCTAAGAACAAATCTTTTGAAACTGAGTTATATTTTGGTCGGGGATTGGCAGGATTTGCACTGTCTTCAAGTTTGGTGGGTTTTTTGGTTGATGATTGAGTTAATTTTAGGTTGGGAATGGGCAGGATTTGCACTGTTTTCAAATCTGGTGGGTTTATGGGTTGATGACCGAATTAGTTTGGTTAAGGATTTGCAAGATTTTCACTGTCTTCAAATCTGGTGGGTTTTTGGATTGATGACTGAGTTATATGTTGGTCGGGGATTGGCATGATTTGCACTCTCTTCAAATCTGGTGGGTTTTTTTGTGTTGATGACTGAGTTATAGTTTGGTCGGGGATTGGCAAGATTTGCACTGTCTTTAAATCTGGTGGGTTTTTGGGTTGGTGACTGAGTTATAGTTTGGTCGGGGATTGGTAGGATTTGCACTGTCTTCAAATTTGGTGAGTTTTTGGGTTGATGTATGAGTTATATTTTGATCAGGGATTGGCAAGATTTGCACTGTCTTCAAATCTGGTGAGTTTTTGGGTTGATGAGTGAGTTAATATTAGGTTGGGGATGGTCAGGATTTGCACTGTCTTCAAATAATTGGTATGATTGAGAAGAACATAGACAGCTTGCTTGTAGATCTGATAGCTCGTAATTACCGGTAGCTCCTACAACTTGCTTGTTCGAATGTAACCCCACCCCTATGAATGTAGATACCTTGCTGATAGCTTACACATAAATTTGGTTGGTTGGCTAATTGTAGAATTGGTTCTGGTAAGAATTGGTGGTACAGATCAGAACACCTTTGGTAAATCTGATCTTACTTGATGCACACGCGTTATCGTACGAGTACTTCTTACCATAACTTTACTGACACATACTTACAATACATACAGTAACTACCTATTCAACAACTCCACAGGGCCCCTGCAAAGCACTAATTGGAACACGCCGGCCAGTATTGGTATCTTAGGTATTTTAGTTGAGAGGGCTGAAAAGTGATGCTGGATCGCTAGATCATTTCCAACAGATAATTCTCCTGCAATGCGCTCACTCAGTTTTCGATTGAATTTTGCTCGAACGGAACTTTTGAATACCGGGGGCACACACGCCCTGTGCCCAGGCCGATACAACCGAGAATTTTCATTTAGGATTTGTAAATACGGTACGACCTACCGTACGGTACCTGTACTGTATTTAGGTAGATACAATTCGTACCGATACTCGTACTTGCTTGTAGCGCAAGAGAGCAAAAAAAGTAAACAAAATATTGAATCTTTTCCTTTTCTTTCGGATCAACACAAAAACCGGAGCAACAGATTGTTAAAGCTGCCGCATAATATTCACATTCACATTCACAAGGACAAGTAAAAGGACAAGATGATCGAACTAACCCAATCTATCCGCGCGTGTGCCCTGCTGGCAGCAGTGGTCGCCTCTCCTGTGTTCGCCACGCCAGAACAAGAACGCGCCATTGTTGGAGGAGTTCCCGCCTTCGATTCACTCCAGTTCCCCTATAACGTCCTAAATTATTGTTGCTCTGGCGCACTCATTGCGCCCGACATCTACCTCACTTCTGCATCCTGCTTCTATTATTTTCCTGGTTGTGATACCGGCTTACACGCGGTTGGCACTTACGAGATATCTGCTATGACCACGGACCAAATTGGAGGTTGTGAAGAAGTGATCAACGATCCCAAGTACGACCCCGTTACCCTGGCGTACGATTTTGCGCTTTGCAAGCTCAACAGGACGTTTACCATTGACGAATCGTTGGTGACGTTGTCCCTGAACGCCGACGACTCGTATCCGTTGGTGGGATCCGAGCTGATTACAATGGGATTTGGCCACACAGAAGCGGAAGAAGTCCAATCTGAATCTGAGTTTGAATTTAAACCTTCCGACGTTCTCATGAATGTCACGCTCCCCATCATTAGCAACGAAGATTGCGCAGGCGTTTTGGGAGACCTCATTGACGACTCAACTATCTGTACTTTGGTCCCGGAGGGTGGAAAGGATGCCTGTGTCTTCGACTCGGGTGGTCCCCTCGTGCAGCGAACGTACCAGGGCGACGGGACCTTTGTGGACATTCACGTGGGAATAGTGAAGTTTGGGTTTGGGTGCGCACAGCCGGGCGTGCCCAGAATGTATAGTCGCACCAGCAGCAACATCGAATGGATCAAGGAGACCGCGTGCAACGAGTTGAACAGCGTGGCTTCCTTTTGCGATCCTCCGACTGCCGCGCCCACTGCAGCGCCCTCTGCAGCGCCCTCTGCAGCGCCCTCTGCGGCTCCGAGCACGGCAAAAAAGCCCAAGAAGAAGCCCAAGAAGAAGCCCAAGAAGGAGACCAAGAAGCCCAAGAAGCCCAAGAAGACCAAGGCTCCGAAGGAGGGAGAGTGAAAAGAATCCACCGTGTGAGTGTTGAAGGATAGGGTTAGGGAGAATACGAATTACTGGACTACTAAAAAGAGAAAGAAGAAAAATATCAATGAATATCAAGAAAGTATGAGAAACACATCAACGTCATACACATGAGTGGTTGACAGGAATAATCACCTCATATATTGGAAAATTAAATCTAGTGGAAATTTTATATGTAATTGATCATTCCAGTCTCAAAAACAACATTGTCCAAGCCATGGTATAATCACGTGCTAGCCTGTACATGCGATTTGAGTTTCAACATATTTTTCCAAGATAACCGTCTAAAGGTTGTACGTTAACAAGATGTCTGAGGACAAGGATAATAAGGGCGAGAATGAAGGGACCGGAAGCCGGAAACACATTTAAAGGAGCCATCACAGAGCTCAAGAACCATGTCTTCACATATACCGGAACTATCTGGGCCAAGCAGTGGCTGAAATCAAGGGAAGCGTTCATCTCATACGCAGGAGGCAAATATGGGAAGGACGTGTGAGCAACCCTAACCGAAATGGAAGTCACCATTATAACAGCAAAGGAACCAGCGAGTCACGATAGAGATGTTGTTACTCTAAAAATTGACCAGATAGGTATAGGATAATTGAAATTTAAAGAGATGTGAGCTCAGAGAGAGGAGGCTCTTATTTTTACTGTGTATTTTACTGTAGTCGACCGGTATCCCTGTGTTATTCGTGTTGTATGTAGGGATGTCTAAACCGGACCTAGATCATGTGTAATTCGTCATAAGACAGAGAACACATGATATGACCTAAATGTCTGGATACTTGAAGTCATTTTTATCTCTGGAGGAGTATAAGTAACTTTTCAAGTGTAGAATGGATATAACCACCGTAGAATGTACGTAAGTACGGTACGTGTATTTTTGACCGACAACACACCCCTTGATTCGACACTTAGTGAAGGAGTGTTGAATTATGAGTCGGTTCTCCATCTTGTAGAACTCTAAAAAATTAAGCTTAGATATTGAATCGGAAGATTGTAATCGTAGAATCGGAGTAGCATTGAAGGAGAGGTGCTTGAGTATGCGGTGGTCGCGAAATCGATGAGAAGGTGAGAAGGTTAATCGGAGATTCGCCAGTAGAAGAGTTATCAATCGGAATTGAAAAGAAGATTAGATTGGGGAATCAAAATCGTCGAAGGATGATAGCACGGAGTCGAAGCCATGTGTATTGGTTGAGCGTATTGGATATCATGGATGGGATAAAGAGTCGTCCGAGAGGAGGAATTGGCTTGTCGTTCACAATTGTACCGGAGAATCAGGTATTGGTGCTGATCTTAGGAAGAAATGGAACATCGATAATCAATTGATTGGGAAATCAGAATTGACTCGTAGAAACGCAAAGAGACATGCTGTAGAATCAAGAGGAATGTCTTTGCAGAGTAGAACGACGGATCAACTGTAGAATCACGAAGAGACGTGTCTTTGGAGAAGAGGAAGACGGACCAATGGTAAGTCGGAGAATCGAACGCTGATGTAGGTATGGCCTTGGTTCAATCGTCAAAACGAATTATATGAGATGATGACGGATGAGACAAATCGGTTGAACTGGAGAGGAAGGCTCGATAGAGGATCTCAACGGAGGGGAGATCAATGAGAAGAACAACTAGTGATGGATAGGGATAAATCGAACTCATGTATATCGATTGTAGATGGGAGATTGAAAGCAATCATAGCATCAATTAGTCTGGAATCGTTGACGGAGGGGAGATCAATGCTCGTTGGTTGGGCTGGAACGACAGAAGACTTATATCCTTGAGGAGATTGGAGAGGAGATCTATCGTAGAAAACGAACCGTAGAAATTGATCGATCGTAGAACAGCATTGGATCAAATGATCATGCCATACCCAGAGTAGGAAAGAATTCAATCAGATGTAGTCTTAGGTTCAATTCAATTGTCGAATAGAATCAAACGAGTCAATTACTGATGAGGTGTGGGGAGGAAGGATCGATTGTGGATCTCAACAGATGGGAGTCATATTTGCAAAGATGAGATTGGCTTATCGTAGAATCACAAAGAGACGTGTCGTAGAAACGAATGGAATCCGATGGGATTCATTTCTGACTTGGTAGGAAGAAGATCTATTGATTCCAGAATCAAATATCAAACGCCGACCAAGGGATTGGATCGTAGGAATCGGTTGAGTGTGAAATATGATTGAGAGATTGGAATGCGATTGAGAGATTGTAGGAATCAATTTGATCGTAGAATCGAATCGTAAGCCTTGGATTGTTTGGATGGTTCAGAAGCGATTGTAACTGCTTGAATCAAACATTATTCCAGGGTTGGGACGGAATGTTGATTCAAAGGGATGAGCGAAGAACAGAGTTATGATCACACCATCCAATTATTTGATGCCGTAGGAGAAGGCGAGTGATGGGTCTTGGAATGATGCCTAGATTGAATTGTACCCCATGAATCAAATCGTAGGAGCCGAGCAATCCACAAAGAAGACGATTGATTGATCGTCTTGTAAAGAAGGATTGTTGATATCACGAATTCAAAGGAATCGATATCACAAATTCAAAGGAATTGTAGAGATTGTTGTTTAGTGCGTGATGTAAGTTCGTTCTGTGAATTCGCTTGTGTTGGGTTTATTCGCTTGTGTTGGGTTGACACTAACCGGCTACACACCCCTTGATGCAACACTTGGTGAAGGAGTGTTGAATTACTTGTCAAGGCTGGTTGAGAATTGATTGATAAGGGAATCGATTGACGTGTCGTAGAATCTCAAAGAGACTTGTCAGAGAAACGAATAAAATCAGAGGGGATTCATGCGAACATGACGGATTGGATGACGTGAGAGAGATTCATATCTTGGAAGATGAGATTGGGCAATCAGAATTGACGCATAGAGACTTGATCGTGTCATTATTGGATGTCGTAGAGATATGAAGAGATGTGCCCTTGGAGAAGAGGAAGGCGGACCAACGGCAAGCGCCGTACAGATTGAATCGGAATCAAACGTATTGTTTGATCAGTAGATCAAATGGTAGATTGGAGAATCAGAATCGTCAAATTAATATCAAACGGTATTGTTGTAGGGAGACGATGTTGGATATCAAGTAAATTGCTGGAATCAGCTTGTGGTGGGGTTACATGAACCGGTGACACACCCCTTGATTCAACACGGAGGGAGGGAGTGTTGAATTATTTGCCGGTTCATGGAATTGGTTTCAGTGGGATCCTTGTCGCGTGTGGGGAGCATAAGTAAAGTGGTGGAGGCTTATGATGAAAACGCTGGAAGGTAAATATGTTCAAAGTAAGCGTCATGCAATTATCCAATGCACACCCCTTGATGCAGATGCACACCCCTCGATTCAACACTTATGGAATTGAATTCTGTGGTTCAAACGAATTTCATGGTTGTGAATGATACAAAACCGTAGGGCGAATGTCATGGTTCTATCGAATTCCATGGTTGTAGAAACAAAAGGAATCGAAGCGGGTCAAATTGTAGAAATTGAGCAAGCATCGAAGGCATCAATTGATTGTGATCGTGGATGCAACAAGAGATCAAATAAACTGGAGGCGTAGGAGACCAAATGAGATGATAAATGATCACATAGACATGATATTAGCATGTAGGTGGTACAGCTTGATCTTGAGAACATTGCGGTGTTGTTTGGTGATTCGCACCAAGAGGAGACTCATGTAGGGAAACTGGTTGTGGCAAGCGGTGGAACACCACGGATTGACGCTGAGGATTACATGTCCGTTGGAAGTTAGCTGGCGTCCCTGAGAGAGCTTTGACAGCATTGGAATCAACCATCTTGTTAGTATCAGAAGGAATGGCCTCGCAAGGGGAAGGGACGATTGCGTTGACAATGGAGCTAGAAGTGTATGTAGCGGGGATTAAGTTGGAAGGAGCAGGTGTATCAATAATAGAATTGTTTGCTTGTGCAGGAACTTGGATAGTCGGTTTGACCGGGGATTCACTAGGCTTGACACGAGGAATGCCCACATAGGAGGAAGAATTAACCAGTTGTTGGTGGCGCCGTCGTCATTGTCGAATGAACGAAATGGCGGAGGTGGCGTCAGTAGAACGAACAATGACCGAGGACCGGCGAAAATCTGCAGAAAGAATTAACCGGCAGAGCCGACGAAGGAGAACATTTGTCAGAGAAGTGATGCCGGGTGAAAGAACCAGAGTCGATGCCGAGGAGATAACCGGAATCGATGGTCGAATCTGCGAAGGAAGAAGTGAGCGGGCGAAACGGCGGTGTCGACAAGATGACCAAGCGAAGGTGCGGCGGCAGCGTCGAAGGGATGCGGCGTCGCCGGTGTCGTCGTCGAAATAACGAAACGGCGGAGAGTTACACGAAGGACAACAGTCGGAGTGTTGACGGAAGGACCAAAAGACCGGCGAATATGTGAAGGAACAAGGGATTGCTCCATGCCGTAGAATAGGATTGTCTAGAGATTAGACGTCGACAAAAGGAGACAATTGATTGGGGATGAGACAGATGAAGGGGGATATCAAATCATCAACGAAGGATTGTAGATATTTGTGGAGATTGAATGTCAATGGAGAGAACCGTAGATCGGAAAGTGATGGATATGGATGGGTTGAACTCTTGTATATCGATTGAATGGCTAACAAATCATCGAGTTGTAGGAGACATCAAATGCGGTTGATAGATTGTAGGAACCGATATCGTAGAATTAGTGCTTTGCAGGGGCCCTGTGGAGTTGTTGAATAGGTAGTTACTGTATGTATTGTAAGTATGTGTCAGTAAAGTTATGGTAAGAAGTACTCGTACGATAACGCGTGTGCATCAAGTAAGATCAGATTTACCAAAGGTGTTCTGATCTGTACCACCAATTCTTACCAGAACCAATTCTACAATTAGCCAACCAACCAAATTTATGTGTAAGCTATCAGCAAGGTATCTACATTCATAGGGGTGGGGTTACATTCGAACAAGCAAGTTGTAGGAGCTACCGGTAATTACGAGCTACCAGATCTACAAGCAAGCTGTCTATGTTCTTCTCAATCATACCAATTATTTGAAGACAGTGCAAATCCTGACCATCCCCAACCTAATATTAACTCACTCATCAACCCAAAAACTCACCAGATTTGAAGACAGTGCAAATCCTGCCAATCCCCGACCAAACTATAACTTAGTCATCAACCAAAAAACTAACCAGGTTTGAATACAGTGCAAATCCTGCCCATCCCCAACCTAAAATTTACTCAACCATCAACCCAAAAACCCACCAGATTTAAAGACAGTGCAAATCCTGCCAATCCCCAACCAAACTATAACTCAGTCATCAACCCATAAACCCACCAGATTTGAAGACAGTGCAAATCCTGCCCATCCCAAACCTAAAATTAACTCAATCATCAACCCATAAATCAACCAGATTTGAAGACACTACAAATCCTGCAAATCCCCGACCATACTATACCTCAGTCATCAACCCATAAACCCACCAAACTTGAAGACAGTAAAAATCCTGCCCATCCCCAACCTAAAACGAACTCAATCATCAACCAAAAAAACCACCAGATTTCAAGACAGTGCAAATCTTGCCAATCCCCAACCAAACTATAACTCAGTCATCAACCCAAAAACTCACCAGATTTGAAGACAGTGCAAATCTTGCCAATCCCCGGCCAAACTATAACTCAGTCATCGACCCAAAAACCCACCAGATTTGAAGACTGTGCAAATTCTGCCAATCCTCGACCAAACTATCTCTGTCATCAACCCAAAAACTCACCAGATTTGAAGACAGTGCAAATCTTGCCAATCCCCCGCCAAACTATAACTCAGTCATCAACCCAAAAACCCACCAGATTTGAAGACTTTGCAAATTCTGCCAATCCTCGACCAAACTATCTCAGTCATCAACCCAAAAACTCACCAGATTTGAAGACAGTGCAAATCCTGCCCATCCCCAACCTAAAATGAACTCAATCATCAACCCAAAAACCCACCAGATTTGAAGACAGTGCAAATCCTGCCAATCCCCGACCAAACTATAACTCAGTCATCAACCCAAAAACTCACCAGATTTGAAGAGAGTGCAAATCATGCCAATCCCCGACCAACATATAACTCAGTCATCAATCCAAAAACCCACCAGATTTGAAGACAGTGAAAATCTTGCAAATCCTTAACCAAACTAATTCGGTCATCAACCCATAAACCCACCAGATTTGAAAACAGTGCAAATCCTGCCCATCCCCAACCTTAAATTAACTCAATCATCAATCAAAAAACCCACCAGATTTGAAGACAGTGCAAATCATGCCAATCCCTTACCAAACTATAACTCAGTCATCAACCCAAAAACCCACCAGATTTGAAGACTTTGCAAATTCTGCCAATCCTTGACCAAACTATCTCAGTCATCAACCCAAAAACTCACCAGATTTGAAGGCAGTGCAAATCCTGCCCATCCCCAACCTAAAATGAACTCAATCATCAACCCAAAAACCCAACAAACTTGAAGACAGTGCAAATCCTGCCAATCCCCAACCAAACTATAACTCAGTCATCAACCCAAAAACTCACCAGATTTGAAGACAGTGCAAATCTTGCCAATCCCTGACCAACATATAACTCAGTCATCAATCCAAAAACCCAGCAGATTTGAAGACAGTGAAAATCTTGCCAATCCTCAACCAAACTATAACTCAGTCATCAACCCAAAAACTCACCAGATTTGAAGACAGTGCAAATCTTGCCAATCCCTGACCAACATATAACTCAGTCATCAATCCAAAAACCCAGCAGATTTGAAGACAGTGAAAATCTTGCCAATCCTCAACCAAACTATAACGCGGTCATCAACCCATGAACCCACCAGATTTGAAGACAGTGCAAATCCTGCCCATCCCCAACCTTAAATTAACTCAATCATCAACCCAAAGACTCACCAAACTTGAAGACAGTGCAAATCCTGCCCATCCCCAACCTAAAATTAACTCAATCATCAATCAAAAAACCCACCAGATTTGAAGAGATTACAAATCATGCCAATACCCGACCAAACTATAACTCAGTCATCAACCCAAAAACTCACAAGACTTGAAGACAGTGCAAATCCTGCCAATCCCTGACCAAACTATAATTCAGTCATCAACCCAAAAACTCACAAGATTTGAAGACAGTGCAAATCTTGCCAATCCCTTACCAAACTATAACTCAGTCATCAACCAAAAAACTCACAAGATTTGAAGACAGTGTAAATCTTGCCAATCCCTTACCAAACTATAACTCATTCATCAACCAAAAAACTCACCAGATTTGAAGCCGGTGCAAAACCTGCCAATCCCAGACCAAACTATTACTCTGTCATCAACTCAAAAACCCACCAGATTTGAAGACAGTGCACATCTTGCCAATCTCCAACAAAACAATAACACAGTCATCAACCCAAAAACCCACCAGATTTGAACACAGTGCAAATCCTGCCCATCCCCAACCTTAAATTAACTCAATCATCAACCCAAAGACCCACCAAATTTGAAGACAGTGCAAATCCTGCCCATCCCCAACCTAAAATTAACTCAATCATCAATCCAAAAACTCACCAGATTTGAAGACAGTGCAAATTCTGCAATTCCTCGACCAAACTATAACTCAGTCATCAACCCAAAAACTCACCAGATTTGAAGGCAGTGCAAATCATGCCAATCCCTGACCAAACTATAACTCAGTCATCAACCCAAAAACTCACCAGAATTGAGGACAGTGCAAATTTTGCCAATCCCCAAGCAAATTAAAACTCTGTCATCAACCCAAAAACCCAACAGATTTGAAGACAGTGCAAATCATGCCCATCCCCGACCTTAAATTAACTCAATCATCAATCAAAAAACCCACCAGATTTGAAGACAGTGCAAATCCTGCCCACCCCCAACCTTAAATTTACTCAATCGTCAACCCAAACACCCACCAAACTTGAAGACAGTGCAAATCCTGCCCATCCCCAACCTGAAATTAACTCAATCATCAATCAAATAACCCACCAGATTTGAAGAGAGTACAAATCATTCCAATCCCCGACCAAACTATAACTCAGTCATCAACCCAAAAACTCACAAGACTTGAAGACAGTGCAAATCCTGCCAATCCCCAACCAAACTATAACTCAGTCATCAACCCAAAAACTCACCAGATTTGAAGACAGTGCAAATCATGCCAATCCCCGACCAACATATAAGTCAGTCATCAATCCAAAAACCCAGCAGATTTAAAGACAGTGAAAAACTTGCCAATCCCCAACCAAACTATAACTCGGTCATCAACCCATGAACCCACCAGATTTGAAGACAGTGCAAATCCTGCCCATCCCAAACCTAAAATTTACTCAACCATCAACCCAAAAACCCACCAGATTTGAAGACAGTGCAAATCATGCCAATCCCTGACCAAACTATAACTCAGTCATCAACCCAAAAACTCACCAGAATTGAAGACAGTGCAAATTTTGCCAATCCCCAAGCTAATTGAAACACTGTCATCAACCCATAAACCCACCAGATTTGAAGACGGTGCAAATCCTGCCCATCCCCAACCTTAAATTTACTCAATCATCAATCAAAAAACCCACCAGATTTGAAGACAGTGCAGATCCTGCCAATCCCCAACCTAAAATTAACTCAATCATCAATCAAAAAACCCACCAGATTTGAAGACAGTGCAAATCCTGCCAATCCCCAACCTTAAATTAACTCTGTCATCAACCCAAAAACCCACCAGATTTGAAGACAGTGCAGATCCTGCCCATCCCCAACCTTAAATTAACTCAATCATCAATCAAAAAACCCACCAGATTTGAAGACGGTGCAAATCCTGCCCATCCCCAACCTTAAATTAACTCAATCATCAATCAAAAAACCCACCAGATTTGAAGACAGTATAAATCCTGCCAATCCCCAACCTAAAATTAACTCAATCATCAATCAAAAAACACACCAGATTTGAAGACAGTGAAAATCCTGCCCATCCCCAACCTTAAATTAACTCAATCATCAACCCAAAAACCCACCAGATTTGAAGACAGTATAAATCCTGCCAATCCCCGACTAAACTATAACTCAGTCATCAACCCAAAAACCGACCAGATTTGAAGACAGCGCAAATCATGCCCATCCCCAACCTTAAATTTACTCAATCATCAATCAAAAACCCACCAGATTTGAAGACAGTGTAAATCCTGCCAATCCCCAACCTAAAATTAACTCAATCATCAATCAAAAAACCCACCAGATTTGAAGACAGTGCAAATCTTGCCAATCCCCAACCTTAAATTAACTCTGTCATCAACCCAAAAACCCACCAGATTTGAAGACAGTGCAGATCCTGCCCATCCCCAACCTTAAATTAACTCAATCATCAATCAAAAAACCCACCAGATTTGAAGACAGTGCAAATCCTGCCCATCCCCAACCTTAAATTAACTCAATCATCAATCAAAAAACCCACCATATTTGAAGACAGTGCAAATCCTGCCAATCCCCAACCTAAAATTAACTCAATCATCAATCAAAAAACCCACCAGATTTGAAGACAGTGCAAATCCTGCCCATCCCCAACCTTAAATTAACTCAATCATCAACCCAAAAACCCACCAGATTTGAAGACAGTGTAAATCCTGCCAATCCCCGACTAAACTATAACTCAGTCATCAACCAAAAAACCGACCAGATTTGAAGACAGCGCAAATCATGCCCATCCCCAACCTTAAATTAACTCAATCATCAATCAAAAAACCCACCAGATTTGAACACAGTGCAAATCCTGCCCATCCCCAACCTTAAATTAACTCAATCATCAATCAAAAAACCCACCAGATTTGAAGACAGTGTAAATCCTGCCAATCCCCAACCTAAAATTAACTCAATCATCAATCAAAAACCCACCAGATTTGAAGACAGTGCAAATCCTGCCCATCCCCAACCTTAAATTAACTCTGTCATCAACCCAAAAACCCACCAGATTCGAAGACAGTGCAGATCCTGCCCATCCCCAACCTTAAATTAACTCAATCATCAATAAAAAAACCCACCAGATTTGAAGACAGTGCAAATCCTGCCCATCCCCAACCTTAAATTAACTCAATCATCAATCAAAAAACCCACCAGATTTGAAGACAGTATAAATCCTGCCAATCCCCAACCTTAAATTAACTCAATCATCAACCCAAAAACCCACCAGATTTGAAGACAGTGCAAATCCTGCCAATCCCCAACCTTAAATTAACTCAATCATCAACCCAAAAACCCACCAGATTTGAAGAGAGTGTAAATCCTGCCAATCCCCAACCTTAAATTAACTCAATCATCAAAAAAAAAAACCACCAGATTTGAAGACAGTGCAAATCCTGCCAATCCTTGACTAAACTATAACTCAGTCATCAACCCAAAAACCGACAAGATTTGAAGACAGCGCAAATCATGCCCATCCCCAACCTTAAATTAACTCAATCATCAATCAAAAAACCCACCAGATTTGAACACAGTGCAAATCCTGCCCATCCCCAACCTTAAATTAACTCAATCATCAATCAAAAAACCCACCAGATTTGAAGACAGTGCAAATCCTGCCAATCCCCAACCTTAAATTAACTCAATCATCAATCAAAAAACACACCAGATTTGGAGACAGTGCAAATCCTGCCAATCCCCGACCAAACTATAACTCAGTCATCAACCCAAAAACTCACCAGAATTGAGGACAGTGCAAATTTTGCCAATCCCCAAGGAAATTAAAACTCAGCCATCAACCCAAAAACCCAACAGATTTGAAGACAGTGCAACAAACTCATGCCCATCCCCAACCTTAAATTAACTCAATCATCAATCAAAAAACCCACCAGATTTGAAGACAGTGTAAATCCTGCCAATCCCCAACCTTAAATTAACTCAATCATCAATCAAAAAACCCACCAGATTTGAAGACAGTGCAAATCCTGCCAATCCCCAACCTTAAATTAACTCTGTCATCAACCCAAAAACCCACCAGATTCGAAGACAGTGCAGATCCTGCCCATCCCCAACCTTAAATTAACTCAATCATCAATCAAAAAACCCACCAGATTTGAAGACGGTGCAAATCCTGCCCATCCCCAACCTTAAATTAACTCAATCATCAATCAAAAAACCCACCAGATTTGAAGACAGTATAAATCCTGCCAGTCCCCAACCTAAAATTAACTCAATCATCAATCAAAAAACCCACCAGATTTGAAGACAGTGCAAATCCTGCCAATCCCCAACCTTAAATTAACTCAATCATCAACCCAAAAACCCACCAGATTTGAAGACAGTGTAAATCCTGCCAATCCCCAACCTTAAATTAACTCAATCATCAATAAAAAAACCCACCAGATTTGAAGACAGTGCAAATCCTGCCAATCCCCGACTAAACTATAACTCAGTCATCAACCCAAAAACCGACCAGATTTGAAGACAGTGCAAATCATGCCTATCCCCAACCTTAAATTAACTCAATCATCAATCAAAAAACCCACCAGATTTGAACACAGTGCAAATCCTGCCCATCCCCAACCTTAAATTAACTCAATCATCAATCAAAAAACCCACCAGATTTGAAGACAGTGCAAATCCTGCCAATCCCCAACCTAAAATTAACTCAATCATCAATCAAAAAACCCACCAGATTTGGAGACAGTGCAAATCCTGCCAATCCCCGACCAAACTATAACTCAGTCATCAACCCAAAAACTCACCAGAATTGAGGACAGTGCAAATTTTGCCAATCCTCAAGCAAATTAAAACTCAGCCATCAACCCAAAAACCCACCAGATTTGAAGACAGTGCAACTCATGCCCATCCCCAACCTTAAATTAACTCAATCATCAATCAAAAAACCCACCAGATTTGAACACAGTGCAAATCCTGCCCATCCCCAACCTTAAATTAACTCAATCGTCAACCCAAAGACCCACCAAACTTGAAGACAGTGCAAATCCTGCCCATCCCCAACCTAAAATTCACTCAATCATCAATCAAAAAACCCACCAGATTTGAAGAGAGTACAAATCATTCCAATCCCCGACCAAACTATAACTCAGGCATCAACCCAAAAACTCACAAGACTTGAAGACAGTGCAAATCCTGCCAATCCCCAACCAAACTATAACTCAGTCATCAACCCAAAAACTCATCAGAGTTGAAGACAGTGCAAATCTTGCCAATCCCCAACCTAAAACTAACTCAATCCTCAATCCAAAAACTCAACTGATGTGAAGACAGTGCAAATTTTGCCAATCTGCGACCAAAATATAAGTCAGTCATCAACCCAAAAACTCACCAGATTCGAAAACAGTGCAAATCTTGCCAATCTGCGACCAAAATATAAGTCAGTCATCAATCCAAAAACTCACCATATTTGAAGACAGTGCAAATCTTGCCCATCCCCAACCTAAAATGAAGTCAATCATCAACCCAAAAACCCACCAGATTCGAAGACAGTGCAAATCCTGCCCATCCCCAACCTAAAATGAACTCAATCATCAACCCAAAAACCCACCAGATTTGAAGACAGTGCAAATCCTGCCCATCCCCAACCTAAAATGAACTCAATCATCAACCAAAAAACCCACCAGATTTGAGGACAGTGCAAATCTTGCCAATCCCCAACCAAACTATAACTCAATCATCAACCCAAAAACCCACCAGTCTTGAAGACAGTGCAAATTATGCCAATCCCCGACCAAACTATAACTCAGTCATCAACCCAAAAACTCACAAGATTTGAAGACAGTGCAAATCCTGCCCATTCCCAACCTAAAATTAACTCAATCATCAACCAAAAAACCCACCAAACTTGAAGACAGTGCAAATCCTGCCAATCCCCGACCAAACTATAACTCAGTGGTCAACCCAAAACCCCACCAAACATGGAGACAGTGCAAATCCTGCCCATCCCCAACCAAACTATAACTCAGTCATCAACCCAAAAACCCACCAGATTTGAAGACAGTGCAAATCTTGCCAATCCCCAACCTAAAATTAACTCAATCCTCAACCCAAAAACTCAACAGATGTGAAGACAGTGCAAATCTTGCCAATCCGCGACCAAAATATAAGTCAGTCATCAACCCAAAAACTCACCAGATTCGAATACAGTGCAAATCTTGCCAATCCCCGACCAAACTATAACTCAGCAGTCATCAACCCAAAAACTCACCAGATTTGAAGACAGTGCAAATCCTGTCAATCCCCGACGAAAATATAAGTCAGTCATCAACCCAAAAACTCACCAGATTTGAAGACAGTGCAAGTCTTGCCAATCTGCGACCAAAATATAAGTCAGTCATCAATCAAAAAACTCGCCATATTTGAAGACAGTGCAAATCCTGCCCATCCCCAACCTAAAATGAACTCAATCATCATCCAAAAAACACACCAGATTTGAGGACAGTGCAAATCTTGCCAATCCCCAACCAAACTATAACTCAGTCATCAACCCAAAAAAAACCCACCAGATTTGAAGACAGTGCAAATCCTGCCAGTCCCCGACCAGAATATAACTCAGTCATCTTTCCAAAAACTCACCAGATTTGAAGACAGTGCAAATCTTGCCAATCCCTGATCAAAATATAACTCATACATCAACCCAAAAACTCACCAAATTTGAAGACAGTGCAAATCCTACCAATCCCCGACCAAACTATAACTCAGTCACCAACCCAAAAACCCACCAGATTTGAAGACAGTGCAAATCTTGCCAATCCCCGACCAAACTATAACTCAGTCATCAACACAAAAAAACCCACCAGATTTGAAGACAGTGCAAATCCTGCCAATCCCCAACCAAACTATAACTCAGACATCAACCCAAAAACCCACCAGTCTTGAAGACAGTGCAAATCATGCCAATCCCCGACCAAACTATAACTCAGTCATCAACCCAAAAACTCACAAGATTTGAAGACAGTGCAAATCCTGCCCATTCCCAACCTAAAATTAACTCAATCATCAACCAAAAAACCCACCAAACTTGAAGACAGTGCAAATCCTGCCAATCCCCGACCAAAATATAACTCAGTTTCAAAAGATTTGTTCTTAGATCCAGTACATACTCATACTACATACCATGCTTGAGTCATACTTCACTTTTGAGGGGGTGAATGTTAAGGAAACTTTTTTTAAAATATTAGTCCCCCCCCCCCCCCGCCCCCCAATCCAGTACACACTCATACTGTAGTTAGCTACCTTCATACTTATTTTACCAATCAATCTATACTACCAATCAAGTGACGTCATTCGCGCGAGATTTTCCTTTAAAATGCGCAGTTGAAAACTAGTACAAGCAAGCAAGCTACATACGTTCATACCAATCTTACCAAGTGATCTATACTACGAATCAAGTGAAGCTTGGTATTCCCAGGCGACATTTTGTTGTTGAAAATGCTTACACAATTTACACGAATTTTGCTAGCGAGAGCCCCCCTGCCAATCGTTTGAATCGATAGATAGCTCAAACGTCGACAACAATGCATGTAGATGGGCGCTGGTACCTGTAGAACCTTCTAACTCCCTCTGGAAGCAAAGTTATGGCAGTAGCAAGATTGGTCTCCCCATGTACTAACCTTTTTGGTGTTGAAAATTCTTAGTACCCAAATGCACTAATTAGGTGGTGACAGACAAACTATGACAGATAACTCACTTCTGTTTCTTTCATGATTCATCTCATCCATAACAGGAACAATATTCATGGTTCAATCACACAAAATATCTGATTTTCTATTTTTTAATTGCAAATTAGTGTGTATTTTTTCTCCAAATCCAGTACCCCAATGCACTGATTAGGTGGTGACACACAAACTATGACAGATAACTCACTTCTGTTTCTTTCATGATTCATCTCATCCACAACAGGAACAATATTCATGGTTCAATCACACAAAATATCTGAATTTCTACTTTTTAATTGCAAATTAGTGTGTATTTTTTCTCCAAATCCAGTACCCCAATGCACTAATTAGGTGGTGACACACAAACTATGACAGATAACTCACTTCTGTTTCTTTCATGATTCATCTCATCCATAACAAAAAAATATTCATGAACTAATCACACAAAATATTGGATTTTCTATTTTCTAATTGCAAATAAGTTTGTGTATTTTTCCTCCAAATCCAGTACAGAAATACACTTAGTAGGTGGTGACACACTAACTATGAGAGATAACTCACTTCTGTTTCTTTCATGATTCATCTTATCCATAACAGGAACAATATTCATGGACTAATCACACAAAATATTGGATTTTCTATTTTCTAATTGCAAATTAGTGTGTGTATTTTTCATCCAAATCCAGTACTCCAATGCACTAATTAGGTGGTGACAGACAAACTATGACAGATAACTCACTTCTGTTTCTTTCATGATTCATCTCATCCATAACAGGAACAATATTCATGGTTCAATCACACAAAATATCTGAATTTCTATTTGTTAATTGCAAATTAGTGTGTATTTTTCCTCCAAATCCAGTACCCCAATGCACTAATTAGGTGGTGACACACAAACTATGACAGATAATTCACTTCTGTTTCTTTCATGATTCATCTCATCCATAACAGGAACAATATTCATGGTTCAATCACACAAAATATCTGATTTTCTATTTGTTAATTGCAAATTAGTGTGTATTTTTTCTCCAAATCCAGTACCCCAATGCACTAATTAGGTGGTGACACACAAACTATGACAGATAACTCACTTCTGTTTCTTTCATGATTCATCTCATCCATAACAGGAACAATATTCATGGTTCAATCGCACAAAATATCTTATTTTCTATTTGTTAATTGCAAATTAGTGTGTATTTTCCCTCCAAATCCAGTTCCTCAATGCACTAATTAGGTGGTGACAGAGAAACTATGACAGATAACTCACTTCTGTTTCTTTCATGATTCATCTCATCCATAACAGGAACAATATTCATGGTTCAATCACACAAAATATCTGAATTTCTATTTGTTAATTGCAAATTAGTGTGTACTGTCTATGTGGTACTTGCATTACTACTGGTAGTAGTACCGTACCTGTAGTAGTACTTGTACTGCTTGGCATGTACTTGATGGTCTGTCCTTTTTCCGTTTTTATGGTCTGTGCTTTTTCCGTTTTTATGGTCTGTCCTTTTTCCGTTTTTATGGTCTGTCCTTTTTCCTTTTTTATGGTCTGTCCTTTTTCCGTTTTTTGGTCCGTCCTTTACCCCTATTTTTGTTTTTATTGTCTGTCCCTTATCCGCGGCTGGCATGCGCGCGCGTGCGCGCGCAGGCATAGCCAGAAGAATCAGGTAAAAAGCTGTTATTTTAATTCCATGAAAAACATCTGGTTCTCCAAGGTTTTTTTTGGGGTGTTTAGATAAGCCTCTTTTTTTTGCAGGAGTTTTCAAAAGTAATATTATTTGAGTCTCCATCTCACGATTAGATCTCTTGCTTGCTTCTTTTTCCACTTTTTGTTTTCGTACCGGTAATGGAAAAAGATGTTTGGAGGGCTCTGAAAATATGGAGGTGAACAGTCGGTATTTGGTAGTTTAACTTGTTTGGTTATTACATGAAATTGTTACTTGAAATTGTGAGCAGAAAAATTGCTCTTTTACTAAAATCACCATATTGGTGCATCGGACTGCTAATACTCCAATGCACACACTAAATCACTAATAATCGGCATCGACCCGCTAATACTTCGATGCTGCACGTGTCCTTTGTACCAATGGGCTGTATAGATTACCTTGCGCCCTGTATGTCCGGTACATAAAGCCCTATTTTTAGTAAGAAGGAGAACCGGAATCGGTAAGTGGTAATTCTCATTCCCACTTCCATTCCCATCTCCAATCATGTTAGTCCATTCCTGCAGAAGCAATATGACTCGTACGTACGATCGGTCCCGAGACTCATTCGCGTCTCATTCATTCACTCGCGTCTCATTCGTGTCTCATTCATTCACTCGTGTCTCATTCGTGCATTCGCGCGCGCTCGTTCGATCGACTTCAAACAAAAGAAGCAAGCAAACAAAGAATCAACAACAATGAACCAAGAACAAGAACAATGGTGACAGTAAAAACTTGATATCTCCCTGAGTATTGGGAGATAGTAGACCAAACTGGTACCAAAATGTCCGCAATGACAAGGTGGTATCGATTATGTCAAACGGCTTTGCGTTCGTAGCTTAGGGGAGCAACGAAAATTAATTTTTGCCGTCGTCATCGTCAATGAAACCAAGAATGGTGACAGTAAAAAATTGATATCTCCCTGAATATTGGGAGCTAGGAGACCAAACTGGTACCAAAATGTCCGCAATGAGGAGGCGGTATCGATTTTGTTGAACGGCTTTGCGTTCGTAGCTTAGGGGAGAAACGAAAATTAATTTCGCCACGACAATGACAATGACGTGACGACCAACTTGATCTAAGACAGATTTTAATCGTATGATTTTTTTCTTTATTCAGGTTAAATCTTATGGTTACTTGCAACCAAAAAAATGAGAGTTTGCTACCATAAAAATGAGCGCGCGCCACTAGATATTACTATTGCTTTTAGAAGAAGCATCTCATTTCTGTAAATAAATGTTTGGCTAAGCTTTTTAGCGATTTTTAGTCGTAGCGTTTGTACCAAGTCTACTTGTTAAAAACAGATTTTTTTAATATTTCTACGTATTTTCCCCCCCCCAAACCCCCCCCACATAAACTCCGTCTAGAAGGTTACGTTGTCAACTCTTAGGATTAGGGTTAGTGTTTAACGTTCAACTAACAACTCCACCAATTGAATCGGGAAGAATCATATGAGTTGATTAGAGAGGAGACGGATTGATAGTCGACAAAGGGATCAACCATAGTGTAAATCCAAAATTAGAGGGAAGAAGAGATGGATCATAAATGGTAGGGACAAAGTGGAATGTTCGAAATCAATTCATTGATCAAAGGCTTGGATAAAAGATCGATGAGACGTAGGATAAAGGGAAACATCAAATCAAACGTGGAGCAGAAGCAGGGACCGACAGTTGACGGAGGGATCGACCATAGTATAAATCGAATGAAACTTGTCAAATCAAACTGAAGACAGGGCGGAATATTGATGCGTATCCTGGAAAGGAGACTGGGGAATCGGAGAATTGAACGCTGTTATTGATCAGCCATGTTGTAGGGTAGGGTCAAGCGTATGGAGGAATCAACTGTATCAATTGAACTGGAACACAGGATTTAGAAGGGCAAGCCGTAGGGTAGGATCGTACATTGAGAATGTAGTAGGGATCAAACGGCAAGGATTGCTTGGGGAATCAGAGTCGTTTTGCATAAGCGTGATCGTGGAATTTGAAATGAGCGTTGAATACGATTAAGAGATAGTACGAATCAATATGATCGTATATCAATATCGTAGAACCAAATGGTAGGAGCCGAGCAATCGGCATCAACAACGATTGATTGATCGTGGAGGAATTACCAACCGTAATCAATGAGTGATGGATATGGACATATTGAACTTGATTTGTCAAGGAAGAGATCAATGCGTGATTGATCATCTGAAGGAATGCAAGGAGAATATCAAGGTAAGGATTGGAGATTGGGGTCCAAAGTCGATTAGTAGACTCATTCTGTTTGAGATCTCATCTAGCTCGTATGTTAATTAAGCTTTGAATCATATCTTTGTCTCAATGCTTGAACTCTCATTTATGTTTCGCTCGTGTTAGCCGGCAACACACCCCTTGATGCAACACGTGGTGAAGGAGTGTTGGATTACCTGCCGGTTCGTTGATGTGTTTTCAGTGGGATCTGTATCTTGTGCGCGTGATGGTAGGTAAATGTGTTGAGGCTTATGAGGAAAACTCTGTAAGGTAGATGTGTCCAAATTAAGCGGCGTGTGGTGATCCAGTGCACACCCCTTGATTCAGATGCGCACCCCTTGATTCAGCACTTATGGAACTGAATTCCATGGTTCAATCGAATTCCATGGTGGTGAATGATACAAAACCGTAGGGCGTACTCCATGGTTGTCGAAACAAAGGGAGTCAAATGATTGACTTAAGCAAACACGGATGTATTTGAATCAAAGAAGATTGGTGGATCGTGCCTTAGGTGTCATTCAAAAGTATCGTAAAACCAATTCATCGACAAGAGGTTAGCATACAAGTGACGCATCTTTATCTTCAGGGCATCGCGATATCGTTTGGCGATGCAGAAGACAGGCAGATGATTTGGTCTGGAGAAAATTTGGTTATGGCATGGGGATTACAATGATGGTATGTAGGCAGGAGCGGCGTTTGGAGGGTCAGTGCCCGCATCAAGCATCTCAGATAGGAGTAGTGGTGAGGGTGGGGGAACGGATTTTGTCAAGCGCCGGAATGTTGCAATTTCAATCTGAGGATTGAATGTCCATCGAAGGTTGGCTGGTTCACAAGGTGGAGTAGAATGATGACCAAATCTAGTCTTTGCAGATGGCGATACAGATGGTGCGGTTACAATGGAAGACTTCTCCTGGCGACGTTGGACAGGAGGACTTGAAGAAGTGGCACGTAGGAAGGAGTCAGCGCGGACGCGGTGGAATGAGACCGATTCACTGTGGGGAGAATAAGTCCAGGTCCAGATGTAACAGGGAGCTTTGACGGAGGGAGTATCGGCAATTGGACCAACTGGCTGGGGGGGGACCAAAGTTGGCAGTCACTGGAGGAACGCTTGTTGTGGTATTGGAAGGAGTGGTCAAAACATCTGAATCAATCAACTTGATAGGAGGCAAGTCAGTAGTAGCCGAAGAAGAGGTCACACAGGATGAAGGAACTTGGATAGCTGTATGGGCCTTGGATTTGACGGGTTTGATAGGGGGAGTCAAGATGGCAGTGATTGGAGGAGCGCTCGGACCAGAGGAATGTGGAGGGGTAACTACAGCATCTGTGTTGGTATCGGTGGGGATGTCATTGTTGTCTGTATAGATGCTGTGGAAATAATTGGCGGGATCGTTGGTTTTCCAGTTGTTTTTGAATCTCCATTTGTTAATATTGAATTCAACAATGGCAATTGCTTCGTGTCTGCCGGCTGCTGTTGTTTGTTCGACAGCTTCTCTGCCCGCAGAATCAAAATCATTTGGATTTCGAATTCTCTGGTTTTGGAATCCTGGCTTGACGAATGTTACTGGGCATGAATTGATGAGCCGAGCGATGTGGCCTTTTGCTATTTCATTGATGTTGGTCATGTCCAAGGTGACGCTGTGGCAGAAGGCTTCCCTGAGTGCAGTGACTGGGGCCAGACCAAGAATTCTGGGGCCTTCGTCATGTGCGTCCGATGTGAAGAGAGGTGATATTTTGGGTGCCGTAAGGGGAACTGTCTCTGCAAAGGAGCTGTTGAGAGAGAGCACTTCTTGGGGGTTGGTGTCACTTTGGAATGTGAATGCAATCCCATAGACATTGGACCAATCATATGCTTCTGGTGGAGGAACCATGGTGGATCGATTGGCGTGTCGCGCCGGTTGTTGTTACGATGGTGAACGATTGTTGGCGTCGGTACTGAAGGAATGTTCCGAAGAATGAGCCGAAGAAAGGGCTGAAGAACGGGACGGAAAGATGTTTCCGACGAATGAACCGAAGAAAGGGCTGAAGAACGGGACGGAAAGATGTTTCCGACAAACGTTCCTTTCATCACAGCGTAACGATCTGGAGGAGATCTGAGGTATTAATTAATCCGTGGTCGCGGGATGTCTGGACTGGGATCAATGTGATAGGCCGTGGAGGTAAAAGGGATAGAGATTGTGGTGTGATTGGAATTGGTTGTCGGCGTTGTATCGTTTGATGTGGCGTCAACGCTGGTGTTATTGGTTGGTCTAATTGTTCAAGTGTCGTCCTTGGATGTGTATTACAGAAAGAGATTCTTGGTAGAAGGATCTGTAGACACAGTAGGTCGGGGATTGGAATATTATAGTATCGAGTGATCGTCGGAACGATCCTCGGAGGTGCAGTAATAACCGAAAAGACCGTTGGAATGTTTGCCAGGGAAATAGAGAGAAACCTGTTTGATTGGGATTGCTTGGCGCTGCGCAGAGCAAGTTGTGGATTATCGCGGAACGATCCTCGGAGGGGCAGAAATAACCGAAGGAATGTTCTGAAGAAGGAAGAAGAAGGAGCCGGCGGAACCAACGAAATGACCGAGCGAAGGTGCGGCGGTCGTGTCGGAGGGATGACCGAAGGAATTAACCAAAGAAATATCAACCGTCGGAGAAGACAGTCGAAGGTTCGGAGGAAGAAAACGTCCGTCAGGGAAACGATTGATGAGGTTGTATCGCAATTGCAGGGCGTTGCGCTGAAGAAAGAATATGGTTGGGTGATTGCAATCGGCGTGTCCGGTGCAATGGGCTTTCATTAAAGACGGCGGTGGTCTTTAGTTTGTAACTGTGCTGGTTGTGGGTGACAAGGCTTGTGATAGCGAGTACACCCCCTGATCCACAAGCAGGGAACAGAAGGAAGATGTACGTCCAAGGTGCAACCCTCGAGAGGGAGTCGGCGCCGAAGCTTGGAGTGGAGGCCTAAGAGTAGCACACGGATGGGCGTCACTACAAGTGTCCTCTGGCGGTAACCGAACAGTTGAGGTGCTGAACGGGCGGGGATAGATATAGCTTAAGGTATACACGATCCTACGGATGGGCAGCAATCGTGTGAGTTATAAGGGCTCTATAACCTGTTGTTACTCTAAAAATCGACCGGATAGGTATAGGATAATTGAAATTTAAAGAGATGTGAGCTCAGAGAGAGGCTCTTATTTTTACTGTGTATTTTACTGTATTCGACCAGTATTGAAAAGAATTCACCGTGTAACGCGTATCTGTACTACGTACTAAGCGGGCATATCCTACGAGAAAGTCATAAGGGCAAATAACCTTATTCTTAAAGGTTATTCCTGAGTGAATGATCGTCGACGATTCCATGTGGATTGCCTCTTAGCGGGAGTTTTCCCGTCAGCTCACTCTTTGAAGAATTAACAACTCTAAAACACTATCATGCCCTAAAATCTACGTACAACCTAGTACTAATTCTACATGATAAGGTACAATACATGTGATATTCCAATGAGAATATCACAGCGAATTATACGGTAAAAAGACCGGTCGAAGATGGTTTTGCGTGTGTTTTGTGTCTTAATTACGTGTGTTTTGTATGCTTAGAATTACACGGTAATATGCTAAAATGACGACGAGTAATTTGACGACGAGTAATTAACCTGTCGATCGGCAAAGACGATCGAACTGTGACAATGATTGTTTTACTCACTAAACCAATCGACCACAAGGCCGATTGCGTTCGTTTCTTTGTTACGACACACTTTCTTTAGTATCCCTTAGAGATGTTGTTACTCTAAAAATTGACCAGATAGGTATAGGATAATTGAAATTTAAAGAGATGTGAGCTCAGAGAGAGGAGGCTCTTATTTTTACTGTGTATTTTACTGTAGTCGACCGGTATCCCTGTGTTATTCGTGTTGTATGTAGGGATGTCTAAACCAGACGTAGATCATGTGTAATTCGTCATAAGACAGAGAACACATGATATGACCTAAATGTCTGGATACTTGAAGTCATTTTTATCTCTGGAGGAGTATAAGTAACTTTTCAAGTGTAGAATGGATATAACCGCCGTAGAATGTACGTAAGTACGGTGTGTGTATTTTTGACCGACAACAATAGAAACAATCAAGGACCTCACACCGCTGGAAGCCAAGAACTGGGAGTTTGATATCAAGGAATACCAAATTGCAGCAAGAGATCTCAAAGATAACCTTGGTATCCTATTTGACAAGCTATGGGGACAGTGTGACCTAGGAATGCAGAACAAAGTAAAATCACACGTTGGATGGAAGGGCGCAGTGAAGAAGAGTGATGTGATCGGTCTGCTGGAAATAATCGGCGAGATATGCAGCAGTGGCGACCAATCAAAGTACACGCCGGTACAGATCTTTCTGACCAACAAGAAGCTACATAACGTTCGACAAGCTGACAACCAATCACTCACAGAATACAACAAAGAGTTTGACATGCTTGTGAAGATGGCAGAACAACACGGAAACTTGTATTCCATGTCCGCCATAGAAGAGACGACCATCCGAAGCCTAAAGGATCCAAGTATCAAAGGGAAATCGATGAGTGAGTTAAGCGGAGACATGCAGGAAACAATATCAGAACAAGCCCGAGATATTTACCTGGCAACTATATTCATCATGAATGCCAACGATGCCAAGTACGGCGCTTATAAACAATCGTTGTACAACAATTATTGTCAGGAAGATGATCAATATCCAAAGAATGTGGCGGATGCATGTACCATGTTGGACAGCTACAAGTTCAATCCCAAACTCTACAGTGTCAGGACACCCGTGGTCGGACACACCTATCTGTCACATGGGAAGAAAGAAAAGAATGAGGAATCAGAAAGCAGCGAGTCAGACTCAAGCCAACAAGATGACAATGGTACCCGGAATAGGTACCAAAATCTAACCTGCTATCGATGTGGCCAGAAAGGACACATTGCAACAATATGTAAGGCCACCAAACATATCGATCGGACCGCCATCACAGTAAAGAACAAGACCCAGGAAGGGGCACAACAAACAGGAGCAATGATGCTCATAGACCGAAGTGACAGTGAACACAGCGACGATGACGATAATGAAAGTGATGTAGAAGATTACCTTGATGATGATGACTTTAACTATCAGATTGGATGGACAAACTGTATGACAGGAATAACCACGGCCAACAAAACAGTGGTTGTTGAGGACGTGAGAAAGAACAATAAACAAAAAGTTCAACCAATCTCGCGGACGAATCAACCCGTACTGGGTCCTACTTGATAACCAGTCAACAGTACATGTGTTCTGTCAGAAGGCGTTCCTCACCAACATACATGAGGCAACCGAGGAACTACACCTATACACCAACGCTGGGATGACAATCATTACTCACATGGGTGACCTGCCGGGGTTTGGAAGGGTATGGTTCCATCCTGAAGGAATAGCCAACGTACTGTCATTTGATGGCGTGGCAAGAACAAAAGGATACATGATCGAGTACAACAACCTCACCATGGGGAATTACTTCAAGGTAACTGATCCCTTGGGGGAAATGAAGATATTCAGGCCGTCGCAGAAGGGATTGTACTATTGGGACAGTGAGCACTTATTCGTCGGCAATGTGAAAATGGACACCATGGTGAAAGCCACCCCAAACATGTTTAATGAAGGAACAGTACTACTAGTTGAAACTATACGAGAGAACAAACGCTGAAAATTTGTCAGAAATGGCAATTGGTGAACAGCCTGATCACGCCACGAGATGTCCAACTGATGAGGGCCATACTAGGGCCAAGCGTGCCGGGCCTAAAAGGAAAGACGGTCAGGCGTAAGAAACAAATCGTCAAACCAAATATGATTCCTGTCCTACAACACATACGGGATCATTATATGGACATAACTATGGGAATGGATATCATGTATGTCAACGGTGTTCCGTTCCTTACTACAATTTCTTGACACCTACACTATGGTACAAGCCAGCCAGTCCGGTCAACCAAGATCAATGATATTCTACCAGTACTACAGGCCATAATCCATTTTTACGGCAAAGGCAACTTCCAGATTACAATCATATTGGCAGATGGGCAATTTAAGCCTTTGACCATGAGCCTAGCGGGGAAACACATTGACTTGAACATTGTATCTCGTGATGAACATGTCCTCGAGGCCAAACGATACAATCGAACTATCAAGGAACAATGTCGTTGTATCTTCAGCACACTACCCTACAACAAGATACCAAAGAGGATGATTATCAAAATGGTAAGAAACACTACATTCTATCTGAACGCATTTCCTTGGGACAATGGGATTTCCATGGATCTGGCCCCTATGACTATTGTTACTGGGGTTGCCCCTGACTACTCACTACATTTTCAAGTGGCGTATGGCACGTATGCACAAACTAGGGATGAGACTGATAACACCATGAAGCCTCGCACTACCGGTGCGATTGCAATGGGCCCCACCCAAAATTTTCAGGGTGGCGTAGACTTCTACAGTCTACTCTCCGGCCACATCATCTCCAGAGCTCCCAATGACTACACCGTTTGCCCCATGCCAGATGAAGCCATTCACCAAATTGAACGGCTCTCCCGATCCTCAAGACCTGGACTACACTTCACTAACCTCACCAATGACCCATACAGCAGTGACACGGACAATGACAGCATATATTCACCATCCTCTGATGACGAATCTGACTCTGATTCCAGTCACAACGATGACGATGATCCATCCTCGGATCACCCCCTCGCGCCTGCAGGAGTGACCAATGCCACCAATGCCTTTGCCGATCCCGCCGACAATGACATCTCCAACCAAGCTCCCGAAGCCCTTGATACCGGCATTACAGGAGTGGCACACGCACGCAATGAAGACAACCAACCCGACCTAGAGCCTACAGGAGTGGAGAGTGTCCCACCTGTAGGAACTACAGGAGTGACTAACGAAACTGAACACCGGAATGACACCGACGATGACGAGAACACAGACAAGGAAGAGGACGACTCCAGCACAGCCACAGAACAACATGATGATGAAGACAACACGGGATCATCATCGTATGGTCGCCACCTCAACCAAGGACAATACCGGCGCCCAATGGTCGATCAGTTTGAGTACCAATACTTCCAAGGTACGGTCGATGGAGACATCATCAAGGCAAGTGAACAAATTGAACCATTGAGTCCACATGAAAATACCAATTACGGGTCGGCACTACAACACATTGAAACAAACATTCATCGCAAACAAATGATTGAAGACTATATCCTCACCCAATACAGCCTACAAACAGGATTGAAGAAATTCGGACAAGCAGGAATGGACATGACAATGAAACAATTGAAGCAAATGATGACAAGGGAAGTATTTGGGGAAATCGACTACAAGGAACTCAATCGCATGGAAAAGGAACGCGCACTACCAATCCTACTCTTCTTAACCATGAAACGAGACAGGAGCATCAAAGGCCGGGCATGTGCCGACGGACGAAAACAACGTATATGGACCCAGAAAGAAGATGCATCATCCCCTACAATAGCACCAGAGGCGCTATTCTACACACTGATGATAGACGCAATGGAAGAACGCAATGTGGCAACATGTGACTTACCTGGACATTTCCTCCAAACTGATATGGAGGAAAAATTGTTACTGCGGCTCGATGGGGCACTGGCCAAACTGCTTGTGAAGGCTGATTGTAAGCGATGGAAAGGACGCCTGCAGTACGAATGCCGTCGACCGGTCATATATGTAGTGTGCAAGAAGGAAATTTACGGAACACTGACCGCAGCTCTGCTGTCCTACAAGAAACTCATAGGACACCTGACCGAATGGGGATATGAAATGAATCCCTACAACCCATGTTGCTGGAACAAGACCATTAATGGAAAGCAAATGACAGTGGTATTTCACGTATATGACATGAAACTGAGTCATACTGATCCTCAAGCCGTTGATGGACTAATTGCTCAACTCTATAAGGAGGTATACGCAAAAACCGACCCGATGACAGTCACAAGAGGAAAGGTACACCAATATCTAGGAATGACTATCGACTTCACTAGCAAAGGAGAAGTGCGGATCGCAATGTATGACTATATCAAGAAGATGATTGACAAGCTCCCAACGGACATGATTGGATCAAAGCCAACAGCCGCCACGGAATACCTATTCAAGACCGCAGATGAACCATTGGAAATGTTGAACCGGGAAGATAAAGAGACATTCCATTCCATTACAGCTTCCGGCTTGTTTCTAGGAAAGAGAGGAAGACCTGATATGCAGACAGTCATCTCATTCCTATGCACACGCATACGAGCACCAGACAAACACGATTGGAAGAAACTAGGGCATGCTATGAAATACCTGCAAGCAACTGCGTTCCTACCGCTCATACTCCGATCAAATGGTGACAAGTCAGAGCTTTACATAGATGGCGCCCACGCCGTTCATGCTGATATGAAAGGACATGCCGGAGTATATGCAACAGAAGGAAGTGGGGCAGTATATGCATCATCAACTAAGAATCGGTTGAACACCACAAGCTCTACCGAAAGAGAAATAGTGTCAACCGGGGAGAAACTACCAAAACATATTTGGTTTAGAAACTTCCGTATGCAACAAGGAGGAAATTCATCAGAAGATATATTGTACCAGGACAATAAAAGCGCAATCCTCCTCAACAAGAATGGAAGATTATCGTGCGGGAAAGGATCAAAGCACATAAGTATCCAATATTTCTTTATTACCGATTGGATTAAGAACAAAGAGTTCAAAGTAGAGTATTGTCCAACAGGAGAAATGATTGCGGATTTCTTTACAAAGCCCCTGCAAGGGAACCTGTTCTGCAAATTTCGAAACCTAATATTAGGAGTAAAAGAGGAAGACTTTGATGAATACAAGGCAAGAAAGTATGAAGAAACATTGAAGATATTTGGATTGAATAGCAACAAGATGCCATCAAGTCCACAGGAGTGAGTTGAAGGATAGGGTTAGGGAGAATACGAAGTTGATAAAAATGCTATCACTCACTACATTCGTGATAGCTTCAGTAGCCAACCTACTTGTAGTACTGGATGTGAAATGCTTGTAGTTCATTGGTGTGTTGGTGGGTTAAGCAGTGCTAGAGGGGGATCTGGAACTCTGGTTGTATTGCCCAGAGGCTGGTCCCTTAGTTTGCTGTGCCCACACACACCGGCGTACAGTCGGGCTTAACAGCTTGGGCCGTTTATTTACTTATTCTACTACTAATCGTTTAGGAGCAAAAGAGTGAGCTGTGGGCTTGGATTCTGCTGGGGGAATCCTCTACAGGCTTGTTAGCGCTTAGCCTGTATTTTGCAGAGATTTTTGATACTTGCAGGATTCGATGCTTGCAGAATTCGATGCTTGCAGAATTTGATGCTTGTTATCGTGAGCTTACGACTGTAAGATTTGTACTGTACCTACGGGGAGCGTTCCGGGGATATGGTATTGCACCGATGTTGCTGATACAGTGAGATCTTTCTTGTAGTACGTGCGCTGTATACTCAAGGGTGTTCCCCGGTCCGTACTTTGTACAGGTTCCACGTGGCACTACCATTCCTCTCATCCGATTTGCTACATCAACTATCACTCACTAGATTCGTGATAGCTTCAGTAGCCAACCTACGTGTAGTACTGGATGTGAAATGCTTGTAGTTCATTGGTGTGTTGGTGGGTTAAGCAGTGCTAGAGGGGGATCTGGGACTCTGGTTGCATTGCCCAGAGGCCAGTCCCTTAGTTTGCTGTGCCCACACACACCGGCGTACAGTCGGGCTTAACAGCTTGGGCCGTTAAGCCTCTGGCTGTTAAGCCTTTTCTGCCATTGGGCCAGAAGCCACCGGGTGGGAACGGCGTGGAGAGCGTGAGCGAGGAGCAAGGAGGGCGTGAGCTTGGAGCAGAGTGAGGGAGGGAGAGGCAGCATGGGTGCCTCAAAGAGAGCTTCCAGCAGGGGTGGGGTCCGCGGCCGGCACCCATTCCTCTGGCAGGAAGGAGTATGTTCCATTGTTGAACATGACAGAGGCAAGATTCTTGAAGATGGGGAGGGACTGCTGATGTAAGTAGCGCATCATGCAGTCGTTGTGTTGTGCCATCTCGCAAGGAGCTTGATGACATTAGAGTCGCATTTGCCCTGTAGCAGGGCCATGGCCCCTCCCGCGCGAAGGGAGCGGGTAGAGATTGCTGCAGGGGAAATGCCAGTGGTAGGAAAGAGGGTCTGGGCATAGACTCTCATGGAGGAAGTGACAGTTGCTGCGCGAACAAGGGTTAGCACCCCATTGTCAAAGTAACTGGCCAGCTTGAGGGACGGGCTGAAGGGAGAGCTGGGAGAGCAGCTGCTTCGGAGATGAAGGACTTGGCGCGCACAGGCTGCAACTGGACAGCAGAGTGAGTCGCCACTCCTGGCATGAGCCACCATACCCCCTTTATCCCCATTCTTCTGTGTGGTGAAGGTGAGGGTGACAGAGGTAGCAGCGTGGAGCTCATGAACAGGGCCATCGTGCTGTATGAATTTGGAGCCAAGGTAGAAGGAGACATCTTGGAGGAGGAAGGCTTGGTCATCCCTGGTAGTACCTGTGTACTCACTAGGGCGTAGACAGAAGAAGAAGGCTATGCAGATCATGTTGGCAATAGCCTGTCTGGTAGGGGAAGGGGATTCATGGTATGCAAAGTGGAGGGTGTGCATGACCAGGGTGATGGGGACCGGCTTGACCCTGGAGGGGGGCGGGCCGAGCTTGGCATAGGCCTTGAACTGGACAGTTAGCCGGAAGTCAAGACTGCCTGTTGAGTCAGTTCGAGGGTCTTTGGCCCCCAAGCGGGTGAGCGTCTGTCCCACTGACCGGATGGTGTCCAAAACTGTGCGAGATCGGATGGGCTTGTGGCTATGGGAGAGTCGGCCATCATGGAGTCGTTTGGCAAAGACCTGGAGGATGGGGATTGGATCTTGAACCGACTGGAGGCGTGGGTCAAAGCCTTGAGACCAACAGAATTGAACCCATTGGTCCCAATGGGCATCCTTGCGCTTGGCATAGCTCAGTGACTGAAGCGCGCATGGTTGCCTGGATAGTGCCAAGGTCAGTGCGGAATGCATGGGAGGCCTGAGGTGGCATAAGGTCCAGAGCAAGTCCTGTGGATAGTTGGTGTTAAAGTGATGGAGCAAGGCAGTGTCAGAGAGGTCAGATCAAGAGAGAAGGTCAGCGAGGTGATTGACTGGGCCTGGGATGTAATCCTGGAGGGGGACATATTGGTAGAGCCGTTGGTGCAGTGCCTGGATTCGGAGGAGGTAGGCAGCAGGCCCTGTGGTGGTGGTGGCGCCTTTCCGTTGCCAATATAAAGCAGCTGTAGTATCGTAGCAGTCGTGGGTGGTTTGGGCCCGGACACAGGCCGCCTGGGCAAGAATGTCATTGTGGGCAATGGACCCAGCCAGCTCAAGGTCACTGTTGGTGATGGTGCCCTCAGGGTTGTCAAAGGAGACGAGCTGGGCGGAGACCCACTTGGGGAAGGCATGCCGCCACATGAGGGGCTGCACGGCGCCATTGGGACGGGGGACAAAATGGATGCCCCCCAAGCCAAGACCAGAGGCATCACAGGCGCCCAGGGTGGCCAGGAAGGGATCTGGCACTAGTTCGGCGAGGGAAGTAGGCCAGGTGGATACATCTGCGGCAAGCCATTTGAAGTCCCAAAGGAAGCTGTGGACTCGCTTGGTGAGCCGGAGGCGCTGCCTGCCCGGCTCTTGGTGTCGAAAGGCTTCTTGGAGAATGGAGAGGAGGCCAATGGAGCCCGGGATGGCCAGAGCCATTGACCGGAGTTCCCCAAGAACCTGGTGCCATTGTTTGATCGGGACATGGCGCTGGGTGGGGGAGATGGAATGAAGAATCTTCTGTAGGCGGTCGACGCGATGGGGAGGAAGGCTGATAGTTTTGGTGATGGAATCGATGAGCCAGCCAAGGATAACTTTCCTTGTGGTCCGTGGACGCGGGGGTGCCGGCTTTGCCATACTGGGCGAGGAGGCCACCTGCAGGGTGGGGGATAGTGCCTACATCCAGGTGGATGTCTCCTTGGCCCCGGATGGTCCAGATGAAATTTCCCCAGCTAGGGCTGGAGTTGTAGACAGTGATGGCGCGGGTGACGTGCGCGTCCAGCCTGTCGGGAGGTTACGGCGCGGACATTGTGGGTGGGGAAGGGACATGGGGCTCGGACCAAGGCCGTGTGGGAGGGGAAGGGGAAGGAACCCGGGGCTCGGACTGGGGCCCAGACCGAGGCTTAGTGGGAACTCGGGGCGCGGACCGAGGGTTAGACCGAGGCCCTGTGGGAGGGGGTTGGGGAGGGACGGGGGGCTCGGACCGAGGCCGGGATGGGGTAAGGACGCGGGGCTTGGATTGAGGCCTTGTGGGAGGGGATTGGGTAGGGACGCTGGGCAAGGACCAAGGCCGTGTGGGAGGGGATTGGGGAGGGACGCGGGGCTTGGACCAAGGCCTGTTGGTGGGAGAAAGGGAAGGGGAAGGAACTCGGGGCTTGGACCGGGGCCTTGGCATCGATGCATCAAAACGCGGGGGCACGGGCATAGAGGGAAAATCGAAACGCATGCGTTTGGGGAGCTTACCTAATTCAGGGGTGATTTGTAATGGTGATGGATTAGAGGAGTGATTAGGTGAGGAAGTAGATAGCCGGTGTGTAGGCAGGGCCCCCCTTGGTGGTGGAGAGGGCAGGTATGTCCAGGCACCGAGGGGGCGCGTGCCATTCTATCAGACTCCATAGGCTTCTTGGCACCATGTCCAGACTTGGTCCTGCTCACTGCCGGTGATAGCCCCATGGTCGTGGATGTTTTTGTAGTTGGAGAAGCAGTTACCCTGGAGGTGCCAGGCGTGGCACCTGTCACGGCCATCTGGGTGAGACAAGGGATTGGTACCTTTGTCTCTCATGGCAGCGATGACCTCCCTCAGTTGGGAGTGTTTCACTTTGTTGGCTACACCGGCGGCCTGTAGCTGGGGATCCAGGCTTGGGTTGGACACCCGCCCCCCCCCCCCCTGAAGAGCCTTGGTTGGAGCCGGGGGTAGTTTTGCCCGGCTTGGTGGGGCCTGCTGCAGGGGGAGCAGGGCTTGCGGTAGGGGCAACCACTGCAGCTGCGCGGCGGAGGTGCTGCAGGGCCGCCACATTGGTGTCGTTGGGGAGCCAGTGGAGGTTCCGGGTGATTCTGAAGGCTTGGAAGTCCTTCCCAAAGCCGGGGGAAGGAACGGTGAAGGTTGATCCCCATTGTTCCTCTAGCCATCCGCGCACCCTGATCTGGAAGTAGTATACAACGATGGCTGGGGTGATGAGCTCTCCCAATTCATCGGCAATTGCTCTGCGGAGGAGCATTTGCTGGAGCTTGAGCTTGGCGAGTCCATTCTAGTAGCCCTGCAAGACCGGGTGGTGCATGCCCAGAATGGTGGCCAGGACGACCAGATAGCTTTCCAGTTGGGTGGTAGCTTCAGTCCAGTCAATTGGTAGGTATGCCTTGGTCTTCTGGAACTCAAGGGAATCTTTCAAGGTGAGGGAGTTGCCTTCAGTGGAGATCATGGTGTCGTAGGCCGCCACAGTAGCTGCCGCCTCCTGTTCCCTCTTCAAGGAGGCTGCTGATCCACCGGGGGGAGTGAAGGCCAAAGGGAGGATGCCATCCACCACATCAAAAGGGTCAGTGCTATGGAAGTTGCCATCCTGGAACTTCTTGAGTGCAGCAGTTGTGACCAGGGGCGCTTGAATGAGGAACTCTGCAGCGCATGTGGCCACTTGGCTCTGGAAGATCATACGGGTCTTCTTGTGCTTGCCCTTCTGGTCTCAGGCTTGGTAGATGGGGGGCAGGTCGGCTTCCTCAAGCTTGCCACAGAGCAGCAGCAAGCGCTGGGTGTACAAGGGGCCCCAGGTGTTCTTGACCGTGGCCGGGGGGCATTGTTGGTCTAGGCCCTCACTGAGCTTAAGCTGCTGATTGGCCAAGGCCATAAGGGTAGCTGCAAGCGTTGGATCTATCCCTGGCGCTGGCTGCGCCCCTGGTGGCTGCCCGGGTGCCGGCTGCTGCCCTGGATGGATGGGGTGCTTCAAGCCAGGTAGGTCCTGGTATAGTACCTGATTTCGCATGTACAAGGTCAGGCTGGGCTCCCCCCAAAAGGGGGTGCCGGGTGTGGCAAAGTGGACCCCCCCATCTGCTATGGTGGGGTTGGTGCCTGCAGCTCAGAGGGTATTCAGCAGAGGGGTGCAGGTGAGCGCCAGGTTGAGCGTGTTGAGATAGGGGTGGATGATGTTCAGCGCTTGGATTGGACTAAGGCCCTTGCCTAGGAGTAGGGGCACCAATGCAAAGGGGATGAAGCAGGCCTTGTAGGGTGTGACAACCTCCATGTGCGGGTCATCGCCTAGCCCCATGGGGATCATGTGGGAGTGGTGAACGTGCTTTATGACATCGAGGTGGCGGTCTAGGGACAGCACAAGTGTCTCAGGCGCTTGTTTGAGCAGGGCAGCATCCACTAGCACTAGCTCCCCGGCATCGCCTTTGATGTCATCCAGGTAGCCAAAGGCCTTGCCCTTGTTGGTACTTGGTGCTGTTAAGGGGCCCGGGTACTTCCTGAGGCCAAGTTGGAGCTGCGCCCTTCCAAAGGTGTCTGTCAGGAATATGCCTAGGGCGCCCACAGCTTCTGGTTTGAAGAGGTCCAGGAGACAACCTAGGAGTATGGGCGTGGCTGTTTCCTTGGCAAAGTAGTCATACTTGATGGTTTGGTAGGCCAGGTCCCGGGCAGGTCCCACTCCAAGGGGGCTGGTGGTGGTCTGGTAATACTCAGTGTAAAATAAGAGCCTCTCTCTGAGCTCACATCTCTTTAAATTTAAACAATTCGTTATACCTATCCGGTCGATTTTTAGAGTAACAACAATTTCTGCAACAATTGGTCCATAGCAGGTCGCACCAGACATATTGGAGTGAAACAGTATTTTCTACAAGAGCTCAAGGAAATGGGCATCATCAAGGTGATGTGGAAGACAGGCGATGAGATGACAAGTGATATCTTCACCAAGAACCTTACTGGAGCTCTATTCGAAAAGCTTGGTTCCAAGTTCTATGGAAAAGATGAATACTCCACGAAGACCAAAGGCAACAAGGATGTGAGCTTCTCAACTGTAGACAGAGAGGTAGAAGAAGCTCATGTGGCCTACACCAAATTCTGGAGCAGTATCATTGACTGAGTCTATTATCCTTTGAAGCAGGGGAGTGTGTTTGAGGTCGATCAAAATGAACTGCGTGCGAACTAAAACAGGGCGCGCGCGACTGAATGAATGAGACACGAGTGACGCGTGCGAACTAAACAAGACGCGTGCAAACTGAAACAGGGCGCGCGACTGAATGAATGAGATACGAATCAGATAAGAATCAATCGTACAAGTAATCTTGCTTCTACAGGAATCAACCAACATGAATGGAACAGGGAATGGAAGTGGGAATGAGATTTTACCACTTACCGGCTCCGGTTCTCCTTCTTACTAAAAATAGGTCCTTATGTACCGAATCTACAGGGCGCAAGGTAAAGGCCTACAGCCCGTGGTAATAAGAGGTACAGGGCACGTGCAGCGCATCGGAGTATTAGCAGGTCGATGTGAATATTAGTGATTTAGTGTGTGCATTGGAGTACCAGCGGGCCGATGCACCAATTTAGTAATCTTAGGAAAGAGTGGATGAATCTGCCCACAATTTCAAAATAATTTAATGTAATAAACAAATTCAAGTTAGCTAAAACCGACAGTTTTCTCCTCATCTTTCAGAGCCCTCCAAACATTAGACATCCCTACATACAACACGAATTACACAGGGATACCGGTCAACTACAAGAATAACATAGCAAAACTAAGAGCCTCACCTTGAGCTCACTTCTCTTTAAATTTTAATTATCCTATCCTTTCGGTCGATTTTTAGAGTGACAACAGGTTATAGAGCCCTTATAACTTACACTTGTGTCCCGCAAGAGCTCTAGTGTTTACCTTAAGCTACCTATCTCCGGCCGTTCAGCACCTCCACTGTCGGTTAACTCCAGAGGAAATTTTGTGCTTAGCTCCCTGTGCGACACATTCTCGGCCTCCCCCCGATTTTGTACTTAGCTCCCTGTGCGACACATTCTTGGCCTCCCCTCTCATTCTTTCTTTCTTTTAACCTCCCTGCTCGTGGATCAGGGGGTGTATCTACCTATCCTTTTACCGGAATCTTCTTTTGTAATCCACGACCAAGCACGGGCGAAAGACAGCTGTAACCGGCGAGCCAGGTTAATTGATCTAGAAATCACGCGGTTAAGGACATACAGACAGACTGAACCAGTTACTCGTGATAGCCGCCAAAGCAATAACTGTTTATACAATTCATCTCAACGCATATACGACCCGTAAAGAGGGACCGACAGAGGTGCAGTGCGGTCCGGATATAACTTAATCCTAATGCTCACAATTTTAGAATCTAATCAATATTACTGCAATCTTCCTACTGCAATCTAACGACACGAAGTAGAAATCAGAGTTTATCAGACCCAAAGGCTCACCGGAGCTGGGGTCCAGTCAACAATCGGCTACTGTTTCTATTAGACGATGGGTGATTTAGCGATTCACAAGACAATAGAAGGAGCGAGACCGATTACCAACTGATCACCGGTTAATCAAAGACCCCGGAAGGCTATGTCCATGTTTGAGCACTTAGATGGGTAATGGCACTAGTGCAGCCGGGCGTGAGCTAAAACCTCTCGCTTCTCTCAAACGACATAACGGCCTAGGGGGAGGAGCAAATGCCATCGACACAAGGTATCGAATCCCGGGCCGAAGCAGTCGCAGTCTTTACATTCAAACGTAAACGTGTTCCAATTCAAGCATGGAGAGGTCCACATGGCGCCTCAAACAACACGATGAGTACTGGCAACACACCTAGGTGTGCATAGAAACGACAACAAGCTACTGGCCCGGGCCAGTAGTACAAGGTTTACGACCACACTGTACTAGCTGGAAAGACAGCCAAAGGACTGGCCAAGTACCGGGGACGGATGTCCTTCATACGAGTAAAATAAGACGAGGTGGGACAGCGCACAGACGTGTGCACTAAGCTGTTCTAAGCCTCTACACGGAGAGGGCAGTTGAATTATTCTAGAGTAATTTTCTAGAGTAATTTCAACTCCCGCCGAATAGGGGAATCCGGGGGACTTGTAACCGTAAAATAACGGGAAAACAAATCAACGGCCCCAATTCCCGTGGAAACAATTCAACGGTCCCGAATTCCTGCGGGAGCAAGTAGCGGGCCGGATCTAACGACCACTAGATTCCCGCACGAGTAAACCCAACGTCCGGCAGAGACGTTCATAAGCCAAATCAACGGCCCCGATTCAAAATCGGAACCCAAACAGTTTGCTTAAGTATGGGGCAACTGAGGGATTTGCATTCGGAATAGAAACGTTTGTAGAGTTTTGCAAGGAGAAACCACTAGAAAATATCCACTACTAGTGATATCGCGAAGAGAGTGATTATTTGAGAAATCCAGAATCTCTTCAGAAAATTGTTCATATATCACTTACAGAACAAGCAAACAACAACCACTCCAGAAGCAAAGTACCCACCATGGCGAGAGGAAGACCAGCTCGTCAGAACCAACACAATAACAACAACGCAGCCGCTAATCCAGTGGCTGCCGCTGCTAACCCAGTAGCTGGTGGACCTGCCAACAATGGACCAGCCATCCCTGCCAATCTTGGTTTTACAGCAACGCAAATGGAATTCATTAGGACCATGATGGATACTAACCGGGCTCCGTCGCTCACACAGGAGGTTCAAGATGCAATCAAACGCGCTAATCAACTAGAGGGGATCCCTGGATACGCGGGGGAAAGGACTCTAACCCCGACAGAGGTAGTTTTCAGAGAAATCTTGGAATCCTTTGGGTTGAACCGGATCACGGCAGATGAACTTTTCCGGACTGGCTACAGCAGTACCGACTCCCTTCGAGACATGGATGAAACTGCAATCAAATCCCTGGTGAATGGTGTCAATAAGACCAAACACAACTACTGCCCGGACCCAAAACAAGTGTACGTGGGGAGGGTCTTCGGGGACCGGCTCAAGTTGTTTGTGGCTTGGATTGAATTTCAGCCCCTCATTGGAGCTACGGCCACTCCCGTTGACTGGATGGCTGATCCGGATGCAGAATCCAAGACTCGAGATCGCCTCAAGTCCCTCAAGGAGGATGACAGCAACACAGCGGCCGGGGACCTTACTCTCCCAGAACCACTCACTGCAATATCGAAATTCAAGGAGTTTGATGAACGGTTCAGGGAGTATCTTAGGCACAAAAGGGGTGTCACCAAAACATCTCTACTCTACACAATTCGGAAGGACTCGATGGTCGGCGATGCTGAGAGGGGGGGGGGGGGCGTTGGATCTGCCCCAACAGACATGTATGCCAACTGGAATGAATACTCTATACGATGCACTGTCCATTCAGGATCCCACTGGACAAAAGACAACAATACACTATGGGGAATCCTTTTCAAATTGGTAGGAGCGGGCCCCGGTTGGTCCTACATCCAAGGTCTTGGCTCAGAAGGGGATGGGAGAAAGGCATATTTCACCCTCTATTCTCAAGCATACGAATCAACGAATATAAGACTTCTCATAGAAGAAAAGAGGGCCTTCCTACAGAGTTCTACCTACTCCGGGGACACCAAGAACTACAGTTTTGACAAGCACAAAAGGCGTTGGTATGATGCAAAGGAGTTCCTGTTGCGGCATAAGGCTTTCCCACCGGAAGATCAGTTTGTTACCAACTTCTGCCACTCTATTTCGGATCCAAGACTCGAAATGGCAGTCCAATTGGTCCTTAATGAAGCGGGTGGCATGTACGACAACTTTGACAAGGCTGCCGCCCACTTCACTCAAGCGCTTGGTATCAAGAAAATGCAAGCCAGTCGAAAAGGCAGTCGCAGAAATGTCTCCTCCTTCAAGGGAAAAAGGGGCAACAAACGCAACAATGACAGCAACTCCTCCTCCAACAAGAAATCTGGCAACAAGAAACAGAAGACTTCCGGTACATATGATAGACCTCTCGAGGGTAAAATCTATCCAAAAGAAATCTGGGTCACTATGTCTGCGGCCCAGAAGAACCAAGTCCGGGCCCTCCGCCCCGCTCTCAACTCCAATTCAAAATCTGCACAGGTTTCTCTTGTTGAAGCCAAAGGGGACAACACAACAGCAAAAGGGCCGGCCGGTGATCAATTCGGTAGCCATACCCACAAGAAGAAGAACCAAGATTGATTTGCTGGCCGGGGCCTGTCGATTGTATCCCGGGTAGGCCGGCCGATAGTCCATATCAAGAGTTTTGGCTCACCGTCTCAAGAAAACGGTCGATGCGAGTTGGACAGCCACGCTGATACAACAGCCGCGGGATCAAATATGGTATTACTGGATTCATTGGATTCTATCTTGACATATGTGGATGTTGCACCATTTTCCAATACATACTCACCGCTTAAGAATGTCCCCATTGCCCGTTGCGCCACAGCTTGGACTGACCCAACCGATGGGATTACTTACATCTTGGTCTTTGGGCAGGCTTTGTTTTTTGGCACCAAGTTGCAACACAGCTTGGTATGTCCCAATCAAGTCCGGGATTGCAACTTCAACAAGGTAGAGGATACCCCAAGGCGATACGACTCCAATTCCACACATGGGATTACATTTCAATCAGAAGACACTGAACTCTTCATCCCTCTCAAAGTTGAAGGAGTCATATCCTATTTTGATTCCCGCAAGCCTACGAAGAAGGAACTGGCAAACTGTGAACACATACTGGCTACAGATACCCACACCTGGGACCCCTACTCCGCTCACTTTGCAGAGGAGGAAGAAGCCACCAATGCCTCTTTCCCGCGAGTCGTTGCTACTCTCTCAGGGTGCCTGCCGGCTTGTGGGACCCCGGTCAAATATTCATCCACAATCCATCCTGAACCACTCGGCACAGGGTACGACACAAACCGGTTGCTCTATTTGGCTTCTGTCTGTACTAGTAGAGTTCCTTCCCAACGCACCGGCTATACTCCAACCGACGTTTCCACCCGATTGATTTCAGCCCTTGCTGGAACCACCGGGGAGGACCAAGAAAATCTTCGAAATTTAGCAAACTCTACGATTTCTGATGTTTCCACCAAGCCTTCATCAGTCCGTCTGTCCTCATTATCTGAAGCTGAGCTTGCCATTCAACAGGAAGCCAAGGATCGAACCAAGGAGAGGAAGCTACTAAGGCGGCAACAAGATGTCCTAGACCAAGAAATGTCTCTCGACAAGAAGTCTTTCATACAATGAGGACAATGGGGACCTCCAATACGGATACCTGACAAGGTTGACAGGTATGATGCCAAGGCCATTGCTAAGATGTGGAACATCAGTGAGAAGCGGGCCAAGGCTACTATTGAAGTCACTACCCAAGATGGCATTCGTCAACTGTCCCAGCCTGTTACAAAGAGACTGAAGACACAGAAGTGGAGGAATAGGAGGATGCTCAAGGGCCGATGGTATGCTGACACTATGAAGTTCAAGGTTCCCAGCATCATTCGCAATGATACAGCAGCCCAGATCTTTGCAAATGGAAAGGGCTATGTGGCCTTCTACCCTGTCAGGGGAGAGGTACGATGTCATGATGGCTTATCTTGCTTTATCAATGAAGTGGGAATCCCAGAACACCTTGTTACTGATGGGGCAAAGGCTCAGGGGGGTCATGAGACACACAACACCGGTTGGAACAAGCTCAGGTCGGAGTACCGCATTCGACAAACATATATACAGCCTCACTGCTCTTGGCAGAATACAGCAGAACACAGTGCCGGGGACCTGAGGAGGGCGATCCGTTGGATGACTTCTAAGAAGGGCAGTCCCAGGAGGTGTTGGGCCTTCTGTGGAATGTTAGCAGCCGGCCGGATGAATCTCATGGCATCGAGCGATCCTTCTTCAATGGGGAGGACTAGCTTTGAATTGGTGCATGGGTATACTCCGGATATCACCCTGTATATGATCCATGACTGGTATGACTTTATTTGGTGGTATGACTTAAATGGAAAGACGAATAGGCTTGGCCGGTGGCTGGGCCCATGTGGGGATACTTTTGGTGGTGGAGATTGTCACTATGTCTTATTTAAGACCGGAAAAGTTCACATAACAAACAGCACCCGGGCTATATCCGAAGAAGAATGGAGGCACCCAGACATCCTATCACAGTTGGAAGCACACAACAAAGAAATCAACACAAGGGTAGGCGATGAGGTTAAACCTTCTGATACTTATCTTGAAAATGAACTTGGAGAACCACCTCTGGGCCTATTTGATGGCAAATATGAGGGAGAGGATGAAGTGCTCATGGCAGAAGCTGAGGCTTCTTCCCCGGATGTTGATGACCTATCTGATAAAGACCTTGATGAGTATCTTGGGACTGAAGTATTACTCCAGATAGGGGACCAACATATCCGGGGGCTAGTCAAGAGCCGTTGCAGGGATAAGGATGGTGTGCTGATTGGTGAAAAGAACAACAATCCCCTCTTAGACACGAGGTCTTACGAGGTCGCTATGCCAGATGGATCTATTGAAATCTATACAGCCAATACACTTTCAGAGAGTATCTATTCTTCCGTTGATGATGAAGGGCGCATGTATTGCCTGATGGATGAGATTATCGATTTCGAAAGGGATTCGGAGGCCTTAACTATCAAGCAGGCTACTTATACAACAAAGTCCGGACAAACTAGAACAAAGCCAACGACCAAAGGATGGAGGTTCCTTGTTAGATGGAAGGATGGCACTACATCCTGGGCAAAGTTAAGTGATATGAAGGAAAGCTTCCTGATTGAAACAGCAATATACGCCCGAGAAGAAGGCATCATAAATGAGCCAGCGTTTAAATGGTGGGCTTATAAAGTACTTTGGAGAAAAGATCGAATCCTATCTGGCGCTAAAACCAAGTACTGGACTAAGTCCCATAAGTACGGGGTTCGGCTCCCTAAATCTATTGCAGAGGCAAAGGCAATTGATAGAGAAACGGGGACCGATCATTGGGCTCGGGCCATTGCAAAAGAAATGAGGAACAGCTCTATCGCCTTTGAATTTAACAAGGAAGACAAGATACCAGTGGGGCATACCAAAATAACCATGCACATGGTCTTTGATGTCAAGATTGACTTAACTCGGAAGGCCCGCTTAGTCGGAGATGGCCACAAAGTCCCAGAAATCTCCAAGGAATATACTTATTCCAGTGTACCCAGTAGGGATTCGGTTCGGTTGTTCTTCCTAGTGGCAGCACTTAACAACCTCGACGTACTCAGTGCAGATATACAGAACGCTTACTTAACAGCACCCATCAAAGAGAAGTACTTCACAATAGCTACAGAGGCCCAAGGATTCGCGCCAGAGCTATGTGGAAGGCCCTGCAAGATTGTAAGGGCCTTATATGGACTCCCAGTTGCGGGGGCATCTTTTCGATCACACTTGGCTAGTCACTTAAGGGAGCTCGGTTACGTATCTTGTAAAGCAGATCCTGACGTGCACCTCCGATCTGCATTCAAACCAGATGGTACGGCCTATTACGAGTACTGTGTGGCCTACGTTGATGATATTCTTGTATGTGGAATGGATCCAAAGTTCCAAATGGATGCGATAGAAAGGCAGTTCAAGTTGAAGAATGGAACAGTTGAAGAACCTTCTTTCTACTTGGGAGCTGATATAGGAAAGACCTACATAGATGGTAACCCGTACTGGTCCATGGCTTCTTCATCTAAGTATACTGCAAAAGCCATCAAATTGGTTGAAGAAGAACTACTAACCGGAAAGTATGCGTTTAAGGTACTACCCAAGACAGCGAGATCTCCTTTGAGCGCTGAGTATAGGCCTGAGATAGACGCATCGCCAGAACTCGATCCGGAGAAACAAAACTACTACCAAGGTTTGGTTGGGATACTCCGGTGGATATGTGAACTCGGTCAATTGGATATCATTATGCCCGTGTCACTTATGTCTCGATATCTTGCGCAAGCCAGGGAAGGTCATCTCAACCAGTTGTTCCATCTGTTTGCATACTTAAAGAATTACAGCAAGTCTAAGTTAGTGTTCGATGCATCTATGCCCGAGGTAGATGAGTCAAATTTTCAGTCGTGCGACTGGAGTGAGTTCTATCCAGAGGCCAAAGAGCTATTGCCTCCAGATATGCCTGAACTGAAAGGAGAGGCTGTTATTACTACGTGCTTCGTAGATGCGGACCACACAGGTTGCAAGGCTACCAGAAGATCTCATACAGGAGTCATCATCTTCGTTAACAGAGCACCTATTTTGTGGTTCTCTAAGAGGCAAACGACCGTTGAGACATCTACATTTGGCTCAGAGATAGTTGCACTCAGGATAGCAATCGAAATGGTGGAGGGGCTAAGGTATAAACTACGAATGATGGGCATACCTATAGAAGGACCTACCAATATCTATTGTGACAATGAGTCAGTCGTGAAGAACACTACACGACCAGAGAGCCCTTGTAAGAAGAAGCATAACAGTGTTGCTTATCACAAAGCACAGGAGTGCATAGCAGCAGGAACTATCCGGATTGCAAAGGAGCCAGGCGAGCCGAATATCGCGGACTTACTCACTAAACTAATGAGTGGGACCAGGCTAATTGAACTAGCAATGAGGTGTATGTGGCAAGATGGGGTTGATGAAAAAATGAGGCCCGCGGGATAGGTATCTTCTACTAGTCCTATACTACCACGAAGACACGGGGACTCTAGAAATCACGCGGTTAAGGACATACAGACAGACTGAACCAGTTACTCGTGATAGCCGCCAAAGCAATAACTGTTTATACAATTCATCTCAACGCATATACGACCCGTAAAGAGGGACCGACAGAGGTGCAGTGCGGTCCGGATATAACTTAATCCTAATGCTCACAATTTTAGAATCTAATCAATATTACTGCAATCTTCCTACTGCAATCTAACGACACGAAGTAGAAATCAGATTGAAGTCGACGATTGATTGACTATTTCTCCGACGAAGAACGTTCTGGACATCTGTGACTGGAATCGACGAGCCAGAATCGATGACTACCTCGCCAATTAATTACATCGCCAGTTCATTCCTTGCATGTGTGACAATTGACGCTGATCCAAACTTCAATAGATTCCCTTCTACGTTCACTCAACGGAATACCTCACCGGGCGACATCCTGCTCGAGCACACCGTTCTTGGTTAATCCGCAATCATGGCCGCATACGACTGGCGCAACCTCGACGAGATTGCATTCAAATTCCTTAGCGAAACCAACCCTATCGCCGCGGCACGTCTAAACAATAGCTACTCTGAACTTCTATCCCCAACAGCTATAGAATGCAATGATATTTTTATCCGCCACCATGATAACGAATCCATGATCCTTGCTCCTGACCCACTGGCTAATCTTAGAGAAATGATCCTAAAAACCATTGAAGCCAACCTGTGGTATATGTCTGAATTCCCAAAGGATCACATCACTCAACTCCTTGCCAACTGCACCGTCACGGCCATAAAATCAGCGAGCAGTAATGAACCACAGAAGCCAATCCGTGGGCAAACTGATTTGGATAATGCCGCCAGAGCCGCCGTTAAAACAGCCACCACCAATGGCGAATTGGAATCAATTGTATACCTTGGAGTGTCTATTGACCGCTGGCGATTCAAGCCAAATTGGAACGCAAGCCTCTTCAATAAAATATATGAAGACCAATCAGTGATCATTCCTTCATCTCCCGCAACTATTCCCTCCCATACTAAAGACAACGTCCTTCCAAGCAAAGACAATGTCCTTCCAAGCTCAGTTCGCGCACCTACTCCTACGGATCTTCCTAGCACCGTTTGTACGCCCACGGCGTACTGCTGGGCGTCCTCTGCTTCCGGTGAATGCTTGCTCCCTGCAAACGTACACTTCCCCGCTCGGCCTCCACTTTCTGACGCGCATCTACATGAATATCTTGTTGTGTGCCTAACCAAACGACACCACGATGCTCTCAAGATCAAGCTGTACCACCTACATGCTAATGTCTTGTCGATGAATTGGTTTTACGATACTTTTGACTGAACACTTCAACCGACTGCAACTTCTCCATCAATAGTTAGTTGCCAGTTGCCTGAAACCACCACATCTTCCTTTTCCAATCATGAGGCAATGCTTGAACAAGTACGGGACTCGGCGACGGGCTGTCTCAATAGACCTCCACTCCAGGTTTCACCGGTCTTGTTGCGTGTGGCGCCTCTTGTTGGCCGCACCCTTGTTCCTTGCGGCGCCCTCCTCCTTACGGCAATCACCCATCTACTCGCTATCACAAGCCTTGTAACCCACAACCAGCTCTCTGGATTACAGTTACAAGATAAAGACCACCGACGTCTTTAATAAAAGCCCATTGCACCGGACACGCCGATAGCAATAACCCATTCATATCTTCTTCTCGTCCATCATCCGCATAAAGGACCATCGACGCCCAATTGATTGTGCTAAGCCCCTCTTCAAACCACAGACCCCAACTCCTCCTTCGATTGTTGCTTTAATCCCTCCCACATTAAATCGATAACACCAACATCGACGCCACATCAAACAATTAATAACGCCGACAATTGTTTCCCTAACAACAGAGTAATTAATCACTCAACAGCCTTTTCCGGAATATTCCAACTGCAAATGCCCTTCTCCCTACGAGTCATCCGGAAGTTCTAACAGCTACGGCAACTTCGTGTTGATCTCCGACCTAACCATAGAATTCGATTGAACCATGGCATTCAATTCCATAAGTGTGAATCAAGGGGTGTGCATCTAAATCAAGGGGTGTGCATTGGATACCTGCATGACGCTTAATTTGAATGTGTTTAACTTCCAGCGTCTTCCTCATAAGCCTCCACCAATTTACTTATGCTCCCCGCACGAGGCAAGGATCCCACTGAAAACAACCTCAAAGAACCGACTTGTTGTAATTCAACACTCCTTTCATCAATAAGTGTTGAATCAAGGGGTGTGCTGTTGGTCAAAAATACACGTACTGTACTTACGTACATTCTACTGGAGTTGTTGTCACTCTAAAAATCGACCGGATAGGTATAGGATGTTAAAATTTAAAGAGATATGAGCTCAAGGTGAGGCTCTTAGTTTTGCTATGTTATTCTTGTAATTGACCGGTATCCCTGTGTTATTGGTGTTGTACCGGGGTCCTCCTTTGCATACCAGGGATCCCTTTTGGTCGCTCAGCCCTCTCGATTACGTCCTGGATCTCCTGTGTGAGTGCCGGGGCCCAATTGGTGTCCATCATGGTTCTAATGAATTCCATCTGTGCCGCAGTGAAACCAAGATTGGCAGGGATTTCAGGTTCGTTGTTGGCTGGAGCTCCAGGCCCATTGTTAGCTGGAGCGGCTGCGTTGTTGTTGCGTTGGTTTTGTCAACCTGGTCTTCCTCTTGCCATGGTTAGTAGTTTACTCTTGGAGGATCTGTTTGTTTGCTTTGAAAGTGGTTTATGAATGATTTTCTGAGGAGTTATTATTATTTCCTGCTAATAACTTCCCCCCGTGATATCACTAGTAGTGGGGATTTTCTAGCAACTTCTCCATGCAAATTTTGCAAGCGTTTTGATTCCGAACACGGATCTCTGAGTTACTCTATACTTAAGCGAACTATTTGGGTTCCGATCTGAGTTGGGGCCGTTCACTTGGCTTATGCTGGCTCCTTTTTTCTAGCCGTTGGATTGATTCCTTTAGGGATTATGATTTTTCCCTGCTGTTGAATTTACTCGTGTGGAAATTGAATGGCCATTTTGGTTGGCCTGCTCCCTATTCCCGCAGGAATCAAGGCCGTTGGATTGTTTTCCCGTTATTTATGGTTACGAGTCAACGGACTCATTTAGTGAGTGGGAGTTGAAACTGCTCTAGAATAGTTCAACTGCCCTCTCCAAGTAGTGGCTAGGCCCAGCTTAGTGCACACATCTGTGCGCTGTCCCGCCAAATGATAATTCTCTCTTTTTCTCGTAAGAAGGACATACGCTCCCTACGCGCTTTTTGATCGTGTAGTACATAATGAGTCCTCGGCCATATTTTTGCTGTTGTACTCTCGGTACTACGAGTTACAGAGACTCAAGCTTGTTGCTGTTTCTATGCACACTTAGGTGTGTCGTCAGTTCTATCGTGTTGAGCGAGGTGCTGTATGGACCTCTCCATGCTTGAATTGGAACACGTTTACATTTGAATGTAAAGACTGCAGCTGCTTAGTCTCCCCAGACAAGATGCTCTGCATCTTCGACATTTGCGTTTCTCCTAGGCCGCTATGTCCTCCGAGGGAAGCAAGAGGTAGTAGCTCAAGCCCAGCTGCACTAGAACAGTTATTTACTTTGGCGACTATCACGAGTAAATCATGCAGTCTGTTGGGTGTACGTCCCATAGTCTGCCTGTATGTCCTTAACCGCGTGATTCCTATTCGTTCCAGTAGATAAATTTGTTGCGATAAAAATTTCATTCCGGTTTATTCGTTCCAATCTATTTTTGCTCTCGTGAGCTTACCACTTCATTAACACGTTTACACGTGTAGTCCGCTAGATATTCTTAGTGGTATTCAGTGATTTCAAGTATTAGTATTTAGATTTGTGAGTGTTTTCATGTAAGATGACTTCTCGGATCGAACCTCTATCGGTGCACTATTAGCGCACCCTTATGTAACGTAAGCTACGTACGACGAAGCTACGTACTGCAATCTACCGTACAAGTCGTACTATCCAAAGATACCATTCGAAGGATACGGACGATCGAACTAATGAGACTTGGGACCACTCTAAGAATCATTAAGAAGCGAGCCATTATCTGTATACAATGGTATACCGATACCCGGCAGGCGCACGATTCACATCACAACTCTCTATATGAATATCCATGAGCGATCGAAGCTAGTAGGGCCCGATCGAAGCCAGCATGGCCCGATCGCTCATTATTTTATCTGTTAAGTTTCCATCCATTTTCGTAAAGTATTAATCCATTCATAATTATCACTCCTACTCAAATTCTACCCCTAGTGTGTTACACCTTACTGTTAGCGATTCAGCGAGTCGGCTTGCTTATTTGCTTGTTAGCCTTACGTGTGTTATCTCATTTGTGTGTATCTCTGAATGTCTGTAAGTCTGTACGTTTGCTACCGGCGCTTTTCTAGAGTCCCCGTGTCTTCGTACTCGTACTGTTAAGTACTTGTAGAAGATACCTTTAAGGGCCGGTCTTCCTATTTGCACCGCCACATGCACCTCCTACATAAGGAAAATAGCTTTACTCCACCCATAAGCTTAGTGAGTGGATCTGCAATATTAGTTTCACCGGGTTCTTTTCCAATCCGGATCATCTTTCCTGCAATGCACTCGCGTGCCTTGTGGTAAGCAATACTGTTGTGCTTCTTCTTACAAGGGCTTTCCGGGTGTGTTACGTTCTTAACAACCAAGTCATTGTCACAATACATGTTGGTCGGTCCTTCTATAGGTATGCCCATCATTCTGAGCTTATACCGTAGGCCTTCTACCATTTCGATTGCGATCTTGAGTGCCACAATCTCTGAGCCAAATGTGGATGTTTCAACAGTTGTTTGTCTCTTAGAGAACCATAGGATTGGTGCCCTGTTAACAAAGATGATGATTCCCGTATGAGACCTCCTAGTAGCCTTGCAACTGGCATGGTCGGCGTCCACGAAACATGTGGTAGTTACGGCGTTTCCTCGTGGCTCGGGCATATCCGGAGGAATTAGTTCCCCCGCTTCTGGGTAGAATTTGGCCCAGTCGCATTCATGGAATACTGATTCATCAAGTTCTGGGATGGAACAGTCAAACACCAACTTTGATTTGCTGTAATTCTTTAAGTATGCAAACAAATGAAACAATTGGTTTAGATGTCCTTCTCGTGCCTGTGCAAGATACCGGGACATAAGTGAGACGGGCATTACGATATCTAGCCTTCCGAGTTCGCATATCCAACGGAGTATACCTATTAAACCCTGGTAATAGTTTTGTTTCTCCGAATCAAGTTCCGGTGAGGCATCGATTTCAGGCCTATATCCAGTTACCAATGGTGATTTTGCGGATTTTGGGAGTACCTTGAAGGCATATTGCCCCCTACTCAATTCCTCTTCAACAGACTTAACGGCTTTGGAGGTATACTTCATTGAAGACATGGACCAGTACTCGGCCCCATCAACGGACGTGTTACCAATATCTGCCCCTAGATAGAAAGTGGGTGGTTCAACGGTCCCATCCTTCAGTTTGAACTGTCTTTCGATCGCATCCATTTGGAACTTTGGATCCATCCTGCATACAAGGATGTCATTCACATATGCCACACAGTATTCGTAATATGCCGAGCCTCCTTTCTTTACAGCCGGCCGCATATATACATCTGGATCCGCCTTGCAAGACTTGTATCCAAGTCCCCTTAAGTGCTCAGACAGATGAGATCAAAATGATGTGCCCGCTACTGGTAATCCATACAGAGCTCTTACAATTTTGCAGGGCCTTCCACATAACTCCGGTGCAAATCCTTGTTCCAGTGTAGCCACTGTGTAGTATTTTTCCTTAATTGGTGCGGTTAAGTATGAATTTTGGATGTCAGCACTTAAGACCTCAAGGTCATTAAGTGCAGAGACTAGGAAGAACATCTGAACCGAATCCCTGCTGGGCACGCTTGAGTGTGTATACTCCCGTGATATTTTGGGCACTTTATGCCCGCCGTCAACAAGTCGGGCCTTCCGAGTTAGGTCTATCTTCACGTCAAATACCATGTGCATAGTGATCTTTGTATGTGCCACCGGTACTTTGTCCTCGTCGTTGAACTCAAAAGCTATGAAATTGTTCTTCATTTCTTTTGCAATAGCCCTGGCCCAATAGTCACTGCCGGATTCCTCATCTATCCTTCTTGCTTCAGCAATTGTTTTTGGTAGCCTACTAACCCCATACTTATGGGATTTGGTCCAATATTTGGTCTTGGCGCTGGAGATAATCCGGTCTTTCTTCCGAATTACCCGATAGGCCCACCACTTGAAAGCTGGCTCATCTATTATGCCTTGATCCTTGGCAAACAGAGCCGTTTTGACGGGGAAACTTTCCTTCATGTCGCTTAACTTTGCCCAAGAAGTAGTTCCATCTTTCCAACTGACCAGGATTCTCCACCCTTTGGTTGTCGGCTTAGTCCGTGTTTGTCCGGACTTAATAGTGATAGTTGCCTGCTGTACTGTCAGAGCCTCTTTATCCTTTTCATAGTCAAGTAGCTCGTTCAGAAGACAGTACATGCGCCCCTCGTCGTCCACGGAGGAATAGAGATTCTCCGCAAGCACATTTGCTGTGTAGATCTCAATGGATCCGTCGGGCATAGAAACCCCGTAGGATCTTGTGTCTAGGAGTGGATTGTTATTCTTTTCTCCAACTAGGATCCCACTCGCGTCCCTGTATCGGTTATTAACCGTACCGCGAATTCGTTGGTCCCCTATCTGCAGTAACACTTGGCTTCCAAGGTACTCGTCAAGATTATCAGTTAAATCATCGATGTCCGGGGATGACGCCTCTGGCTCAGCCATAAGTACCTCGTCCTCACCCTCATATTTGCCATCAAATAGGCCCAAGGGTGGTTCCCCTAACTCGTTTTCCAGGTAGGTATCCGAGGGCTTCACCTCATCGCCGATCCTTTCGTTAAGTAGCTTGTTGTGTTCCTCCAACTGCAGGATAGTGTCTGGGTGTTTCCATTCCACTTTGGATATAGGCCGTGTGCCGTTCGTTATGTGTACTTTTCCAGTCTTATACAATACATAGTGACAATCGCCTCCTCCATAAGTATCTCCACATGGGCCCAGCCATCGTCCGTATTTCTCCGATTTATCCTGTAGGTCGTACCACCGGATGAAATCATACCAATCGTGTATCATGTACAGGGTTATATCCGGAGTATATCCGTGGACTAACTCAAATCCGGTCCTTCCCATAGAAGATGGATCCCCAGACGCGGTGTTACTTAACCTTCCGGCCGCTAACATTCCGCAGAAGGCCCAGCACCTCCTCGGACTTCCTTTCTTAGAGGTCATCAATCGTATTGATCTCCTCAGGTCCCCGGCGCTGTGTTCAGCCGTATTTTGCCACCAACAATGGGGCTGTATGTAGGTTTGGCGAATGCGATACTCCGATCGAAGCCTAGTCCATCCAGTGCTGTGTGTCTCATGATTTCCTTGGGCCTTTGCCCCATCAGTGACAAGATGTTCCGGTATTCCTACCTCATTTATGAAGCAAGATAGTCCGTCGTGGCATCGTTTCTCCCCTCTTACTGGATAGAACGCCACATATCCTTTCCCATTGGTAAAGATCTGTGCGTCAGTATCGTTCCTAATGATACTCGGTACTTTGAACTTCATAGTATCAGCGAACCACCGACCCTTAAGTACTTTCCTGTTTCTCCACTTTTGGGTCTTCAGCCTTCGGGTGATTGGTTGCGTAAGGTTTCTTATGCCTTCCTGGGTAGTGACCTTAATCGTTTCTTCGGCCCTCTTAACACTGATGTTCCACATCTTTGCAATGGCTTCTGAGTCATATCTGTCCACTTTCTCCGGGATCCTTATCGGAGGTCCCCATTGTCCGCGTCGGATAAATGATCTGTTCTCTAGGGAAGTTTCCTTATCTATCACATCTTGCTGGCGTCGGAGTAATTTTCTTTCTTTTGTCCAAGCTTTTGCTTCCTTTTGGATGGCAAGCTCTTCCTCTGTTAGTGAAATTGAAGTTTTGGTTGAAGTAGCTGAAATTTGGAGTATCTCTGAGCTTTCTCCGTCCCCGGTACTCTTAACAAAAGCTGAGTGTAACCGGTCGCCAATCTCTTGTTGAGTATACCCCGGCCGTTGAGTACGGGTTGTACAGATTTTCTGTAGGTATCTGAGGCGATAATCCTTATGTTTTACATTGATGTGTATAGGGTTGTCTGTGGATCGTATCCAAGACTCAGTTGTCCCAGTCGGTCCTCCTCCTGAGAGGGCTGCCACTACTCGTGGGAAAGACGCGGTGGCTGCTTCTTCATCTTCTTCAAAGTGGGGGGCGTATGGGTCCCATGTGTGTGTATCAGTTGCTAGGACGTGATCACATGTATCAAGTTCTCGGCGTGTTGGCTTTCGTGTGTCAAAGTATGACAGAACGCCATCAACTAACAATGGTATTGCCAATTCGAAGCCGTCGGCCCGAAAGATAAGACTGCGACTGGAATAACTGCAGTATCTTTGTGGTATGTCTTCGACCACATTCAAATTGCATTCTCGGATTTGGTTCGGGCATATCAGACTATGCTGCAGTGATTCTCCGAAATAGAGGGCCTGTCTGAATACCAATATGTATGTGATACCGTCCGTTGGGTCTGTCCAAGCAGTAGCACAACGGGCAATAGGAACATCTTTCATTGGTGAGTACACGTCAGAAAATGGGGCAACATCAGCAAATGTCATTATAGAATCCAGTGGATCAAGTAATACCATATTAGATCCTGCTGCAGTTGTGTCTGCGTGGCTATCCAGCTCGCAACGACCTGGCTTAACACTGGATGACTGGGTCATCTCTTTGAGATGGACTATCGGCCGGCCTACCTGAGGTTCTATCTTAAGGCCCCGGCCGGCGAATCAATTTCCATTCCCATTTCCAATATGGCTGTGACAGCCAAACTGGTTTCCTGCTGAACTGGAGTTATTGGGGGGGTTTGCAGCTGTGGCTGCTGCCACTTTCGATTGTTGGTTGCCCCCGCTATTGCTTGCATTCTTTGCTTGTTTTAGCGCTCGGACTCTTTGTTGCTGTTCTTGGGACATGCTTAACCATACTTCTGGTGGATAGAACTTGCATTCAACGGGCCCTTTATAGGTCCCTGGTTGTGCCTTTGAGCCACCACTATTGTTGTTGTTGTTGTTGTTGCCTTGTGGCTTGTTGGAAGAGAAGTTGCCGCGTTTGTTGTCACCTTTCCTCTTTTTGTTGTTAGTGAAGGCTGACACATTCCTACCCCTTTTGTGTGGTTGATTCTGGAGTTTCTTTACTCCGAGCATCCAAGTAAGATACGCCAAAGCCTTCTCAAAATTTGCGTAATAGTCCGATTCTTCTGTTATTACATTTGGGATGGATTGTTCGAGTCGTACATCCTGTAGGGATCATACGAAGTCATACACAAACTGGTCCTCAGGTGGGAATGCGTTGTATCTTATCAAGGTTTGCTTTGCATCATGCCATAGCCTCTTGTGCCTGTCAAAATTGTAGTGTTTGGAATCCCCTGTGTATACTGATTCCCGTATAAACTGCCTTTTGGCTTCAACAATTAGCTTTACGTTGGTTGTTTCATATGCCTGAGAGTAGAGGGCGAAGTATGCCTTTCGGCCGTCACCCCCTACCCTGTTTTTGGTCCCAAAGCTTTGTATATAGGACCAACCAGGTCCAGACCCTACCAACTTAAACAATATCCCCCAGAGAGTATTGTTGTCTTTAGACCAATGAGAGTTGGCGTGAATTGTGCATCTTATTGCATACTCAGTCCAGTCAGGATACGCGTTGTCTGGGCCCAAGCCGACCGTTCCGCACCTGTCGGTTTCTCCGACTGCAGATTGTTGTCTTATCGTGTAAAGTAGGGATGTCTTGGTGACACCCCTCTTATGCCCTAGGTATTCACGTAAGTTCTCATCAAATTCCCTGAACTTTGACATCGTAGTCAGTTTGTCGGGTAGTGTTAGATCCTTTACTGCTGTATTTTCATCGTCCTCCTTTGTAGATCTCAAACGTTCCCTTGTATCTATCTCGGCCGTTGGGTCCTTTATCCAGTCCACTTTGGTGGCCGTTGCGCCTATCATAGGCTGGAATTTAATCCAAGCCACGAACAGCTTCAGTTGGTTGCCAAATGCCCTTCCAATAAAGACTTCCTGTGGATCCGGGCATAGATGGTGTTTTGCCTTGGTTAGCGACCCTAGAGTGGACTTGATCCCTTCTTATTCTGAATCGAGATCTGCAACGGCCTTCATGTTAGAATATCCATGTCTGAAGATTTCATTGGCTGTAGGCCTGTTGACTCCGAACAATCTATTTTTGCTCTCGTGAGGTTACCACTTCATTAACACGTTTACACGTGTAGTCCGCTAGATATTCTTAGTGGTATTCAGTGATTTCAAGTATTAGTATTTAGATTTGTGAGTGTTTTCATGTAAGATGACTTCTCGGATCGAACCTCTATCAGTGCACTATTAGCGCACCCTTACTGTTAGCGATTCAGCGAGTCGGCTTGCTTATTTGCTTGTTAGCCTTACGTGTGTTATCTCATTTGTGTGTATCTCCGAATGTCTGTAAGTCTGTACGTTTGCTACCGGCGCTTTTCTAGACCAATAGATAAATTTGTTGCGATAAAAATTTCATTCCGGTTTGGTTAAAAAAAACCCGTTACCGTTTGTTTGTTGTTCTACAGTAGCTGTAAGAGTAATTACTGATAATTATGATGGATTAATACTTTATGAAAATGGATGGAAACTTAACAGATAAGATAATGAGCGATCGAGCGTGCTTGCTTCAATCGCACATGAATATTCATATATGATGGCAAATTGATAATAATATCGTGCGCCCTCCTGTCATCCGTATACCAGCATACAGATGGGATGGTTCGATACTTAATGATTCCTAGATTAGTCCAGGTCTCATTAGTTTGATCGTACTTATCTTTTGTTGGTATCTTAGATAGTACGACTTGTACGGTAGATTGCAGTACGTAGCTTCATAGTAAGTACGCCGCTTACGTTACAGTAGTAGTGACTGCATGATGAGATACTTGCACCAGCAGTCCCTTCCCATCTTCAAGAATCTTGCCTCTGTCATGTTCAACAATGGAACACACTCCTGGCAAAAACAGATAAGATAATGAGCGATCGAGCGTGCTTGCTTCAATCGCACATGAATATTCATATATGATGGCAAATTGATAATAATATCGTGCGCCCTCCTGTCATCCGTATACCAGCATACAGATGGGATGGTTCGATACTTAATGATTCCTAGATTAGTCCAGGTCTCATTAGTTTGATCGTACTTATCTTTTGTTGGTATCTTAGATAGTACGATGTTTGAAGGGGTCTGAAACTTGCAGGAGAAGATTGGCGTTTTGGCTAACTTGAATTGGTTATTACATTGTCTTAACACTAAAATTATGAGCGGACGAATCCACTCTTTCCTAAGATCACTAGAATTGGTGCATCGGTCTGTTATTACTCCAATGCACACACTAAATCACTAATATTCGTACCGGTCCAGTGCATTCCTCACATGCCCTGTACCTTTATTACCAGGGGCTGCATGCCCTGTACCTTTATTACCAGGGGCTGTAGGCCTTTACCTTGTGCCCTGTAGATTCCAGTACATAGGGACCTATTTTTAGTAAGTAGGAGAACCGGAACCGGTAAGTGGTAAAATCTCATTCCCACTTCCATTCCCGTTGGTCAATTCCTGTAGAAACAGGATGACTCGTACGATCGATCAAGCGTCTCATTCATTCGTGTCTCATTCATTCATTCGTGTCTCATTCATTCAATTCATTCATGTCTCATTCATTCACTCGTGTCTCATTCGTGTCTCATTCTACTTCATTCACGTCTCATTCATTCATTCGTGCGAGAAGATTCCTGTAGAAGCAAGATGACTAGTACGATCGAAACCCTCGTTCGATCGACCTCAAACATACGACTTGTACGGTAGATTGCAGTACGTAGCTTCATAGTAAGTACGTCGCTTACGTTACAGTAGTAGTGACTGCATGATGAGATACTTGCACCAGCAGTCCCTTCCCATCTTCAAGAATCTTGCCTCTGTCATGTTCAACAATGGAACACACTCCTTCCTGCCAGATGAGTAGTTGCCAGGAGCCTCTGACACCACTCCAGCCGACAGCTCTCTCTCTCTCTCTCTCTCTCTGATTCATCTCTGGATGAATCTCCCCTCCCTCACTGTCCCCCAAGTCCCCTCCAGGAGGTCCATCTCCATCCAGCGCCCACCCTGTGGCTTGTGGCCCAATGGCAGAAAAGGCGGAACAGCCAAAGCTGTGCTGCGCCGGTGTGTGTTGGCACAGCAATCTAAGGGACCGAACTCCCCTGCCCGCACAAACAAGCAACAGGCTGGAGTTTCCCGGATCCCCCTCTAGCACTGCTGAACCCACCAACACACCAATGAACTACAACCATTTCATATCCAGTGCTACAAGTAGGGTTGGCTACTGAGGCTATCACGAATGTAGTGAGTGATAGCATACTATGCATGTAAACAGGGAGGTCACTCCACTCATTATTCTTAATGTTAGTAAGTTTGTAAGCAACAAAAAAGATAAATCACCCAAAGGTCCAAGATCAAGTATTACTTATAATATACAGCAATCCATTAACGCTCGAATCCTATTCCGAGTACCGTACACGCAGAGGAGCCAGTCGGTCGTCCAACCACAACACTCATTCATTGCATGGTGATCGATGATTGAGTCGAGAGCAGTCCAGTCCGGTCCGGTCCGGTCCTTGAGAATGCCGCCACGAGGGTTTCTAGTCTCGCGCGTTTCGCCTGGGATGGAGTCGTTGTGAATTGCGTTGCGTTGCGTTGCCTTCTCCGCTCCGTGCCGTACCAGTGTAAGACTCCTTTCCTTTCCTCCGCGATCGATCGATCGATCGATCGTTCTCGTGCTGGGGGATCGGAGGGTACCGAACCCATCGAGTGTGTCGAATCGAACGTCGAATCGACACCGAGGAATGATGGGTCATGAAGAGATTTGGTGCAGTGCAATGCAATGCAGTGCAGTGGGGCTTGGCGCGTTGGGTTGTGTTGGGTTGCGTTGCGTTGTGTTGTGTTGCGTTGCGTTGCGGTGTAACGTGTGGATCATCGAATCCGCAAACCGGTGCACTGACGGAGTTACGGTTACCAAATCACGGAAGGAGAGTGACGGAGGATCCTATCCCAACTAGCAAACAAGTTATTTAGCTAGCTAGCTAGCTAGCTGGGTGCTTTTTCGTTGGTTGGTTGGATGGTGTTTATTGATTTGCTGCGCCCCGGATAGTTGGGATGGATTGTATTGTATTGTATCGTTTCGTTTCGTTTCGTTTCGGAGCTTCCTTCCTTACTGGCTCACAATTCCAGGCAGACCGCGCTGCTCCGGGGTGCCGAGACGGTCCAGGATCCCGTGTTCTTCAAAGCCAACGACGACGACGAGGAGGAGGATGAGGAAGACAAGGAGGAAGACGAGGAGGACGAACACGACGACGACGACGACGACGATGACGAAGATGCCACAAAGGACGGATCGGGGTATTGGTATTTGCATTGGTATTTGACGTTATTATTATCGTCGTCGTCATTGTTGTCGCCGTTGTCATCGTCGTCGTCGTCGTCGTCGTCGTCATCGTCCAATCGAAGAAGGGAGGGACCGTTGAACGGTGACGGCCTCCTCCAAGACGACGACGATTGTCGTTGCTTGTTTTTTTCTTGCATGGTCACTCTCCCGACGAGCCGGAGATGGTGGGATCCGGAGGAGGAAGCGTCTCGTTGTCCTTCTCGTTCTGGCTCGGGGTCTCTGCGACTTCCACGGTGACCCCCGAGGCACGAGTTCGATTTGGGCTTTGGTTTCGTCTTCGGCGACGAGGACGACTCTTGGGTGTCGGGATCGATTCGAATGCGAGCAGCCGTTGCCGCTGCCCCTGCCGCTGCCGTTGTCGTTGTCGGTGCCGTTGTTGATGCCGTTGTTGATGCCGTTGTTGATGCCGTTGTTGCTCTTGCCGTTGTTGCTCTTGCCGTTGTTGCTCTTGCCGTTGTTGCTCTTGCCGTTGTTGATGCCGTTGTTGTTGGCGATGCCGTTGCCGATGCCGTTGCCGATGATTTTGCCGATGACTTTGTTGATGTCTTTACCAACGTCTTTGCGGAAGCTGCTGCCGCTGCTGCCGCCGCTGCCGCCGCGGCCTGGTTGGTCTTCGAGGTGGTGCTGTAGTTGGTATCGTTGTCGCCCTCAGTGGCGGCGGTGGAAGCCGTGGTGACGATCTGGACCTCGATCTTGTTGTGTTCGTGTTCGTGTTCGTGTTCGTGTACGTTGTCGCCATCCGTGGTGGAAGTCGTGGACGACGCATCATCGTTATTGTTATCGCGAGAGGAGGATCCGGTCCCGTCTGCTCCGTGAATGGAAGCACGGTTGTTGCGTGTACTTGTGCTTGTGCTTGTACTTGTGCGCGTGTTTGCGACTTTCGCTTCTAGCAATCGCTTCTTTAACCGGGAGTGTTCCTTGCTGATGTTTTGCTTGCGGACCTTGACAAAGGTGGGCGTGTTCTTGTTCTTGTTCTTGTTCTTGTTGTTTTTGCTTTTGCTTTTGTTTGGTGGTTGTTGTTGTTGTTGTTGGGGTTGGCTGCGGTCGTGGATGTGGTTGCGGCTGCTGCTACGGGAAGAGATGTGGGAAGGAACGGGCTGCTGCGGGGATGAGAACCAGAAGGACCGGCACTCATTGGAATTGAAATTGAAATCGGCATTGGCATTGGCATTGCTGTGGTTGTGGCTGTGGTTGTGGCTGTGGCTGCGGCTGCGGCTGCGGTGGTGGCTGTGGCTGTGGCTGTGGCTGCGGCTGCGGTTGTGGCTGTGGCTGCGGTTGTGGCTGCGGCTGCGGCTGCGGCTGCGGTTGTGGCTGTGGCTGCGGTTGTGGCTGTGGCTGTGGCTGTGGCTGCGGCTGCGGTTGTGGGTCTTGCCGCATTTCTTGCTGTTGTTGGGACTCGCCACGACTGTTTCGTCGTTGCACGACGTCGCGTGCGAGCTCGCACCACTTCCACTTCCACTTCCACTTCCACTTCCACTTCCGCTCGTTCCCGTGAATTGGGTTTGCAGCCACTCGGAGGTATTGTAGAGCACGGAATGACTCGTACCTTCGGATCCGTCGTCCGAGGACGAAGACGACGACGAGTTGTGGTGTTCGTGTTCGTGTTTGTGTTCCTCGATGGTGATGATGGCGCCGCCTCGTCCGTCTCTGCCCAGAAGAATCGGGTGGTGGTGATAGTTCGGAATGCACAGAAAGGGGTTTTCAAAGGGGTTATCATTAATCGTAGTAGTAGTATGACTACTGCTTGTATTGCTATCCCTCCCCGGTTGTGGTGGTAGTTTGATTCCGGATCCCCCGCGGTGGCGACCAACGGGTTCCTCCGGTTGTTTTTGTTTTTGTTTTTGTTTTTGTTTCTGTTTTTGTTTCTGTTTCTGTTTCTGATGCTTTTGCTGATGCTGATGCTGATGCTGATGCTGATGCTGCTGCTGCTGGTGGTGGTGGTGGTCCTGCTGTTGCGTTTGCGTTTGTGTTTGCGTTTGCGGTTGGTTCGTGTTCGTGTTCGTGTTCGTGTTCGTGTTCTTGTTCGGGTTCGGGTTCGTGTTCGATTTCGGGTTCGATTTCGGGTTCGATTTCGATTTCGGGCTCGTGTTCGATTTCGGGTTCGTGTTCGATTCCGCGTCGATCACCGTCCCGTCCCAGCGGCAGATCCGGTGGACGCTCTTCCCGGCGTGGGTCGCCGACGAGTGACAACGGCGACGGCGCCGGGAACGCGGATTCGGAGTTGATGACGACGACTTTCGATTCTTGGAGGTGGTGGTGGTGGTGGTGGTGGATTTGGATTTGGAAGCAGCAGGAGCAGGAGCAGGAGCAGGAGCAGGAGCATGGATTGTGTTCGTGTTCGTGTTCGTGTTCGAGTTCGAGAGCCACCCCCACCACGTGGTAGGAGCAAAACCAGGTGTCGCCGCCGTAGTGCTCCTACGGGAACGAGAACGATGCGAACCGCGTGGGTGCGAACTCGAATGCGAACCGCGTGGGTGCGAATGCGAATGCGAATGCGAATGCGAATGCGAACCGCGTGGATGCGAACTCGACTCGTAATCGGACCGTGACGGGGATTGGAACTCGAGCCGTGCTTCGTGGGGCGGGACCGGAATCATTCTTGTCTTTGTTAGAAGCGAACTGGTGCTGGCGGTCGATGTCGACGACGCTGTGCTGTTGCTGTTCGTGCTGTGGCTGCTGTCGCTGTTCGTACAGCCGTGGCTGCTGTCGCTGTTCGTGCTGTGGCTGCTGTCGCTGTTCGTTGTGCTGTTGCTGCTGTCGCTGTTCGTGCTGCTGTTCGTGCTGCTGTTCGTGCTGCTGGTGGTGCTCTGGCTCTGGTTGTCGTCCTCGTTGTCGGAAGCTGCTGTGGTTGTGATTGTTGTTCTTGATGTTGTTGGTCCCTTGTTGTTGTTGTTGTTGTTGTTGCTGCTGTTGCTGTGCTTGGTGCTTCGGTGCTTGGTGCTTCGGTGTTGGCGTTGCCGGTTGCCGATGCTGCTGTTTCGATCTGTCCCCACGGGATGCTCGAGCTCCGACTGGTGTTGCTGCTGCTGCTGCTGCTGCTGTTGCTGTTGCTGCTCTTGCTCTTGCTCTTGCGACGAGCGAGTAAGACGCCTCCGGCCGTTGTGGGTCGTACGCGTACGCGTACGAATGCTCGTTCTTCCGGAACCGGAACCAGCATGGTTCTGGTTCTGGTTGTGACTGTGACTGCGATTGCGATTGCGATTGCTGGTATTATCAACATTGTTGCTGTTGCTGTTGCTGTTGCTGTTGGAGTGTGTTCGGGTTGTCCAATCAAAGAGCCTCCATTTTTGGGTCCGGGAAGTCGAACTCCTGGAACGGAACACCATTGCTGATGCTATGCTATGCTATGCTGTGCTATGCTTGCTGGCTATTACCTTACCGTTGTATATAACCGTATATACCCTACGCTACCCTACAACTCTACTCTACGCTACTATGCGGTTGAGTTGGATTGGGTTGGGTTGGGGAAGGATTGCTGGAAGGATTGCTGGAACCTCGGATCGGATCGGATCGGATCGGTGCGTGCAACCGAATAGAATAGAATAGAATCCAATCCAATCCAATCCAATCGAACAGAGTCGAAGAAACAACAAGTCCTTGTTGTTGTGATGCTCAGACGGAGAGAAAGACAGCAGCAATTTGTTGCGAGTGAATAGAACAAGTGCAACAATCAAATCGCAATTCACTGCTGTTTCCGTTTCCGTTTCCGTTTCTGTTTCCTTCCGCACGGTACCCACGATGCAATCGAATCGAATCGAATCGAATCGAATCGAATCCAGTCGAATCAAATTCAGTCGAGTTCAATCAAATTTAGTCGAGTCAAATGCCGAGTCAAGTCAAATGTCGAGTCGAGTCGAATCAAATCGAATCGACCGATTCCGTTGTGATGCGGATGCGGATGCGGATGCGGATGCGATCCAACTAGGATTCGTTGTCGGTTGTTTTAGTTAGTTACGCGTGTTGGTTGGTTGGTTGGTTTTAGCTGGCTGTGAGGACGGCTGGGCCTAATTCTACTGCTGGTATATACACCGTACAATTCTGGAGCTGAGTGATGGGGAGTCGAGTCGAGTCGAGTCGAGTCGAGTCGAGTGGAATGACGAAAACCTCTCCTACAGCTACTTGGTATGGCTTTATTGCTGTTGCATCGGATGATGATGATAATGATGATGGTCGTGTCGTGTCGTGTCGTGTCGGGTCGTGTTGGTCCTCTTTCATTCCAGCTTTCTGGAATGGTGGGTGTTGTTGGTTGTGTTGCAGTTAATGTAGTTGTAGTTGTAGTTGTAGTTGTGCTTTGAATGGTATATGGTGTTGATGGGAAGGAAGGGTAATTACCGTACTCGTAATAGACACAGTAATCAATTACAGTATTATTACTGTCATCGAACTTACCGTTAGTATGGCTTTGAGTATACTACTCGTACTGTACGGTACGTACTTGTTCGAGTAAGTAATGATTATGTGGATACTATTGTTCGATAACAAAAAAATTGTTATCGAACAATCATGGGATTTTCCCTCATTTACAGTATTAGAATACCGGTACAAAGCAAGATTGCTTCATTTTTTGTTGTTCGACGAATTCGCCGTTTCACCGTATTGTACGGTACGTATTCCGTACGCTACAGTTCAGAGCTGAGCGGCAAGCATCACATTGGGTACCGGTAGAACCTACAGAACCCGTGTATGCTTCGCTAACGGACGTACTAGTATCGTACCTTACCGGTACCGATAAGTAGAAGTACCGTACAGTACTACATATGCTAAACTACAGGTGTTGGTTTTAGGAAGGTTACCCTACGGTACACGCCCGAGAATAAATCCGTTGAAAACGTGAAACAGGGGGAAGGTCCGGCGATTCAAACGTCGACAATAAAAATGTCGAGCCTGAATAATTCTTCCGTTGCAGACAGCATTGCGGTTGGATTCGGCGATAGAATACAGCAGAAATACCGGTACGGTACTTATACTCGTACTCGTACTCGTAACGGTTCTATAATAATTGTCGACTTACTCGCGCGCAGTGTGAATCGAGATTATTATTTTTACCAGAATCGACTCCAAGTCAGACTCCCTGACTGACTTGCGCCCACGCAATTTTTGACTTGAGTATATAATAACTGACTTATTAATACTGTACCGGTAAAATAACATGAGTTATTTTACAGAAGTCAGCGTAGGTTTAGTACTGGACTCTTATTTTAGTACCGCGAGACACTACTTATTTCATTTTACTACTCAAGTCAGCGTAGGTTTTGTACTGGACACCACTTATTTTAGTAGACTAGTACCGCACCTCTTCTATCCAACGGACGAAACCCGAACTTGAAAGGGAAGAGTGTTCTCCACTTTAGTTCTCCACTTTAGTTTTTAACTCACCGGCCGAGGTGAATCCCAAAACATTATCGCAAATTATTGCGTTGTTCAATACTCAAGGAAATGGGAACGATTTCCACGATCGGTTGAGATTGGTTGGAGTGATTTGCAAAAGGAAGCAATTCTTTCTTGCAATTTGCACGTGATTCTACTACGTACACGCGATATTACTAGATAACAAGTGATTCCACTTCATAATTTCTACTTTTGCAACAAAGAGCTCATAATTTCAAATTTGGAACTAAACTCTGCATCTTTTTTTGCTAACAAACTTGGCTAAGCGGAATCATCTTGGAAACGAATCGACCATGGGATTGTTCATCCTAAACTGATGCTAAGCAAAACAATCTTGGAATCGAATCGACCATGGGATTTGTCTCCAGAATCAACAATCGACTCGCTCTTCTCTCCAATCAACAATCAACTCTCCTCCTCCTCTCCAATCCCCGGCTCTCCCCCTCTCCAGCAATCAACAATCAACTCTCCTCTCCTCTCCAATCCGCGGCTCTCCCCCTCTCCAGCAATCAACAATCGACTCTCCTCTCCTCTCCAATCCGCGGCTCTCCCCCTCTCCAGCAATCAACAATCGACTCTCCTCTCCTCTCCAACCCGCGGCTCCCCCCTCTCCAGCAATCAACAATCGACTCTCCTCTCCTCTCCTCTCCAATCAATCGAGTCCTCTCCAATCGATCGAGTCCTCTCCAATTGACTCGCCTCCTCTCCAATCAATCGAGTCTCCTCTCCAATTGACTCGCCTCCTCTCCAATCGATTGAGTCCTCTCCAATCGATTGTTGTCGGCGAAAAAAATACGGACTGTTGTCGGCATCAAATTCGATTGAAAAAGCCGACAAAACGAACGAAACGACCGAGGTGCGGAATACGAGAACAATCAAGCGTTAGAATCAAACGCACCTCCACTACTTGGAAATCCCTAAGTGGGGAAAACAATATCACTTAGGAATACAAACAAAAGACAGTAATCGGTTAGAAACAAGACATATCCAAAGACCTGACCAATAAGTGAACACTTGGAATCCATAAGTACATTCGGAAGAGTGTACTTGGTACCCCGTTATTAAATTCCTTTCATGCCCAGCATAACCGTATGTAACAATGGTACAGGAGCATCTCATTCTTTACCCACGCGCGTCCAGCTTGGTTGTACGCGAATCATAATGTTTAACCTTATGGCCCAAATGGCTCAATCTGTGAGCCAAAATATCTCATTTTGGTGACCAAATGGCTCGATCTTGCGAGCCGGGTATCTCATTATTTACCATATGGCTCAGTCTTGCGAGCCAAGTATCTCATTATTGACCAAATGGCTCAGTCTTGCGAGCCAAAATGATCGTCACTCGTATGATCGAATTATTCGATACTTAGAGAACGAAGAAAGAACGCGTGACAGATACTGGCATCTGGCATCTACTGTTAAGTGTTCTGTTTTCAACAAAAGACAGCAGAGGTTCGGATGCTTGCTCACGAACTTGTTTCCTGCTGTACAAAATACGCGTTGTATTAGCGGCAACACAGTATTTCCCCGTAACACGGTATTTTACCGTATACACGTAACACACGGTATTTTACCGTATAAAATACTCGTATCGTGCTGTATTAGCGGCAGCACGCTTTAAAGTGGTAACTTGCTCTCCAGCAAGCCAACACGCTTATACTTTTAAATTATTTGATTATTCAACCTTAAACCTTGCACCGGACGCCTCCTTGCGTCCCATTGTAGAACTACAAGCCTAAGATCTAACTGATTGCGTCGGATACCGATAGTCAGAATAGATCTGATTGGATCGCATCATCCGGTCGTAGTGGATATCAGAGAAACATTAGAACACAACAGACCGGCACCTCAACCGGCCTACAGCTAAAGCTCCTGTTGCTCTTCCTTGCCTTTGGAATGAATCAGCTCAACAGCCAGTTTCAAAAGGAAATTAACAGATTAACAGTCGCAAGCTTGTTGAAGCTTGCAGAAGAAGACAACAGTAGAAGCACTCGACGAAGAACCAATCCGACAGCAGATCATCGAACGCTCGACTACGGACGACGATCGATAGTTCTCTGATACGATTACACAACAAACACCATCTTCTCAAGGACGCGTTGACGCCCATCATTCGATTGTGCTAAGCACCATAACCCATCGACTACAGCTATTCCAACAGTATCTGTATTACACCTTTCGTCTACGCGACAGCATCTCACAGTATTCACAGAGATATCCCATTGACGAAAGACACAATCCGACAGCGGATCATCGATCGACTCGACTACGGACGACGATCGATAGTTCTCTGATCCGATTACATACAGGAAAGACACGGCACTTGTCAAATCCATAACAACCTCTTGGGAATATTGATTGTTCACACACCGACTGCAATTATCCATCGATAATTGTCTTAATCCATACGCGATAATTGCAAAACAACAATGCCCAACATCCCCCCGGCTGCCGGCAGACCGAGAAGCAGGTCAACAGGACGATTCCAAACACTCCAACCTGGGAGCGCCGCAACCACCCCCCGCTTGCCCACAACTGACACGGTAGAAACTGGCCAACAGAACAATCCTACCCAAGATGATGAGGAGAACACATCCATCGCGGACCTCTTTCCTTCATTCGACCAACCATTAGCCACCTTTTTGCATGAGTCCTTTGATGTCCCAAAGGAGTCCCACAGCACCTTGTGTGAGGCGCTCGTAGCTGGGCAGTACAAGACATGGCTGGACTTCCTGTACATCGAGAATATAGGTGATCTCGCTTACCTTGAGAGAGGAACAAGAACACCGCTTTACCGGCATGTACAGATGACTCTACAAAGAGTGGTTGATTTTGGACAACATCTCACAGAACAAGGACTGGACTGGGAAGATAGAACCCACTATACCAAGGCCGCCTTTAAGAGCTATTGTCGAGGGATTATCAGAGCCAGAAGAGAATCTGGGACTGACATTGAAACAACGGCGCGCACTATCGGCACATCTCAACGACAACCGGAGAGATCCTCCAAACCAATCGAACAGCTCAGATATGAGTCATGGACCAAGAAATCAAGGGACGAAACCACATTTCCAACCCTGCAAAATGACGCAACGTTTGAGAGATGGCTTGTCAAATTCAAGGCCAAGCTGGAAACATCTGACATAGATACTCGCACCTTCCTTGATCCTAGTTGGCCTGATGTACCACTCATCGGGTATGAGAAGGCCCTCCATGACAAGCAGTGTGCATTCTTCTGGACTCTTGTTCTACATGCCCTCCAGAGTGACCTCTCCTACTCCTGTGTGCTCAGCCATACCACCTCGAGAGACGGCAGACAAGCTTTCTTTGACTTCGTTGCACTACATGACAGGTCCAAATCCAAAGTATATGATACCTCCATTGTGATGCAGCATCTATTGGACATTGACTTAAGGGTATGGAAGGACACCAAAGTCAAGTTTATCACCCAGTGGTTTGCCCAGCTAGAACACCTCAACACGCTACGAGATCCACAAAGGCCACTTGATTTTGACACTGTCAAAACACACCTCTGCAAGGCCTGTAGTAGCAGCTTCCAGCTCAGCGAACAATTCTGCAAAGTTGATGATCCCCCTGCAGCACAGGATATGATTAAGTTCAGACAGCATGAAGCTGTCGCTATCAGTGAATTGAAAAATATCCTCCTCCTTGAAGCAACCAGGCTGGATTCCCAAGCGTCACTGTCACAGCCTCGCAGTCGGACGTCTGTTAAGGCCAACACCCATGATTTCTCTTCTGTGACGCAGTCCACATATTCTGGCATCACTGATGACTCGGCATCATATTTACCTCCTATTGATTTTGATGGTGACTATCAGGACTACGCTGTTTACAAGGCTGGAAGAACCCCAGACCCAACCACAAGGCTACCATCTGCAGTTTGGAAAACTCTCTCTAAGCAAGGCATGAAGCATTGGCTTGGCTTCACAGCTGATGACAAGAAGCGACTCGTTGCTTGCCTTCGGCCTGAGCTCCTTGATACAGCATTACCACCGGACCCCAATTCCAGCAAGCCAATCACACGTCGGGCTTATGAGCACCATACTGATGAGCAGGTCCCCTCACCCAATACTGAGCACGTCCTATCGCCTGCTGACGAGAGCTCAGCCAGATCTGCGTTCCATGCATCACTTGGTGTATACAAATCATCTTCCCAATCAGACACCAGGCCTCTCAAGTCTTCTGTTTCTCCTGCACACCCAGCCCGATTCCTTGCAGACAACCCTGATATACTTTACAAGAAAGAAGGCAATGTCTATATCCCTGTTGAGCAAACCTCACGATCAGTGAACTTTCACTATTGGGCACCGCTGGAACATGAACCTCCTGTTTCATCAGCAAACCCCATCGCTACTTATCACTCAAGCAAAACTGCTGTATCCACACCTGGTTCTGCTATGGTTGATAGAGGTGCAAATGGGTGTATCATCGGAAATGACGCATGTCTCATCTCTAAAGATATTCCCCCAAGATATGTCAATGTAACTGGTATAAACAATCACCAAATCCAGAACATCCCTATTGCAACATGCGGCGCCTACTCTGTCTCCAACAGAGGTCCTGTCATTATCATCTTTCATGAGAGTGCATACACCGGACAACACCCATCTATCTTGTCTTCCCCCCAGATGGAAGCATACCACTCAACTGTGGATGACTCCTCTATCAAGACAGGCGGCTCCCAAGTCATTACCACCACTGATGGTCATGTCTTTCCACTCAGTATATGCCATGGCTTACCTTATCTTGCCATGCGCAAGTATACCAGTGCGGAATTTGCTAGTCTTCCCCACGTCATAATGACAAGTGATCAGCATTGGAACCCATCTGTACTGGATAATGCGTATACCCCACAGGATGATACCTTCATTCAGAAATACCCACCTGTTTCCACATCACTTCCATATCAAGATTATGATGAATTTGGCGCGCTTCGGGATATCAACATTGGCACCTCCTCTACAGTCACCTCATTCTTGTCCAACAGCACTATCTCCTCCCTACAGGCCTTGGATGTTTCTGATACTTCATTTTGGCTTAGCCCCACTGATTACATCCATCAAGCCATCCTTAGTAGGTGCTCTAATCAATCTCCTTCCACCTTTCTCACTGCTGCAGCCCATGTTCAATCGCCCACTGATATCGATTACCTGTCCCTGAAACCGTTCTTTGGATGGATCTCCCTTGACCGTATCAAGGCCACCTTCAACAATTCCACACAGTATGGCTCATTGTCACTTAGTCCCGATGGTAACATCTTCAAAAGGTTCCAATCACCACAGCCTGCCATGAATGTAAGGCCTCTCAATGATGATGTCCTTTCTGATGTCATCTATTCAGACACCCCTGCTATCAATGGTGGTTCCAAGATTGCTCAAGTTTTCTTCGGCCGCAAATCTCATATCATCCATGTTGAAGAGATGAGGACTACTGCTGATTTTCTTCCTTGTCTCCAAAATTTTGTTCGACAATGGGGTAGACCACTCCGATTGCTCTGTGATCATGGATCTTATCAGTCCAGCAAATCTGTTCTTGACTACCTCAAGATGATGTGGATTGGCTTATGGCAAAGTGAACCATACCATCAACACCAAAATCTTTTTGAACGGCGATACCAGACCTTCAAACGCATTGTCAATAGAATCATGGATCGCACGGGCACTCCACCACACCTCTGGCTTCTTTGCATGCGATATGTTGGCCGCCTCATGAATCATTTGTCTGATCCCACCCTCTCTGACAAACAGCCTTTCTTTATTGCCACTGGCACCATTGGTGATATCAGTCCCTACCTTAGTTTCTTCTGGTTTGAGCCCGTATACTACAAGACTCCAGATACACAGTTTGGCTCTCAGACCACTGAATGCCTTGGCCACTTTGTCGGCATTGCTGAACATGTTGGCAATAGCTTATGTTTCACCATCTGGGATCCCATCACCAATAAGCTCCTTGACCGCTCTGGTGTACGCAGTGCTTTAACTCCCGAGCATCGCAACAAGCGTGCTGGCTTGTTCACTGATGATGGCTTCCTTCCATGGCGCAAAGCCAAAGATGCTTCCATCACTCCTAAGTCTTCTGGTGATAGTCCCTCCTTTCGACATCCTTCATCCCCCAGTCCGGTACCAGCATCATCTCCTCTGCGCCCCCCAAAGCCATCCTTGCCTACCTTCCTTTATTCCAAGGTTCCTAATACACGAAGCTATGTACCTTCTCCACTCCCTAACAACTATGGGGAGATTCTTGATGGTCCTCCAACCTCTCACATCTTCAGCAAGACCCCTACCGGCGTACCTGTCACTGAAGATGATTTCGGTCCCCCTGAGCTAGCATATTTTGATGTCAGTGATGCAACACCTCCACCTATCAATCCTGCTACCCCATCGGTTGGCCCATCTAAAGTAGTTGTCACTGATGAAGAAGGCAACGCCCAATTTGACGATGACGGCACACCCATCACCATCCCTGCTATCCCTGTTGCTGAATTGCAAGGTCGGTCTTTTCTCATGGCCCTCCCTGATGGCACACAGAAAAGAATGACAGTTGTTGACATTGAAAACAGTCTTGAGCAAAACAAGGACTTCATCAAATTCAAGTGCAAACATACGGATGATGAACTTGAAGATATCATAGCATACAATGACGTCATGAATTACATCCACAGGGATGTAACTCAAGAAGATGGCAAACTTTGGTCTTTCCGACGCATACTTGGTCATCAAGGTCCCCTTGACAACAAGCACCCCCAATACAAAGGTTCCAAATACAACCTATGGATTGAGTGGGAAAACATGGAGCGCACCTATGAACCTCTCTCCAACGTAGCTGCAGACGACCCTGTTACTGTAGCCAAATATGCAAAGGACAACAACATGCTTGATCAACCTGGGTGGAAACATCTCAAACGCATTGTTTCCCTTGCCAGAAGAACCAAGAAGCTAGACAGGCTAATCCACCAAGCCAAACTTCGCTCCTTTCGCACTGCCCCACAGTATCAGTATGGATTCAAGGTACCTCGCAATCATGACGAAGCCATCCAGTTTGACACAGCCAATGGCAATACCAAATGGCAGGATGCCATAGCGCTGGAAATGTCACAGCTTCAAGAATATGACACCTTTATTGACAAAGGTATCTACAAGGCTAGCAATATACCCGTTGGTTTCCAACAAATCAAGGTCCACATGATTTATGCAGTCAAGCACGATGGCCGACACAAAGCCCGGCTAGTTGCAAATGGTAATCTTACTGAAGCTCCCATTCACAGTGTGTATGCAGGAGTTGTTTCACTTAGAGGCTTGCGCATGTGCCTATTCCTTGCTGAACTGAATAGTTTAGAAGCATGGGGAACCGACATTGGGAATGCATACCTAGAAGCTGTTACCTGTGAGAAAGTATGCATCAAGGCTGGTGCTGAATTTGGATCACTAGAGGGTCACCTACTAGTGATTTACAAGGCTCTATATGGACTTCGATCATCTGGCAAGTGTTTTGGTGATATGCTCGCTGCCTGCCTCATTGAACTAGGTTTTGAAAGATCCAAGGCAGAGCCTGAAATCTTTACCAAACCTGGCCACAACAAACATGGGGAGCCAGTATACGAGCTGATATGCACATATGTTGACGACCTTTGCTTATGTATGGCCAACCCTGAAACCTTTCTGGTCATCCTACAGTCTGACCCTTACAATTTCAAATTAAAGGGCTCTGGTCCAATGAACTTTCATTTGGGATGTGGTTTCGAAAGAGATGAACATGGTGTGCTCTGCATGAACCCCATCAAGTTCATTGAGAAAATGGAGGCCTCGTATGTACAAATGTTTGGCTGCAAACCTACCACCAGGTTCCATTCACCACTTGCTGAGAACGACCACCCAGAGCTAGACTCAACATCCTTCCTAAGTGATACTGATATCCAAAAGTATCAAAGCATGATTGGGTCACTTCAATGGGTCATAGCTATTGGACGTTTTGACGTGCAGACTGCTGTTATGACATTGTCAAGCTTCCGAGTTCAACCTAGGGAGGGCCATCTCAACAGAGCCAAAAGAATCTATGGATATATTTCCAAGTTTCGTCATTTCAAAATCAGATTCAGAGTGGGCATACCAGATTTTGTACTCACTGAAGGCAACAGTACAGACTGGTCCAATACCGTATATGGGGAGCACTCTGAAGACCTACCAAGCGATGCCCCTAAACCCCTAGGGAAGGTAGTTGTATTGTCTCATTTCTATGATGCAAACTTAATGCATGACATCCTAAGTGGTAAAGCTGTCACTGGTATCCTGCACTTTGCAAACAAGACCCCCATCATGTGGTTCTCCAAGAAGCAAGCAACATCTGAAACAGCCACCTTTGGGGCTGAGTTTGTATCTGCTAGAACATGCATCGAGCAAATTGTTGACATTCGACAGTCATTCAGGTATCTTGGTACTAGAGTACACGACACATCCTACACATGGGGAGACAATGAAAAGATGATCCAAACCTCCACATTCCCATACGCGAGGCTCCACAAGAGGCATCACATCCTCTCATATCACTATGTTAGAAGCATGATAGCTAGAGGCTTCATCCTCATGCAACATCTTGCGGGCAAAGACAATTGCGCTGATATCCTCACAAAGCATTGGGGACATTCAGTGGTGTATCCATTGCTCAAGCCCATCTTTCACTACTGTGGAAACACAGGTGATTTACTACAGGACGATTGCATCGGATCTTAGAGAAGGGTTTCTCATGGACACATGGGGAGTATTAAATTCCTTTCATGTCCAGCATAACCGTATGTAACAATGGTACAGTGGCATCTCATTCTTTACCCACACGCGTCCAGAGACCGAGGTGCGGAATACGAGAACAATCAAGCGTTAGAATCAAATGCACCTCCAATCCCTAAGTGGGGAAAACAATATCACTTAGGAATACAAACAAAAGACAGTAATCGGTTAGAAACAAGACATATCCAAAGACCTGACCAATAAGTGAACACTTGGAATCCATAAGTACATTCGGAAGAGTGTACTTGGTACCCCGTTATTAAATTCCTTTCATGCCCAGCATAACCGTATGTAACAATGGTACAGGAGCATCTCATTCTTTACCCACGCGCGTCCAGCTTGGTTGTACGCGAATCATAATGTTTAACCTTATGGCCCAAATGGCTCAATCTGTGAGCCAAAATATCTCATTTTGGTGACCAAATGGCTCGATCTTGCGAGCCGGGTATCTCATTATTTACCATATGGCTCAGTCTTGCGAGCCAAGTATCTCATTATTGACCAAATGGCTCAGTCTTGCGAGCCAAAATGATCGTCACTCGTATGATCGAATTATTCGATACTTAGAGAACGAAGAAAGAACGCGTGACAGATACTGGCATCTGGCATCTACTGTTAAGTGTTCTGTTTTCAACAAAAGACAGCAGAGGTTCGGATGCTTGCTCACGAACTTGTTTCCTGCTGTACAAAATACGCGTTGTATTAGCGGCAACACAGTATTTCCCCGTAACACGGTATTTTACCGTATACACGTAACACACGGTATTTTACCGTATAAAATACTCGTATCGTGCTGTATTAGCGGCAGCACGCTTTAAAGTGGTAACTTGCTCTCCAGCAAGCCAACACGCTTATACTTTTAAATTATTTGATTATTCAACCTTAAACCTTGCACCGGACGCCTCCTTGCGTCCCATTGTAGAACTACAAGCCTAAGATCTAACTGATTGCGTCGGATACCGATAGTCAGAATAGATCTGATTGGATCGCATCATCCGGTCGTAGTGGATATCAGAGAAACATTAGAACACAACAGACCGGCACCTCAACCGGCCTACAGCTAAAGCTCCTGTTGCTCTTCCTTGCCTTTGGAATGAATCAGCTCAACAGCCAGTTTCAAAAGGAAATTAACACCCGTGAGGAAATTACTTATTGCAATCAAGAAAATCAATACCGATTCCAGATGGGCCTCATATCTATCATATATACCACGAATAAGCATACGCCCCATCGAACAGAATACTTAACCCAGAAAATGATCGATACCATCGAATGACCGATACAGTAAGACCAATACGACGCTAATACAGCAACAGCAACAGAAGAATCGGTACGACGGTAAAGAAGACAGTAACAAATAACCGGGGAAGATCTCTACCATGAAAAGACAGAGAGCCCCGATACAGTAAATATAAGAGCGTCTCTCTGAGCTCACATCTCTTTAAATTTCAATTATCCTATACCTTTCGGTCGATTTTTAGAGTGACAACAGGTTATAGAGCCCTTTTAACTCGCGCTGTTGAGCGTATATCTTAAGAGCCTATCTCCGCCCGATCAGCACCTCCACTGACCGGTCACAGCCAGAGGACATTGCTGTTGAGCGATAGGCCTTCCCCCCAGCGCAGAGATTGTTGTGAGCCCGCTGTTGAGCGACTCCCTTCCAATCTCCCCCTCTTCTCTTTCTTTCTCCGACGAACGTTCCTTCGGCCCTTTTTTCCTCGGTTAATTCTTTCACCCGTCTGTTCCGCCGGTCGATCTTACTTCGGCTCTTCGAACGTTCCTTTGGTCCTTTCTTCGGTTAAATCGAACGAACGATCTTCGGTCATTCCTCGAACGCTGTCCCCTCTCGAACGATCCTTCGGCCCTTCCTCGCCCGATCTCTTCTTTCTCCACCACCGTTCCTTCGGTCCTTTCCTCGGTTCATTATCTCGACCCTTTCTCCCGATCGGCCGTTCTTTCTTTCCCCTCGACCGATCCTCCGGTCATTGTTCCTCGCTTCGACGCCGTCGATTTTTTTCTTTTTTTCTTCCCCTCCTGCTTGTGAATCAGGGGGTGTATCCACTGTTTCTACACACAGTTCTTTGATAATCCACAAGCAAGCATGGTTGACCCCTTTGATTGGAATGCCATGGAAGGCATCCAATTCCGTTTCAAGGGCAATAGCCCCTATGACGAGAAATTGAATGCTGTCTACTCCCAGATCATGGACGACACCGACATGGAAGATTTATTTGTGGAGAGCGCAGACGCAAAGGTGCTAGCCCCCTCCATGATGTCCAACCTCCGCGGCAGCGTTGTCAATGCAATCACCTCCTATCTACCCAGCTCCACAGAGCTCGAGAAAGGACACATCACCCAACTCCTCTCAGGATGCACCATATCCTACGTGAATCACGTCGGTGCTGAAAAGAAAGTTCGCGGACCCGTCGACTTGGAAAAAGCTGCAAAGGAAGCACTCACACACCACACAGACAATTCCACCAAACCATTCATCATCATTGAACTACTCATCACCGAATGGCAATTCAAACCCACCTGGCGACCCCAACGCTTTGACAAGATCTATAAAGGTGCCACACAGGCCGACTCAGATGATGAAGATGCCGCAGCTCCAAACCCCGCTCCAAACCCAGCGCCCACCGCAACGGGCACCGACATGCAAGAATTGACCACCCTACTACAACAATTGGTCAACAACAACAACACCAACAACAACAACGCTGGCGCCAACAATCAAGCGACACTTGACCTTCCATGGAATCCAGCAACATTACCACCACCTGTCAAGGACCGATACTACAAGAAAGATGAATTCCTCACCAGAGATGATATGAAGGACTTCTCAATCACCTACACCGACTCATCCGGAAATGAAACGGTCATCAGGCAAAACTACTACCTACACAACCTGGGCAGCGGGAGAAATGACCAACGTCTGATCACTAGAAGTGGTGATTGTTTTGATCTGACCAGAGCCTCTGACAAGTCCAAGGAAGCTGCTAGAGACAAACTGTTCCTCTCAGGATTCCCACAACTAAAGGACGCAACGGACCCCCAGGTTAGAAAATGGTACCGAGAAATCACAGCTCATTCCCAGCAACATCATATTTATGTGCACCCATACTATCTATTCAGACGTGAAGCTGATCACCTCAGAGGATTCACAATTGGTGATGACCTTCCGCACGACCTACCTTCAAGATATGAATTGGCTATCAATGAATGGGGAAATCTCATTTACACAGCACTGAGAACTGATAAAATCATCCCTGATTCATGTGCAAGTATGAAGGCCACTATTCAGAGCTTTGAAGGCGGACAGGGATATGAAGCGCTCTACACGATTATTGCTCAAACACATCCCAACTCAAAAAGGCCATCCAATGCCAGCAGAATGGTCAGAAACCCTCCCAACCAAGATGCAAATGAATCTCTTGAAGAATACTACTTCCGGTACAAGGATTATCTGAGACTTAGAGTGTTCCTCCAAAACCAACCCAGCACTATCAGTTCAACAGAAGAAGTCAGCAATCTTATTGCAGGAACCACCCTCTCAGAAGAGCTCTTCAAAAAGACAGAAGATGAACGCGACTCTGATGATCAATTCAAAAGAGAAAAATACAAGGCCGGTAGGCTTCTACAAACCCTCCAAACCTATGAACAAGAGATCAAGGCTGAACAAAAGTACAAGAGGAACACCTCCAGATCGATCCAGCCCAAGCAATTGCCTGTCTCAGGTACCAGACCGGGTCACCAGCGCAATGATAGATTTCAAAAACGCGCTAGCAACAGCACTGTTAGGACACCTTCTACCTTGACCTCTCACTCAATCAGCCTGATTGAATCACTTGGCTACCCGGAGATGGACGAAGAATCTGACGATCCCTTCCTCCACCAAGCATACTGCAATGCCATCACGGCATTCGATAAGCAACCTGGTCTTTTTGACACATCCAGAAAATGTATCGTTTGCCACATGTCCGGTCACAATTTTGATAATTGTCCTGCATTGCAAGATATTGAGTCCCTGAAGAGACATAGGATTGCTGCGGCTGTTTTTCTGAACAAATCCAATAAGCAGACCCAACAACTCTTGGATTCCACCCAGCAAATCTCACAGATCAACATTGGTAATGAAGATCAAGATGAGGTTTCACCTGATGCTGCAGTAGAAGGACAAAATTTTTGCAATGGCCAAGAATAGAAAGTCTTTCTTGGAGCCATACTATGACATCACCTCAAGATGATCCTCAAGGATTTGACAACGCCACAGCGCCTCAAGTGAACAGCTTATGCCCCTCCTTGGACTACAGCAGTGCCAGCTCCTACGAATCTGTCATAATTGGTGCCGTCAACCTCCTTCCCAAGGACAGCTTCCAGTCATCAATCCCCATTGATGTCTACTGTGACATGGAATTACTCGGGGCTACATCCCCTACATTGGAATCACACCTGAAGACCAATGAGGATCCCAATTTCGATAGGGACAACCCTACGCCAGTTGATACATACAATGTGCAATCCCTCGTCCCACCGGACCCTATTGCAGCTACAACCTACTTCCAACAGGGTGTCCGGGCTCAGATTGACACCGGTGCAAAGGTTTCCTGCACAAACCTCAAACACATCCTGCACGGTTACAAACCTTACACCAAGATAAGAAAATGTCCTGTCAGGCTTACAGCAGCAATAGGAGGCACAGCAGCTACCTGCATCCCTGAAGGCTCAGGATATTTGCATATCCCAGCACCGAATCACATTGGATATATCAAAGTTTTCTTCTACTACTCTCCCTCCCTGTCAACAACATTACTGAGTGAGAACGATCTCTGTGGAATGACATCCCGTATGCGATGTCAGTTCAGTGGACAGTCCATCCATAAATCATTCACTGAGAACCTTGACTCATCTGCTTCACAAAATGGCAACCTCACCATTATTTGTCATCACAAGCAAAACACTGCCTGCAGCATTGTCCTCCATGGGAGCATCATTGATGGTCAATGCTATACACACCCAGTACTGATCCCAGATGTTGATATTGCCTCTCCATATGCAAATTGTGCAACATCGTCCGCCTATGCCTTAGCGACTGACATGCAGTTCAAGGAAGCTTGTGAACTGGCCTCCAAAGAAGCAATTAGCAACTACAGGTATGATATATACACAAACCTTGTCAATCTGCAGACATGCACTGAAGCAGCGAAAGCTCAGTCTGATACCAGTGTCATACCAAGGTTTGATGCCAAACTGTTTTTCACCAAAATTGTGGACAAAAATATCCCAATCCAAGCCATCAAAACCAAGACATCGAAACTCCTGTGGCACCAAAGGTTGGGACACCCATGCGATGATTTTCTGTATCAAGCTCATAAGCACATCATTGGAGTCCCAAAGTTCAAACGGCAAACCAGTATTCTTGACCAATGTCCAACTTGCATACAATGTAAGCAAGCCAAAACACCTGCTGGCTCACATTCCACACGCAAGGCCACGCAACCGTTTCAGGGTTTATCTATTGATTTTGCATTCTCCGGTACCAAATCCTCCAACAGCAAACGCAAGCGCGATTATGAAGGCATTCATGGAGAAACTGCTTGGATTCTCATCACAGATCACTATACTGGTATGAAATATGGAGACACGCGAATCTCTAAAGCAGCGCCACTACACTGGTTATAGCATTTCTTCGCCCAGCACAACCCAACTTGTGCCGACAAGTATGTTTCAGTTGATCAAGGTGAAGAACTCTATCACAATCCTGACATCAGAAACCTATTCTCTGCGTTTGGATATTCTATTTTCCCCACTGGCGCGGACGCTTCACACCAGAATGGTACAGTTGAAAGAGCACACCGAACTCTTGCTAACTCCATGAGGACAATGCTGTCTGGTGCTAACTTGCCCATCAAGTTCTGGCCCTTTGCTTTCTACCATGCACTCCGGTTGTCCAATGCATTCCCTGAAGGCACCCAACTACATTCGCCATTGGAATTGGCAACTGGCCGTAAGGAAAACCTTGCTGATTTCCGAACCTTTGGTTGCAGAGTTTGGGTTAGACCTCCAGGCAAACGATCCATCAAGCTCAAACCCAATGCAAGAAAAGGCATATTTCTAGGTTTTGTACCCTACACTACCAGAAACATTCTGTGGTATGATACTGAGACACACAGAGTCAAGATAGCCACGCATGTCAGGTTTGATGAAGGCATGAATGATCTCCCACTTGCAGACCTCCCCACTAATGTCAAACACCTGCTCAGGACAGATGACAACATTCCACTTCCTGCGGAACCCACTGAGGTGTCATCCAGTGATTTTCAATTCTCTATCTCCCCCTTTGCCGATCTCACAAATCTCAGGCTCACTGTCTCCCCATCTTGTACTGATCAAACATTTGGCCTCCGGTATGCCAATGATTCACTGCTTGGCAGAGCTTACATCACAGATATCCTCCCAAATAGCCCTGCCTCAAAACTTTTCTCCTCACACAAGAAATCTCTCTCCAAGCTACGAGGTGCTTATATTGTATCTATCAATCACAATCGTGTCTTTACTGCTGCTGATGTTACTACCGCTTTACAGACCTGCCACGATCGAGGGGTGAGGGATTCTTCAATAGATACACCAATTACCTTTGCACTTGAAGAGAAATTGTCTATGAAGGAAGTCAGGAAACACTCAAATGAATATGGTTTATTTGCTCCCAATACCTCCTGGAAGGAACCCACTGCTGAAGAAGATCCACCATTCTTGGACCGGATTTCATCCATCAAAGCTATCCAGCGCATTGGTACAAAATACAAGCAGCTGATACAATCAAGAATCAACCAGGTCGATAGCACTGAAGCACTCCATGCCTCCATCCAAAAACACTTGGCACCAACTGAAGACGACATGGATGTTGTCATTCCTACTATTGATATTGCATCCCTCCGAGCTATCACCAAGCTTCATAAACCAGGAAATCAAGCATTACCACTAGATGCAGATTCACTACCAACTGAAGAAATTGAACTCTTAATCAAGGCCATCAATTCCAAGGCAACTACACCTGAAGAACAAGCACTAGGGCACTTCACTCGAAGGAATCTCAAGCCTTTATCTACATGGCCTGAATGGCAAGCTGGGGAGCGAAAACAGCTTGACCAGTTTGAAGATTTGGAAATGTTTGGATCACCAATTCAATACCCTAAGGACCCCGACGCTATCATTCTCAGACCCCACTGGCAATACAGTGTGAAAAGAAATGGTGTCAGAAGAGCCAGGCAATGTTGCAATGGAAGCAAATATGCAGCCCCAACCCTGCATGCCATAGCAATGTCATACTCATCATGTGTTGAACATCCCATTCAAAGGCTATTCTTTGCTATTGCTGCAAGCCTCAATCTCAAAGTTTATGGGGGGGACGCAGCTGACGCATATGCCCATTCTCCAGGGCCCAACATCCCTACATACATGACTATTGATGATGCATATGCAGAATGGTACAGACACAAGCATGGAAAGGACATAGACCGACGATTGGTACTTCCAGTTCTTCGAGCACTTCAAGGCCACCCAGAATCAGGTAGACTATGGGAGACCCACATCAACAAGATCTTGAAAGGTCCCGATCTCAACTTCAAGACCACCACGCATGACAGAACAATCTATACAACAGTTTTTGAAGGTGAAACAGTCTACATGCTGAGACAAGTTGACGATTTTGCACTGGCTTGCACATCAGAATCCATATCTGACAAGATCTATGACATAATTGGCGCAAAGCTGAAGCTCCCTAGAGAAGATGCTGTCCCCTTCACCAAAATGGGTTTGCTTGAAGACTTCAATGGAATTGATGTCAAACAGACAGCTGACTACATTGAACTGTCCTGCGCCAATTACATTGACCGGATCATGACATCCCACGGTTGGGAGACTGATTCTAAGATGAAACCCCACTCCAAGCCATCAGCGCCGTTATCAACTGAAGTACTGAGCCAACTGCAATCACATACGAATGGACCATTGGAAGGCACCAAAGAACACGCTGCATTACAATCCACATCAGGGTTCTCCTACAGAACACTCTTGGGTGAAATGATGTTTGCATATGTGAGCTGCCGGCCAGACATTGGCTATGCAGTGACCCTGATGTCAAAATACAGCTCCAATCCCACTGCATTCCACTATTCCAGTCTGAAGAACATCGCTCGATATCTCAGAACAACCCGATCCTGGGGTATTAGATTCTATAGACCGAATGCAGAACCATCTCTTCCATCAGGAGAACCATATAATGATGTAGTCCAAGATGGATCACTCCCAGAATACCCTGCAGATATCAAGCATAGCAAGTTGATGTGTTTTGTTGATGCAGCATATGGAAATGATCCAAAACATCGCAGGTCCACCACAGGATATGTGTTCACTTATGCGGGTGGAGCAATTGTTTACAGATCCAAAGCGCAATCACTCACTGCACAGAGTTCTACAGAAGCAGAATTCATTGCTGCAGTCACAGCGGCCAAAACAGCCAGATACCTCAGATTCGTACTCAAAGAATTAGGATTTGCCCAAGCTGGTCCAACCCCTATCTATGAAGACAATGCATCGGCAATTGAGATCATCAATGCTCAGAAGCCAACTGAAAGAACCAGGCATATTGAAATCAGGTTTTTTGCCATCCAATCATGGAAGGAAAACGGTGAGATCAAGATGATTCATATTCCTGGCGTTATCAACCCGGCTGATGATCTAACCAAACCATTGGGATGGATCTTGCACGCCCGACACGCAAGATACATCATGGGACACTACCCAGGTTAAATCATTCCATTCGATTGCTTCGATTGACAACCGGATTAGGCTATTCGATGACCATCTTCGACCGATCTTGATACAATCAACGTTGCTCAAGTCGGCTCCTCGATTTGACTTGATCCAAACGTTCGATCTCGATCTGTCTATCGATACAATTCAAGATGATATACTCCGACAGTAATCCAATACAACATGCAGAGTATTGGATCAAGGGGTGTGTTGTCGGCGAAAAAAATACGGACTGTTGTCGGCATCAAATTCGATCGAAAAAGCCGACAAAACGAACGAAACGACCGAGGTGCGGAATACGAGAACGATCAAGCGTTAGAATCAAACGCACCTCCACTACTTGGAAATCCCTAAGTGGGGAAAACAATATCACTTAGGAATACAAACAAAAGACAGTAATCGGTTAGAAACAAGACATATCCAAAGACCTGACCAATAAGTGAACACTTGGAATCCATAAGTACATTCGGAAGAGTGTACTTGGTACCCCGTGAGGAAATTACTTATTGCAATCAAGAAAATCAATACCGATTCCAGATGGGCCTCATATCTATCATATATACCACGAATAAGCATACGCCCCATCGAACAGAATACTTAACCCAGAAAATGATCGATACCATCGAATGACCGATACAGTAAGACCAATACGACGCTAATACAGCAACAGCAACAGAAGAATCGGTACGACGGTAAAGAAGACAGTAACAAATAACCGGGGAAGATCTCTACCATGAAAAGACAGAGAGCCCCGATACAGTAAATATAAGAGCGTCTCTCTGAGCTCACATCTCTTTAAATTTCAATTATCCTATACCTTTCGGTCGATTTTTAGAGTGACAACATCGATCGAGTCCTCTCCAATCGATCGAGTCCTCTCCAATCAATCGAGTCTCCTCCTCCCCCTCTTCAATCGAATCGATCGAGTCCTCCTCTCCAATCGAATCGATCGAGTCCTCCTCTCCAATCGAATCGATCGAGTCTCCAATCGAATCGGCTCCCCCTCTCTCCAATCGAATCGATCGATCGAGTCCAATCAACAATCTGTCCAATCAACAATCTACAAGCCGATCTATCAAACCGTTCGCAAAGCAGGATCGATTATCGATTGGGATTGGGATGCTGGAATAACAAGTCGAAACGACTTAGCCTTCCGGACATGGTTGTGGAGTGACGTCAGCGTGGTCTTTGCCTTCATTAAGGCATCACCTTCCTCCAGAAGTATCTCTAAGGATTGGCCAGAATGAACTCTATCCTTGATGAACTCTATAATACACTTGAGTCGCGAGAACTGCTTCTGCTCGGCCGCGCTATAATGCTTCCTCCAACGATTGCCGAATGTCTTTTTCAAGCTCTTCAATCCCTCCAGGGAAGTCATCTTCTTTGAAGTCCTCAAGTCCGAACCACTCCTTCCACATCGACAACACCGCGGAATGCTGACGAATCAAGGTTTTTTGGGGAATAAGGTTAGTACCTCGTGGCCCGGCGGTTGTTGTTGTTCCGTCTGCTTCTGTTGGGAGACGAAAGGCCGCCATGTGCTGCAGGTAATGGTGTATTTGTCTGTTGATGGCATCTTGTTTCTGTTCAAATTTGCTAACCTTATCGTCTATCCGTGTAACATCCTTTGAAACATTATGGACTTCCGTATGAATATTGTGAAGTCGGTCACGAAACCCCGGAAGTGCCACGTCCATACTTCGTTGGATTGCGGTAGTACTGCCTCCTCTCGCCTCGTCGAGTCCTGCTCCCATAACCTTTTCGATGACTTGTGCTTGATAAGCATGGAACAATTCTGAGTTGAAAACAGGCAAGGAGAAGAGGCAATTCGGTCTCCCGTTGTGTATCAAGACCGCGGCATCCTGCAGTATGACACATTGCAAATTCAAGAGGAGCTCAAAGAATGCTTGAGCAGTCGGCTTGTCGGGGGTGGAACGATTTGCAATCGTGTCCATTGCCTTGTCAAGGAACGGGAATACTTGACGACGGAGCTCTGGAGGTGGGTCGATGGTACCACGGGGTAAGAAGAAGCTGCCTTTCTCTTGTGCGTGTCCAGCCAAGACCCGCATTGCCTTCAGTGGGAGTTTTGAGGAGTACCGATCTTCTCGGACATCAAGGTTCCAATTTCCGATCATCTTGATGTATTGGGGATCCACTTCTTGCATCTCCAACGCAACTGCACCTGATCCGCGGCCAAAGTGAACGAAATGCTTCGATGCGACGCCCAACGCCGTGCATGTTTTCCGCATCGTTTTTGCATACGCTTGGTCTGTTATCGGACGGTGGTTCTGCGAGTGATTACAATCGGTGAGTAATTTGACTTCAAACCATGACGCGTTCTCTGCAAAGTTGTACCATGCAAGTTCTCCGGTTGCATGGAATCGCGCCATTAAGTAGAAGCCCAAAGCGCCAATGGGACACATGTTGACGTTGCGGTGCCTGATGACACGGCCGTACAAAGTTCGCTGACCGTTTGTTTTCCCTGTAATGATTTGCATGATAAAGATCAGGCAGGAGTGTACGCCTTCGTCAGCTTTGATGATACTGCACAGATCGGACAACGTGCATTTGAACAAGGACTCCCCCCGGAGAACACCGCAATGGGTCATAAGGAAACAGAAACGGTCCCTCAAGGCAGCGATGTGGTAGTTGTGTTTGGTACAATGCTTGTAGAACAAGAAGGCCTCGATTCGCTCGATGCTTGACACGGTCATGTAGGGGGACAACGCATGATCGATTTTCTCGTCGTGTCGAATCAGCTTGATCCGTTTCTTTCTTACTTGGACAACGCGGAGCAACTGTGTAACCCTGTCACTTCGAAGGTGTTCCTTTGTAAGAGTGTTGGCATTCTGACTTCTCTGATGTCGCAATATTTTGAGGATGGAACAAAAGTACTGATTCACTGTATCATAACCTACAGGGTCTGTCTCTGTCTCCAGCATCGACTCGCAAGAAGCGCCGGCATGATTGGTGTTGTTGTATTTGGCCATCACGGAGTGGTAGTCGACGGGGTCGAAAATTTGCGTTCGTGATTGCCCCTTCTTACGCCGGCCTCTTGTCCTTCGCGTCCGGTAGGCCTGATAGAAGAGGAAGCCAAAGACTTTTTCTTCAGTCACTATTTGAGTAGAGTAACCAAAGGAAGAAAATACGCTGGTGCAATACTGAAGGAATTCCTCCCCTTTTCGACCGTAGGCAAGTTGAGTATTCATTGGAATACCATCATTGTCATCATGTTGGACTTGCTGTGCTGCTCTGGCAAATATTCCACTTGTGTAAGACATTTTTGTTGCTGGAGACCAAGGGGAGTGTTTTGTTGAGGATAGCGGTGTTATTTTGTGGAAATTGCAAGTGTTTTGGCTGTTTTGTTCTTGTTTTCGTTGCTTCGTCGTTTTGACGACGTTTTCGACGTTTTTTGTGTCTTTATGTTTCGTTTGTCGGAATCAAAGTGTATGTGTTTGCTGTGTTTGTCGATCGACTTATGTGTTTGTCAATCGACTTAGCCTTCTGATGTTTCTTGTGGGTTGGTGCCGGCCGGCGGCAAAGACTTGTTCTATGTTCATGTCACATGTCACATGTTCGCTTTCATGTGTTCGCTTTCCTATTAGTATGTGCTTCATCTCATTGGTTGGAATTTCTAAAGTGGTTGAATTTCATTGGTTGGAATTTCTGACATGGTGGAATTTGATTGGTTAGAATTGCGAAAAGTGGTTATTCGACCAAGTCAGAGGAAATTGTCGTTAACCGTTAAACTGCGCACAATCCTACAGACCGAGGTCTGACTGATCTCTGACTTAGTATAAATAATCTCTTATTATTAGTATGTCAGAGCAGTTTCCGACACCCCTCTTAGTGAAATGCAAATGATTTAACCGTAACAATCGAAATCTCTGACACACAACTACCGGTAAGATAACCACTATACAGTACGGTAAGATAACAACTTTACAGTAAATTCAACCAATCAAATTCAACCATTTATCATGTATGCGCATGTGCGCACATGTGTGGGTTTGATTCGACGTGGGATTGGATCGAACCAATGAAATTCAACCATATTGAGTGATTCCTGGCAGTAATAAAAGTAATTGAAGTTCACGACCAGACTAATAAATTTATTCTCTAAGTAATAGATTTATTCCATTTTTATTCCATATTCAATATTATTTGGCAGCCGAGGCAGCCTCGACTGCCAGATTTTCTAAGAGAGAATAAACTCCATCGGAATCTTAGAATCGTACTAAAATCAAAAAAATTAGTCCCCAACGGCTCTTGCACCTCTTTTGCCGGGCATGCTTGCATGCTATTTTTGGTGATCATCGCTACTTTTGGCCAGCTGAAAAATTGCAAACCAAAAAAATTGCAGAAAGTCCGGAAAGAAACAGCGACAGCAACAACAGTACGACTTGTTGCTTGTCTCTCCAGCACAGCAGCATTAGACAGCAGGGCATTGGCACCACCGATGTCCTCCTACACTACTGTTGCTGCGCTTCTCGCGCTTGCTACGATATTAGTAGACAATTCCGACGATGAATCGTCCTCCGTTTCCTCCTGCTCACTTAAGAAAGAGAAACCAATACCATCGATCATAACAATCAACAGCATGCCCACGACTGGTGGAGGCAGGAAAGCCGGTGTCGGCAACTACACCAAGGCCGAGTTGGAGCACATGTTTGCTGCCATTAGATCTATCATACCCACTGGAGGAGAAGAGTGGGATGATGTTGCAGATCTACATGCTAAAAAATATCCTGGAAGGGATGTTGAATCCATTTGCAATAAATACAATCAATTGAACTGGAAGATGGCGCCAACTGGCAATCCAAACATGAGATGGGACATTAGGGAGGCAAAGGAAATCAAGGATCTCATTGGTGATAAGGCCCGGGTTGTACAAGGAGAAGATAGGTACCATGTGGAAAGAAATGAGTTTACTCCTCCTCCTCCTGCTGCCACAACTGAACCGGTTCAGCTTCTACTTGGTCAACCAACACAACCTGAACAAGTCACCCAACAGTCAGAAGTAGTAGCGGAGCTAGCGACAGAGATGACGCCCGCCAGTGTAACACACTAGGGGTAGAATTTGAGTAGGAGTGATAATTATGAATGGATTAATACTTTACAAAAATGGATTGAAACTTAACAGATAAAATAATGAGCGATCAAGCTTGCTGGCTTCGATCGCCCATGAATATTTATATAGAGAGTCATGATATGAATCGTGCGCCCGCCTGGCATCGGTATACCATTGTATACAGATAATGCTTTGCTACTTCATGATTCTTAGAGTAGCCCAAGTCTCATTAGTTCGATCGTACGTATCCTTCGATGGTATCTTGGATAGTACTACTTGTACGGTAGATTGTAGTACGTAGATTGTAGTACGTAGATTGGTACATAAGTAGCTTTGTACGTATGATCGCAGTACGTTACAAAGTCCCCCAATGATTGACTTGAGGGTTCCCAGAATCGTTTCACTACTAGACTTCTTCCATGGCTAGATCACTGTTTGCTGCATCGTTTGCTGGATCATCGTTTGCTGGATGTTCCTTGTATGGAGTGAGCTTTCGAATGTTGATTGTTTCCGTAACATTTGGGGACAGCCTTAATTTCACTGTGCCATTGGTATGTACTTGCACAATTTGATATGGGCCTTTCTTCTGAGGTTGCAATTTGTCTGGATCTGGTTCTTTCATCCATACCTTATCATCAACCTTGAAAACATGCTTGATGCGCTTGGCATGATTTTGTCGGAGCAGATTCATGTTGATACCTTGTTGTCGAATTTGTTGTAGCACAATGAGATTGGATGTCAGTGGGATGTCCAACAGCATGTCCAGGGCTCCTGGAGATGAGCCCATAGATGCATTGATTGCGCACCTGGATGCATGCATACAGGTAGCTAATGCATTGTCCATGAGCTGTGTGGCCTGTGTGTTGGTTTGAGGTGGATTCACATGTACCAGTATGCGAAGAGTGTCTGCAATGGTATGAGGATGTACTCTTTCGCAGACAGCATTGCTCTGAGGATTCTTGACCGTGGTAGCCCCACCTTCAATTCCATACTAGGCTGCAAGTGTATTTTGGAATTCATGGCCTAGGGGTTGCACTTGAGACCATTTTCATTGAGTTGTTGCAGAATTGTATCCACTGTTTGCATGTGATGACTGAATGTGCCATTTGTCCAGATTCCAATATTGTCAATATATACTGTGCAATCAGTGCCTTGCAAAATATCCTCCGTGAGTTATTGGGCCACATCTGGAGAGATTTTGACGCCCATTGGAAGTCTTTGATATTCATAGCAACCATATGGGGTGACAATCGTGCAAAGTTGATGTTGGCGCTACATAGAAAGTCTCGACCAAAGATGATGTCATATCTGCATGATTTGGATTCAAATAATCTGGCTTCACAACGCTCGATTGTTGTGTGACCAAATTCTTGTAGTTTGAGATTCTTCATGACGACAAACAATGATGTGTTGAATGATCCATTGGCTGTGGTTGTGATGGTTCTTGTTTTGGATTGGATTGGTAGAACTCCAAAGGGAAGTGCCCTTTTGTTGATAATGGTTGTTGTGCTGCCACTGTTGAGTAGGGCAAGCATTGTTTTTGTTGTTTTTACAGGAATGCCTTGAATGTATTGGATGGTTGTTAAAACAATAGGAGCCACATCGCTCTTATGTTTGGTAGATACGGGATATTCCGTATTTGGTTGTAGGGTCGTGCTTTTTGCTAGACGAGAGGTCCAGCTTGTTGTCATTGATTGTGTTGATGCCGCTGTCCCATTATTTTGGTCGTTTGTACCCGTTATCGCGCTGCGATTGTTATTGGTTGTACCCATGCCAATCGAATTGTCATTCGTTTTGGCTGTTTTATTGGTATCTGTACCCGTTTCGTTTTTATTTTTATCGACGCATTCGTCCGTTCCTGCAAACTGGACTCGTCGTGAGCTCTTGTCAACATCAGATTTACGTCCTGTAGGCGCCTTCTCCCCTTCTGTGGAGAGAGGTCCTCCTGCAAGCCCAATTGGCAGTGCCAAATTGGCATCCAGGTCCTGTGGAGCTGGAGGCAGGGTGACTGCTCTTTGGCTTCATGGAAACCATATTTGCTCACCGCTCTGCACGCTATGTTCTGCTTTGCCTCCATGTTGTTGGAGGAAAGCTTCCTTTGCGCGCTGCATGCGTGCTTGGAATGATTCATTGCTGGCTGTAGTGGTTTTGCCGGCCGAGTCATTTTTCTTGTTGTCCGCGTGTTGTTTCTTCTTCTGTTTGGAATACCTGTTCTTGGGACATTCGTACCAGTCGTGGTTGTGACCGGGAATACGACAAGATTTGGAGGATTTTTGTCCTTGATTCTTGTTGTTGGTTTTGCGTTTGGAATTGTTAGCATTGTTTCCAGGACATCTCCCTTGCTTTTTGCCTCCATTCCTAAGCTTTGATTGTCTTTCTTGACTGGACATGTACTCCACAGTCTTTTGGATGGATGTTTCTGCCATGACGCCACCGTGCATTTGGCCATATTGCTCGACCCACAGGTTGGGGAATGTTTGTAGCAACATTGTCGTTTTGATGATTTTGCTGAGTTTTGGGCCATGGCCTTGTAGCTTATCTGAGTATCGAATGAGCCAGTTGATGCGCAATGCATGATCCTTGGAGGTAATGTCGTGTGGTTTCTTGCATGCGTCGCTGCGGATGTAGGAGGTCTGCATGATTTCTCGTGCATCCCCAGCATCGCAGTAGTGTTCTTGAATGTAATCCTTGAATGCTTCTTCATAGCCTTCCATGTTGTCTGGGTAGTTCAAGTCATCATTGTCGTCTCAGGTTGTCTCATCCCACTTCTGTTGTGCTTCAGGGCACAGTATCTTGGTGAACAATTCAATGTATCGATGTTCTGGTAGTGGCAGTCGCTTTGCGCCAATGAGGAATGCTTCTTCACAATACAGTAATTGTTGTTACTCTAAAAATCGACCAAAGGTATATGATGTTAAAATTTAAAGAGATGTGAGCTCTGAGAGAGGCTCTTATTTTTACTACGTATTTTCACTGTATCGGGGCTCTCTGCTGTATTTTTTACATGGTAGAGATCTTCCCCGGTTATTTGTTACCATTCTCGTACCGATACTGTCGTTGCTGTTGCTGTTGCTGTTGCTGTATTAGCGTCGTGTCGGTCTTACTGTATCGGTCATTTAGCGGTATCGGTCATTCATGTTGTTAAGTAATCTGTTCGATGGGGCGTATGCTTGTTCGTGGTATATATGCTGGATATGAGGCCCATCTGGAATCGGTACTGATTTTCTTGATTGCAATAAGTAATTTCCTCACGGGATATCAAGTATATTCTTTTGAATGTACTTATGGGTTCCAAGTGTTTACTTACTGTTCAGGTCTTTGGATATTTCTTGTTTCTAACCGATTATCCTCTTTTGTTTGTAGTCCTAAGTGATATTGTTTTACCACTTAGGGATTTTCATGTAGTGGAGGTGCGTTTGATTCTAAGCTTTGAAATATTCGTATCTCGTATTGTTTTGTTTTCCCGCACCTCGGTCGTTTCGTTTTGTCGGCTTTTTCGATCGAATTTGATGCCGACAGAGTCCGTATTTTTCGCCGACAACACACCCCTTGATCCAACATGATTCCTACAATGTTGGATTACTGTCGGAGTAGATTTGATCGGTCAGGCGTTCAAATCTGTTGTTATCTGGTACTGTTGTTGAATTGTATCGATAGACAGATAGCACGTTCGGATCGTATCATTCGGATCAAGTCAAATCGATGAACCGACTTGGGTGATGGTCATCGAATAGCCTAATCCGGTTATCAATCGAAGCGATCGAATGGAATGATTTAACCTGCGTGGTGTCCCATAATGTATCTTGCATGTCGGGCGTGTAAGATCCATCCCAATGGTTTGGTTAGATCATCAGCCGGGTTGATAACGCCAGGAATATGAATCATCTTGATCTCACCGTTTTCCTTCCATGATTGGATGGCAAAAATCCTGATTTCAATATGCCTGGTTCTTTCAGTTGGCTTCTGAGCATTGATGATCTCAATTGCCGATGCATTGTCTTCATAGATAGGGGTTGGACCAGCTTGGGCAAATCCTAATTCTTTGAGTACGAATCTGAGGTATCTGGCTGTTTTGGCCGCTGTGACTGCAGCAATGAATTCTGCTTCTGTAGAACTCTGTGCAGTGAGTGATTGCGCTTTGGATCTGTAAACAATTGCTCCACCCGCATAAGTGAACACATATCCTGTGGTGGACCTGCGATGTTTTGGATCATTTCCATATGCTGCATCAACAAAACACATCAACTTGCTATGCTTGATATCTGCAGGGTATTCTGGGAGTGATCCATCTTGGACTACATCATTATATGGTTCTCCTGATGGAAGAGATGGTTCTGCATTCGGTCTATAGAATCTAATACCCCAGGATCGGGTTGTTCTGAGATATCGAGCGATGTTCTTCAGACTGGAATAGTGGAATGCAGTGGGATTGGAGCTGTATTTTGACATCAGGGTCACTGCATAGCCAATGTCTGGCCGGCAGCTCACATATGCAAACATCATTTCACCCAAGAGTGTTCTGTAGGAGAACCCTGATGTGGATTGTAATGCAGCGTGTTCCTTGGTGCCTTCCAATGGTCCATTCGTATGTGATTGCAGTTGGCTCAGTACTTCAGTTGATAACGGCGCTGATGGCTTGGAGTGGGGTTTCATCTTAGAATCAGTCTCCCAACCATGGGATGTCATGATCCGGTCGATGTAATTGGCGCAGGACAGTTCAATGTAATCAGCTGTTTGTTTGACGTCAATTCCATTAAAGTCCTCGAGCAATCCCAATTTTGTAAAGGGGATCACGTCTTCCTTTGGTAGTTTGAGCCTTGCACCTATAATGTCATAGATCTTGTCAGATATGGATTCTGATGTGCAAGCCAGTGCAAAATCATCAACTTGTCTCAGCATGTAGACCGTTTCACCTTCGAAAACTGTCGTGTAGATCGTCCTGTCATGTGTGGTGGTTTTGAAGTTGAGATCGGGACCTTTCAAGATCTTGTTGATGTGGGTTTCCCAGAGTCTTCCAGATTCTGGGTGGCCTTGAAGTGCTCGAAGGACTGGAAGCACCAATCGTCTGTCTATGTCCTTGTCATGCTTGTGTCTGTACCATTCTGCATATGCATCGTCAATAGTCATGTACGTAGGGATGTTGGGCCCTGGAGAATGGGCATAGGCGTCTGCAGCATCACCCCCGTACACTTTGAGGTTGAGGCTTGCAGCAATAGCAAAGAATAACCTTTGAATGGGATGTTCAACACATGATGAGTATGACATTGCTATGGCATGCAGGGTTGGGGCTGCATATTTGCTTCCATTGCAACATTGCCTGGCTCTTCTGACACCATTTCTTTTCACACTGTATTGCCAGTGAGGTCTGAGGATGATAGCATCGGGGTCCTTAGGATATTGAATTGGTGATCCAAACATTTCCAAATCTTCAAACTGATCAAGCTGTTTTCGCTCCCCAGCTTGCCATTCAGGCCATGTAGATAAAGGCTTGAGATTCCTTCAAGTGAAGTGCCCTAGTGCTTGTTCTTCAGGTGTAGTTGCCTTGGAATTGATGGCCTTGATTAAGAGTTCAATTTCTTCAGTTGGTAGTGAATCTGCATCTAGTGGTAATGCTTGATTTCCTGGTTTATGAAGCTTGGTGATAGCTCGGAGGGATGCAATATCAATAGTAGGAATGACAACATCCATGTCGTCTTCAGTTGGTGCCAAGTGTTTTTGGATGGAGGCATGGAGTGCTTCAGTGCTATCGACCTGGTTGATTCTTGATTGTATCAGCTGCTTGTATTTTGTACCAATGCGCTGGATAGCTTTGATGGAGGAAATCCGGTCCAAGAATGGTGGATCTTCTTCAGCAGTGGGTTCCTTCCAGGAGGTATTGGGAGCAAATAAACCATATTCATTTGAGTGTTTCCTGATCTCCTTCATAGACAATTTCTCTTCAAGTGCAAAGGTAATTGGTGTATCTATTGAAGAATCCCTCACCCCTCGATCGTGGCAGGCCTGTAAAGCTGTAGTAACATCAGCAGCAGTAAAGACACGATTGTGATTGATAGATACAATATATGCACCTCGGAGCTTAGAGAGAGTCTTCTTACGAGAGGAGAAAAGCTGTGAGGCGGGAATGTTGGGAATGATATCTGTGATGTAAGCTCTGCCAATCAGTGAGTCGGTGGCGTATCGAAGACCAAAGGCTGGGTCAGCACAAGATGGGGAGACAGTGAGTCGGAGATTTGTGAGATCCGCAAAGGGGGAGATGGAGAATTGGAAGTCACTAGATGACGCCTCACGGTGTTCTGCAGGAAGGGGAGTGTTGTCATCAGTCCGGAGGAGGTGCTTGACATTAGTTGGTAGATCTGCAAGTGGGAGATCATTCATCCCTTCATCAAACCGGACATGGGTAGCTATTTTGACTCTATGCGTCTCAGTATCATACCAAAGGATGTTTCTGGTAGTGTATGGGACGAAACCCAGGAAGAGGCCTTTTCGTGCATTGGGTTTGAGTTTAATAGATCGTTTTCCTGGGGGCCTAACCCAAACTCTACAACCAAAGGTTCGGAAATCAGCAAGGTTTTCCTTACGGCCAGTTGCTAATTCCAATGGTGAATGTGGTTGATTGCCTTCAGGAAATGCATTGGACAACCGAAGTGCATGGTAGAAAGCAAAGGGTCAGAATTTAATGGGCAAATTAGCACCAGACAGCATGGTGCGCATTGAATTAGCCAGTGTGCGATGCCCTCGTTCGACTGTACCATTCTGGTGTGAAGCATCCGCACCAGTGGGGAAAATTGAATATCCAAACGCAGAGAAGAGGTTTCTGACATCAGGATTGTGATAGAGCTCGCCGCCTTGATCAACGGAAACATACTTGTCGGCACAGGTTGGGTTGTACTGGGCGAAGAAATGCTCCAACCAGTGTAGGGGCGCTGCCTTCGAGATTCGTGTATCACCGTATTTCATACCTGTGTAGTGATCTGTGATGAGAACCCAAGCAGTTTCTCCATGAATGCCTTCATAATCGCGCTTGCGTTTGCTGTTGGAGGATTTGGTACCTGAGAATGCAAAGTCAATGGATAGACCTTGAAACGGTTGTGTGGCCTTTCGTGTGGAATGTGTGCCAGCAGGTGTTTTGGTTTGCTTACATTGTATGCAGGTTGGGCATTGGTCAAGAATACTGGTTTGACGCTTGAACTTTGGTACTCCAACGATGTGCTTATGAGCATTATACAGAAAGTCATCGCATGGGTGCCCCAATTGTTGATGCCACAGGAGTTTCGATGTCTTGGTTTTGATGGCGTGGATGGGGATACTTTTGTCCACAATCTTGGTGAAAAACAGGTTTGCATCAAACTTTGGCATGTCGCTGGTATCAGAATGAGCTTGAGCTGCTTCAGCGCATTTTTGTAGATTGACAAGATTCGTGTATATATCATACCTGTAGTTGCTAATTGCTTCTTTGGAGGCCAGTTCACAAGCTTCCTTGAACTGTATGTCTGTAGCTAGGGCATAGGCTGACGATGAAGCACAATTAGCATATGGAGATCCAATATCAATGTCTGGGATCAGTACTGGGTGTGTATATACACGAATCTTGTCAGGTTCGGAGCTTGGTCGTGAATCAGAAAAGAAGATTCCTGTAGAAGAATCGGTATACACCCCCTGAGTCGCGAGCAGGGAGAAAGAGAGAGATGGGGGGAGGCCAAAAAGTAGCACACAGATGGGCGTCACTACAAGTTTCCTCTGGATTTAACCGAACAGTTGAGGTGCTGAACGGGCGGGGATAGATATAGCTTAAGGTATACACGATCCTACGGATGGGCAGCAATCGTGTGAGTTATAAGGGCTCTATAACCTGTTGTTACTCTAAAAATCGACCAAAGGTATATGATGTTAAAATTTAAAGAGATGTGAGCTCTGAGAGAGGCTCTTATTTTTACTACGTATTTTCACTGTATCGGGGCTCTCTGCTGTATTTTTTACATGGTAGAGATCTTCCCCGGTTATTTGTTACCATTCTCGTACCGATACTGTCGTTGCTGTTGCTGTTGCTGTTGCTGTATTAGCGTCGTGTCGGTCTTACTGTATCGGTCATTTAGCGGTATCGGTCATTCATGTTGTTAAGTAATCTGTTCGATGGGGCGTATGCTTGTTCGTGGTATATATGCTGGATATGAGGCCCATCTGGAATCGGTACTGATTTTCTTGATTGCAATAAGTAATTTCCTCACGGGATATCAAGTATATTCTTTTGAATGTACTTATGGGTTCCAAGTGTTTACTTACTGTTCAGGTCTTTGGATATTTCTTGTTTCTAACCGATTATCCTCTTTTGTTTGTAGTCCTAAGTGATATTGTTTTACCACTTAGGGATTTTCATGTAGTGGAGGTGCGTTTGATTCTAAGCTTTGAAATATTCGTATCTCGTATTGTTTTGTTTTCCCGCACCTCGGTCGTTTCGTTTTGTCGGCTTTTTCGATCGAATTTGATGCCGACAGAGTCCGTATTTTTCGCCGACAACAGTAATTCTTCGAGGCCTCCTTCTTCTGAAAAGATTGGTAGTTTCCATTCTTCCTTTGAATTACTGTTGGCTAGAAAAACTGCGTCGTAACAAAAGCAAACGCAATCGGCCTTACGGTCGATTGGTTTAGTGAGTAGAACAATCATTGTCACACGTTCGATCGTCTTTGCTGATCGACAGGTTAATTACTTTCGTCGTCATCGTATCGATTATTTGGTATAATACCATGTAATTTTAGCATACAAAACACACGTAATCTTAAGACACAAAACACATGCAAATCGGCCATCTTCGATCGGCCTTTTACCGTATAATTTGCCGTGATATTCTCATTGGAATATCACATGTAAAATTGCATCTTATCATGTAGAATTAGTACTAGAATGTACGTAGTTTTAGGGCATGATAGTGTTTTAGAGTTGTTAATTCTTCAAAGAGTGAGCTGATGGGGAAACTCCCGCTAAGAGGCAATCCACATAAAATCGTCGACGATCATTCACTCAGGAATAACCTTAAGCATAAGGTTATTTGCCCTGATGACTTTTTGTAGGATATGCCCGCTTAGTATGTACGAATACGCGTTACACGGTGAATTCTTTTCAGTCCCCTTCAGTCATAAATCCTCCAACCGTTAAGCGGCTGGATTCTATGACTTAATCTATTCATTGTGAGTCATTGTCGTGTGTTGAATACCGAACTGTATCCAGTCTACTATCAGAGGCCCTATCAAAAATGGGGAGGCATTTTGCCATTCATTCTGGCTTGTATCATGGCATTTTGCCCTGATCCTTGCCCGATTGATATATTGTATTCCATGGATCAAATCATCCATTTTCGAAATGCTCATTGCAAATCAATTTCTTACCACATGCATCGGGAACAATGTTCCTGGAAAACAGCGCCACTCATTAGCTTGGTAAACAAATCAGCAATATTTGTTGAACCTGGTTCCTTTGCAACTCTGATAATTCCTGCTGCAATGGATTCTCGGGCCTTGTGGTATGCAATGCTGTTGTGTTTCTTCTTGCATGGGCTTTCAGGTCGTGTAACATTTGTGACAACCGAATCATTATCACAATACACGTTGGTGCTCCCGTCAATTGGAACACCCATCATTCTCAACTTGTATCTTAGACCTTCAACCAATTCGATTGCAATTTTCAATGCAATGATTTCAGATCCAAAAGTTGATGTTTCAACTGTTGTTTGTCTTTTGGAAAACCAAATAATTGGTACATTATTAATGAAGATAATAACACCAGTATGAGATCTCCTCGTTGCTTTGCATCCAGCATGGTCGGCGTCAACAAAACAGCTCATTGTTACGTGTTTTCCCAAAGCTTCAGGCATATCTGCTGGTAAGACTTCAGTGGCACCAGGATAAAATTCAGACCAGTCACATCTTTGAAATTTACTCTCATCAACGCTTGGTATTGAATCATCAAAAACCAATTTTGACCTGTTATATTTCTTCAAATATGCAAATATGTGAAATATCTGGTTCAGGTGTCCCATTCTTGCTTGAGCCAAATACCTTGACATCAGCGAAACTGGCATTACAATGTCAAGCCTTCCTAGTTCACAAATCCATCTGAGAACTCCAATCAAACCTTGATAGTAATTTTGCAATTCAGGATTCAGTTCCTCTGATATATCAATTTCCGGTCTGTAATCATGTGACAGTGGACTGGATGCTGACTTTGGTAAATATTTGTAACCATACTTTTCAGTTCCAAGCTCTTGTTCAACAGCCGGGACGGTTTTTGCAGTATATTTGGTGCTTGATAATGACCACCTTGGTTTTGAATCACCTTCAAAGTAAAACTTTCCAATATCAGCTCTCAAATACAGAGTTGGTTCTTCGATGGTATCATCTTTCAACTTGAACTTTCGTTCAATGTTTTCTAGCTGGAACTTAGGATCTTCACCAGAGCATAAGATATCATCAACATAAGCAATCAGCATTGCCCAGTATCTGGATCCATCTTTCCTGGTTTCAATTTGTAAGTGCACATCCGGATCTGCTTTGCAAGGGGAATATCCAAGATCCCTCAAATGTTTTGTGAGGTATGATCTGAATGATGCTCCTGCGACTGGTAACCCATATAGTGCTCGAACTATCTTGCAAGGCCGACCTGCAAGGTGTGGAGGAAAGCCATCTTCAGCTCTTGCCCTTAGAAAGTATTTCTCTTTTATTGGGGCTGTCAAGTATGCATTTTGAATATCTGCCGAGAGAACCTTCAAATCATTCAGCGCTGCCAGCAAGAAGACTATTCTCACTGAATCTCGACTTGGGACAGATGAATAAGTATTTTCTTTCGCCACCGCAGGAACTTTGTGACCGTCCCCTACCAACCTAGCCTTCCTTGTTAGGGATCCAAGCTTGATATCAAATATCATGTGGGTTGTGATTTCCTTGTGACCAACTGGGATAACATCATCATCAGAAAATTCGAAAGCTGCCATGTTGTTTGTCATTTCTTTATGAATTGCTCGTTCCCAGTGATCAGTGCCTGTTTTCTTATCAATTGCCAGTGCTTGTGTAATTGAATGTGGTAATTCAACACCATATTTGTGACTTTTCAACCAATACTTGGCTGTTTTGGCCGCCTTAAGGATTCGTTCCTTTCTTCGCAACATTTTATGCACCCACCATCTGAATGCTGGTAACTTTTCAATTTTGTTGTTTACTGCATACTCTGCTAGTTGCACTGGGAATGATTCTTTGACATCACTTAGCTTACACCAAGATTCGGTTCCATCTTTCCAACTGGCCAAAATCCTCCAGCCCCTAGTTGTCGACTTATGGCTTTTTCGGCCATCTTTGGCTACAGTTGTGGCCTCCTCATCACTTAAAGCAGTGTTGTCGCATTCATGATCAATTAGCTCATCCAGCAGGGTGAACATTTGTCCATCATCATCAACAGAACTGTACGTCCGAGAACTGTTTCGCGGGGTTCGAATTTACTTCTCGCGCACAAATTTTGTGCGTGATTTTAACACGGCACTATTTCTGGACACCCTGAAATTTGCGGGCAAGTGGCGGGCTATAAATTAACAGAGCACTATTTCTGTGCGCGTGATGCACATTACTCTTCCGACGTACTCTCGAATAAAAATAATTTATTTCAGTCTCTAGCAGAACCCAATTATTATTCCGTACGAACAACACTTAATTCTTTTCACGAATAAAAAAGAAATCTTTACTCAGTATTAATTCTAAAATATTAATCTCCCAAATAACAATTCGATAGTGCTCCCCTAGTTGTGAATTATATTTCTCGACTACAATATTCCCTTTTTAAAATGTAGATTCTATTATGCTTTATTTATACCTATTGCAACGTATTACGAATCCTCCATTATTTCTAATATTCTCAAAATTAAGTTCAAGATTAGTAGTAGTTTTGTATTATGTATGTACTGTTATTTTCTACATTAGTTCACCCATAGATAAACTTTCATTCATCGATGCTGTTATTGCTGGATCAATATAGACGTTTCTTTTCTTTTTCTTTTTTGGTCCACTACAATTAGTGGAGCTGCTACTAGTAATATTTGCATCGCCATGCTTATTTTTCTTGGTGTAATCTGTTGAACTTTCGTTCCTAAATCTGTCCCTCATCATTTCTTCCAATTTCCTTCCTGTTTCTGGGTGTTTTCGCATCTCGCCAATTTTGTCGCACAAGTCACTGAACAACTCTTGTCCTTCCTCCATCCATCCATTTCTGCTTCCACTGTCAGAATCGCAGAATTTTGTTGTTGTTGCGGAATTGTGGCATCACCCTTTCGCCGCTGCTGGCTCACCCATACATGATGCTCATTGTAGATCAGTACCAATGCAAATGCTTCATCTGCTATAGTAAATATATCACTCAGCAAGTGCCTCTCCTTCCGTTGTTTGAAATTGGAATTTGTTGGATTGATTGCCGACATGATTCTTGTAACAAAATAATAAAAATCTTCATCTTCCGCGTCTTTGTATGTTCTGTATTGAGGGTTTAAAATACTACCTGTGTCCTCATATTCTGTGTCTTCAATAACTGCAACAGTACCAGGGAATGTGATAGGGACTCGACCTTTTCTGTAATCGTCTGTACGGAAGTATCATCAGTATCAACGGGCAGCATGTTAGTGTTGTCGGACCAAAAATAGATTCCAAAATTCCTAATTTCAACAACCAATTCTCCTGTCTGTATTTACCTATCCAGTTTTTTCTCGCTAATGTTTGTGAGTTGTGCCTCAATGCAGTCAGTACTGTCCCTACTCATTTCCTGTAAAAGGAACAGAATGACGCAAGTGGAATATTTGGTGGCTTCATAACCGCACTTGCTCCAACAGCCCTTTGTATTACATGCGCCGTTACCTTTTTATTGATAGGGAACTTCATGTTGGGGTACCAATGTTTTTTGACGTAATCCCTTAGCTGCTTGTCCACTGATTCAGTCATATCACTCAAAGTCTTAAGCATATCGTTGTCTGTTATAAGCCCATATTCGTCTGTAATTGTACTTACTGCTCGTTCTCTTGTGTCGCCGGCATTATCAGTTCCCTCTCCCTGCATGGTTGCCTCCGTTTGTTTAGGTACCATTACTACCTTTCCCACCCCTATATGTGGTTCCCTCTTTTGTTGCCGCATGTGTTTTGCCAGTTCCTGTGCCAATTTGTCATATTGGATTTTTTTCATGATACGTTCCGCAACATCCTCTAAATCACAGCATTCTCCGTTAGATGTTTTCTCTACCACATTGGTTTTTGTTCCTTCTTTCTGTTGGTTTGTTACTGTAGGTGTGGTTGTGTTGGTAATGCTCAGTGCTGGTTCGTTACTCTGGTTGATGGTGTTTTGTTCTTCCGTGTTTGTAGTAGTAGAAATTGTGTTGTCGGTACCATTTTTTTTACTGTTGCCCTTTGATGCGTTCATAGTTTTGGTATTACTGTTACACACTTTTTTAGTAATTGGTGTGTTTGTTTTCACTCTCTTTTTCTTACCGTTGTTGTCCCCTGTATTTTGATGATCACCGGGTCGGATGGTTTTGTTGTTTCGAAGGGTCTTCCCCTCGGATTTTTTGCTTCGTCGTGTCTTTCCGATAGCATTCATATTTTTTTATTTTTTTTTCTGAATACGGTGTCGATCAAGAATCATGTGTTTCTTTTTGTGTGGTTTTGTGTGTGTACTAATAATTTTGTCGGGTTGTGTATGGTGTTTTGTGTTGTGTGTGTACGGTGTTTCGTGTAGTATGTGTACGATGTTTTGTGTGTAGAGTTTTTCCGTGGGTTCTGTACTATGTTGTTTGCCCTGGCTTGGGCGCGCTGTTATATTTGTAGAAGTAGATCACGTACCTGTGCCAGCCAGCCCTCCCGCGCCATAATTTTTTCAGAAGGGAAACTTTTGATCACACTAAGGTTATGTATTTCAATCCTCTAGTCACATGTAGAATCTCGTAGACTGCACCTAACATACCGTACTGTCTTGTGTGCCATTTGTATCTACAAACCACAACATTGTCTGTACTGTGTGTGGCAAAGTTGTTCCCAATATGCATTTAAAAGTTGTTCCCAACATGCATTTCGTAAGTCATGTGATATGCATTCATGGCCTGGTACAAAAACTTTGGTAGTCATTACCAAATGAGACTGTTTGTGCCCTGGAATTGCGCCAAAAATACCCTCATGTTTGCCATATGGATAGTCAAACCACAACATTTCCAGCATTCTGTGTGACAAAGTTGTTCCCAATATGCATTTGATGAGTCCTGATAAATGTATTCATGGCTTGGACCGGATGCTTTTGGAGTCATTACCCAATAAGTAAGTTTGTGCCCAGAAATTGCACCAAAAACACCCTCATCTTTTCCATTTCGAGAGTCAAACCACAACATTTTGGGCATTCTGTGTGACAAAGTTGTTCCCAATATGCATTTGATGAGTCATGATGAATGTATTCATTGCTTGGACCAGATACTTTTTGAGTCATTACCCAATAAGTTAGTTTGTGTCCTGTAATTGCACCAAAAATACCCTTATTTTTGCCATTTGGAGAGTCAAACCACAACATTTTGGGCATTCTGTGTGACAAAGTTGTTCCCATTATGCATTTGATGAGTCATGATGAATGTATTCATGGCTTGGACCCGATACTTTTTTAGTCCTTACCCAATAAGTAAGTTTGTGCCCTAGAATTGCACCAAAAATACCCCCATGATTGCCATTTGTAGAGTCAAACCTTAAGACTTAGGGCATTGTATGTGACAAAGTAGTTCCCAATATGCATTTGATGAGTCATGATGAATGTATTCATGGCTGGGACCAGATACTTTTTGAGTCCTTACCCAATAAGTTAGTTTGTGCCCTGGAATTCCACCAAAAATACCCCCATGTTTGCCATTTGTAGAGTCAAACCACAACATTTTGGGCATTATATGTAACAAAGTGGTTTCCAATATGCATTTGATGAGTCATGAGGAATGTATTCATTGCTTGGACCCGATATTTTTTTAGTCATTACCCAATAAGTTAGTTTGTGCCCCGGAATTGCACCAAAAATACCCCCATGATTGCCATTTGTAGAGTCAAACCACAACATTTAGGGCATTGTATGTGACAAAGTAGTTCCCAATATGCATTTGATGAGTCATGATGAATGTATTCATGGCTGGGACCAGATACTTTTTGAGTCCTTACCCAATAAGTTAGTTTGTGCTGCCCTGGAATTGCACCAAAAATACCCCCATGATTGCCATTTGTAGAGTCAAACCACAACATTTGGGGCATTCTGTGTGGAAAAGTTATTTCCAATATGGTTAGGGTTACATCCTTTTCGAAAATTACGACGTACCGGACGAGATTATTTTATGAACGACGTACGTACGAGATCCTTTGAGATTCTGTTTCGAACGACGTACGTACGGTACGAGATCCTTTGAGATTCTTTTTCGAACGACGTACGTACGGTACGAGATCCTTTGAGATTCTTTTTCGACCGTTCATTTTTTTTCGTACTTCCGAATTATCTAGTACAAAAAACATGTAGAATTCTACAGGAGATTGTTTTTTTCCGTATGTACGTACAACGTGTAGAATTCTACAGGAGTTGCAGTATCCTTTTTTTTTTCTACCTCGCAAAAAAAATCTCTCTCACACAAACACACAGTAATGTTATTTTCTACCTCGCGACAAAAAAAATCACTTTTTCTACCTCGCAACAAAAAAAACAATCTACCTCGCAACAAAAAATAAATACACTTTATAATCTGCCTTCTTACATCCGACTTATTTGAGTAGAGTGTTGGTTCTTGCAATCAACACTCCGTCCGAGAACGTGGGATCCGACCCTCTTTGAGCACAACGATCCGTTCTCATTTATTTTAGTCCGAAATAACAGCCTTGTACTGCATGACAATAGAAAGCATTGGACGAGAGGGAAATTGATGGATAGATATTGTTTGGACTGCAGCCTTACATATACGTCTTGAAATCAATGAACCTGCATCCCTTGCCTCTATATCAACTGGAACAAGATACTGTTTTTCGTGACATGGAGTAAGAAGTAATCTACGGCAGCAGCAGCAACAACAACAATTTCATCGGGACGATTGTCGGAACGACGGAACGTCGAAACAAGCAAAGGTAAGAATGAGAGAGATAGGCATCGGCAACGGCAATGGCATTGCTGATACTCAATGTATTTTCTCTTCTGTTTATCTTCTTATTTTCATAGGACCAGATCGGAACAACGAATAGGAATCAACGGATCGGAATTGGTTGTCGGAACCAACAGACCGGAACCCACGAATTGGAAACAACGAATTGGCACGGCAAATCTTTAGTCATCTTCTGCGTAGGTGCGGGGAATTTTCCCGGTTGGTGATAACTATGAATCGGTCGGCGTGTACATTATCATATTATTCTGTTGTTATTATTTACTCTATGTAGTACATCAATAGATACTCACCCATTTTGTTCAATTATCATATATTTGAATAGGATCGTTGGCAAAGGCAACACGACGCGAATCGCTCCTCCTCCACCGGCGCTTAGGAGGCACCAACGGCAACGAATCGTCGGCATCGAATCGCTCCTCCACCGGCATTGGCATCGGCATTGGCATTGGCATTGGCAACGGCAATTGATTGGTCTTCCACGGCATCGGCAACTGCGATTGATTGGTCTTCCACTCCATCGGCATCGGCAACAGCAATTGATTGGTCTTCCACTCCACCGGCATCGGGATCGAACCAACCGCAAGCGGGAACGATCAAAGAAATTGCAACCGGGAACGAATCGTCGGCAACAGCAACACCAATTGATCCGCAACACCAATCGTCGGCAGCAGCAACACCAATTGATCCGCAACACCAATTGATCCAACACCAATTGATCCAACACCAATCGATCCGCAACACCAATCGATCGTCGGCAAAGCCACCGGGAAGCATTGAATAGAAGCAACCTGGAACGATAGAATAGCAGCAACTGGGAACAATCGAAGCGCAACTGGGAACCATCGAATAGAAGCAAACGGGAACCGCAACCGGGAACCATCAGAAGTAACCGGGAACCATCCAATCAACCGGGAACGATCGAAGCGCAACCGGGAACCATCGAATAGAAGCAACCGGGAACCGCAACCAGGAACCATCAGAAGTAACCGGGAACCATCCAATCAACCGGGAACAATCGAAGCGCAACCGGGAACCACTGAATAGAAGCAACCGGGAACCCTAACCCCAACCCTATCGACAAGCGGCATCAAGAGCGGCAAGCGGCATCGAGAGCAACAGCATCAAGCGGCAGCCCCTAGGAGTCAACAACGGCAACGATCCTTGCTCAGCATTGGCGTCCCCATCTGCAACAGCACTACTAACCGCAACCGGGAACCATCGAACCGCAACTGGGAACCATCGAAGCAACTGGGAAGTAACCAGGAACCATCGAAGCAACCCGGAACCATCGAAGCAACCAGCAACCGGGAACCATCGAATAGAAGCGGGAACGATCGAAGCAACCGGGAACCATCGAAGCAACCGGGAACCATCGAAGCAACAGGGAACCATCGAATAGAAGCAACCGGGAACGGCAATTCGTCTGCACCGGGAACAATCAAAGCAATCACAACCGAAAACGATCTAAGCAACCATGAACCTCGCAACAGCGGCAAGCGCTCCACCCAAATCGCTCCTCATCCACCGAGAGCAACAGGAGCAAGCGGCAGCAGCGAGAGCAACAACAGCAAGCGGCAGCAGCGAGAGCAACCGACGCCAGCGGCAGCAGCAAGAGCAACAGCCGCAACCGGTTCCGCAACGGCAAATCTATCTGCAACGGCAAATCGATCCAACACCAATCGATCCAACACGAATCGATCTGCAAAACGAATCGATCTGCAAAACGAATCGATCCAACAACACCAATCGATCCTCAACACCAATCGATCCAACACCAATCGATCCAACACCAATCGATCCAAAACACCAATCAATCCAAAACACCAATCAATCCGCAACGGCAAATCGATTCGTCGTCCTCCTCCAAATCGATTCGTCGTCCCCAACCCCAACCCTAACACGAATCGATCTGCAAAACAAATCTATCTGCAAAACGAATCGATCCAACAACACCAATCGATCTGCAACACCAACGTCGTCCCGGCAACGGCAACGGCAACGGCAACGGCAACGGCAATCGGTCTTCCACTCCAGCGTCGGCAACAGCAACGGCAATTGGTCTTCCACTCCATCAAAGGCAACAGCAACGGCAATTGGTCTTCCACTCCAATGTCGAATCGTCGTGTCATCGTCCTCCATCGGCAACGGCAACGGCAACGGCAACAATCCGTCTCCTCCAACAACAATGGGATTCAAAAGATCACCAGAGAACATTGCAGCAAGAGCCAAAAAACAAAGAGCAAAGAGACAACAGGAATACAGAAGTCAATGGAAAACGTCTTCAAATTTTCTTAAGGTTGCTGCACCGGTGTCAACAAGCCACAAAACTTATACAAATTTGTCTCTGATAAAACCAAGGAAGAAGGAAAAGAATAGGCGTTCAACTTGCAAAGATGGCGTCCGTACAATAGCCCTGAAAAAATATTGCCGAGCAACTGTGGTGGAAGGTAAATACATGGAGACAGATTGGGGTGGCAAGATAGGAGGAAAGAAGAAGTATCAACCGGAACAGGCTTTGTCAATCGAAAACTACAATACATTGGATAGTACGAAGGATGAGCATATTCTAGCGTTTGATCATTCTAAACAATCATTGCGAATTTTTGCCAAAGTTTCACGCCATTTTGCGGAACGACACCTCGCTTCGAAGAATAATATCGAATTGTTGAGACAGTTTGCTCCTGCCATTGTTGGAGCAAAACCAACCGTTGGAAGAGGGGTTAAGCGCGGCAGTATCAATGATGATTATGCTATCATTGGAATTCGACCAGAAAGATTGGAGTCAAATAATGGTGAGTATGTTTTCAAAAGTCATGTCGATCCCAGCATCAAACTAGAGCTAGAAGAGACAACAGTTGAAATTGTGAAGCATATGCATCATAGTTTAATTGACGTCGAACCGTTTGTTGAGGAGGAAATGGATGTGTTGTCTCAGATTCTGTCTCGTACAAAGCTAAATGCAATTGGGCAGCAGGCCTTAGCATTTTCGATCGGTCGCAACTACCATTCTAGATGCCATGTGGACGATGACATGTACTACACTCGTTTGACAGTAATTGCTCCGGCGGAAGTGTCTGCTGACGAGGTGATTTATTATTTTGTCTTCCCCACGTATGGAGTGAAAGTTCCATTGAGGTCGGGAGATACTCTATTGTTCAATCCATTAGTATTACATAGCTGTTCGAATCCCAAATTCGAAGGGTGTTATATTATGAGCGCCTATGTATCTCGCAAAACTGTGCTTAGAGCTAACCCTCTATAGTAAAATTAAACAATAGTTTAAAGTTAGCCGGTACATTCACCCTTGCTACTCAATCGGAACTGCTGTCCGAGGTTTTGCTCTCTGAACTGGATAGAGAATCACTGGATTCGTTATCATTCAATGCCATCTCAAACGGTTCCAACTGGATGTCGTCCTGTAGTGTGCATGCGTTGTACAAAGATTCGTAAGACGGTGGTGTAGCAGCATTTTTGCTTTCAAAAACATTTAGCCAGGAGATCTGATTCGATATCACTAGCCAATCACAATTGGTTATGGACCCATCAAGGCCTTGCTCTGGAACAACTGCCAGCTTGGAATGGATAGTGTCGATATGAAATAGGTACAGTGAATTCATCACGCGACCACGTTGGACAAATTCAGAAGCTGTTTTCTTAGGCACATCTTGAAACCGATGAGCCACAGCATACATTCCGTTTGTATCAATTGGATAGCCACCAATACTACTGTATGGCTGCTTCAAACTCTGTACAGTTAAGAAGCATACCAGATGGCACGGTATGAGCTTGGGATTGTTATTTAAATCAAAGTCCAATTTCATCAAACACCAATCCATCCATACGGAGTTCAGCAGAGAACTATCCGATCTATATGAAGGATGCGAGCGAAATATAAAATTAGAACCACAAGCAACATCGAAACGATTGTGCTCTGTAACTCCACAAATGTGCAAAGGATTCTCCAATAAAGGTAGCACAGAATCACAAACAAAGTCAAGTATGTCAGAAGGAAAAAATGGTTTGCTTTTGTTAGTAGAACGAAGCCACTTCATTGTTGATTCCCCATTTTCGGTTCTCATTATTTGAAAATGAGAACCACCACCATCAGGGCGTTCAATTGGAGGAGTATCAGGTGGATTCAAGTTGTAGTGATATGTTGCCTGGCTTAGCATCATTTTCTCGGACTTCCGATTGGCAGTTTGATTGATTAGTGATGCAGCATTACCTTGAGTGTTCTTGGAAGGAGCTTTAATCTCAGTTTTGTGGTGAGATTCATTGGGAGCACTATCCCAGCCTGCAGGGCTTCCCCATAAAGAGATATAATCTGGTAGGTGAAAGTACAGGTGATTCTTGATTAGTTTTGTTCCCATTCCTTTCCTGCGACAAGTTGAGTTTATACAATTGATGAAGTGAACAATTGTTTTTGGGAGATTCTTTAAGGAACCATATTTCATCCGACCGTGTTTAAGAAATTCTTCCATTGATAGAATGAGCTGAATTACCTCTTTCTGTTTCTTTACAAAAGGATGGTCACCAATAATGTCAGATCCATGTTTGGAAACAATAGCGATCAGAAGAGAAATAAGCATTCCAGAGAAATCATGCCCTTCTTTCTTCGTGGTTGATAAAAGCTGAGTCCCAAATTTGGTGCGAGGAAAATCTCTATCAGACTGGCGTGATAACAAACCACCGTACCGTTGTGCTAAATGGCCAATACTGTTAGCAACAGCCACGCCGTGATTCAAATTGGGGGCATAAACACATGGAACACTTCCGCGGAGCAACAATTCAATTGACTCAACGGCCCGTTTGGCAGTGCCAAGCTGGTGCATGTGCAAACATTCACCGGGAGTGGCAAAATGAATGTTGTTCTTATTGGTACCAAAGCATAAATCATGAAATACATTCCTTATGTTGTGATGAGAGTTGTTTTTGAAGTTCTTATTGATATCGTTTAGATCTGTGCCGGGAAAACAATGAAAATCAACAGGTGACCACTTCTTTGTTCCAGGTTGAACAGAAGGAATGTTTATGTTCGGAGAATAACAGTTGCAGTGACGGCACATCCGCATGACGCCCTTATTGAAGGAGCCATATTTTCCACACAATTTATCGTGAAGTTCTGTGTCGCCAATAACATAGGCAATGGCAAATTTCATTTTTACCTTCCACTGTTGATTTGCGTACGGAAGATAATTCCATTCGATACCACCGTCTTCGTTGCACGCGGCTTTGAAGGAACGAAACGCTACTTCCAAACCATTGTGAAGATTCTGAATTTTTTCCTTCAAATTGGCAGGACGAGAGTGTCTGGTTGACTCCCATTCAGGGTCGGGATGGAAGTAAATAGTTGTCCATGCTTCAGGTCGAGAACGGGTCTCCACATTAAAAATACCGAGTGTCATGTTCAATGGTGTTAACGTAAGTCGTCCGTGCGCATCCAAAGATATGCCGTCCATGTAAAATATAATAGGAACAAGAATTTCTTGCGAATTGGGATTGCAAATTTCTTTCCAAGAAGATTTCCACCACGAGCCGTGATGCAATTCTGAGATTACAGAATGAGGATTCAACTCAGGATTATTGTCGGGAGATAGAGGGGTGGAATAGTCGGGAAAGGAGAGGTTTTCTTCTATCATTAGCTGCTGGTCAGAAAGAAGAGAATAAATGGCATCCTTAAAAGAACGGACATACACCTGAGTGGGCTTATTATCAGGTAACCAATTCAGTATATGAGGATGAAATTTCATATCTGAGAGACCCAGATTGGATTGGAGATTGTCAAAAATTGTTTTCCGAGATCTAATTTTGGCATCGCAAAAATCAAAACCGGGTCTCATTTGACTTTTCTTTGCCCACTGGAAAATGGATTTGAATGTGTTCAATGGCAATTTATGTCGGGCCATTAAATTCATGAGTTCCAATTCTGCAAGAAGATGATGGGGCGGCGGTAGTTTTGTGTGGCTTTGAAATGCATCCTCTCTTTCGTTCAGATTCATGATTTCATGAAAAGATGGTGGTGTAGGGGCTTGCTGAGCAGTAGCAACGTTAACATCAGAACGATTAGTGGGATCTTCTTCGTTGTCTCCACAATCTATGTTGTTGGTAAAATTGTTGTCGTTATTTTCATTTACGTCATCGTCTTTGTCAACCTCGTCATCGGAATTGTCGATATCATTATTCTGCGGGAATGCATCTTCATCTTGAACAGCAGAAACAGCCATGTAAGATTCAATGGCGTTCCGATCCATTGGCGGTAAAAAGACATCATGGACAATCTGTTGGTTTAGAACGGAATGAAGACCCGTGGCTGATTGACTTGTGACGGTGTGGTGCTGGGAGAGATAGGAAGGGGGAACAGATGGACCGTTTTGTGTCATAGTCATCCCAAAATCTGACGGAGAATGTTGAACAGACGGCAAGGTAGGCTGCACTCTGATAGAGGTGGAGAAGTTATAGATCTTTCGTTTAATTAGACCCTGACTATGGTTGAAATCCCGGCACGAATCTCTATGCCAGAGATGTTTTCTTAGGCCGGTGGAGACGTATTTCAAGTTACCATTTGAAATGGATTTATATCCTAAAAAATCCTTTGAATCTTTTCCTTTCTTATCCCAGCAACCACGGCAGTAGAATACAAGAGAGGTTTTAATAGCAGGAGGCATGATGTTGCTGAGTTGTTTGAAGGAAAATATCAGTAGAATGGGTCGAGAGGACAGATTTATTATTTCTCTCGTCACTAACACGTTTACACGTGTAGTCAGCTAGGTATCCCTACTAGTGGTATTCAGTGATTTCAAGTATTAGTATTTAGATTTGTGAGTGTTTTCATGTAAGATGACTTCTCGGATCGAACCTCTATTGGTGCACTATTAGCGCGCCATTACTGTTAGCGATTCAGCGAGTCGGCTCGCTTATTTGCCTGTTAGTCGTACGTGTGTTATCTCATTCGTGGGTTTCTCCGAATGCCCGTACGTCTGTACGTTTGCTACCGGCGCTTTTCTAGAGTCCCCGTGTCTTCGTACTCGTAGTGTTAAGTACTTGTAGAAGATACCTTAAGGGCCGGTCTTCTTATTTGCACCGCCACATACATCTCCTACATAAGGAGAATAGCTTTACTCCACCCATAAGTTTAGTGAGTAGATCTGCAATATTAGTTTCACCGGGTTCCTTTCCAATCCGGATAATCTTCCCTGCAATGCATTCGCGTGCCTTATGGTAAGCAATGCTGTTATGCTTCTTCTTGCAAGGGCTTTCCGGATGTGTTACATTCTTAACAACCGAGTCATTGTCACAATACATGTTGGTTGGTCCTTCTATAGGTATGCCCATCATTCTGAGCTTATATCGTAGGCCTTCTACCATTTCGATTGCGATCTTGAGTGCCACGATCTCTGAGCCAAACGTGGATGTTTCAACAGTTGTTTGTCTCTTAGAGAACCATAGGATTGGTGCCCTGTTAACAAAGATGATGATTCCCGTATGAGACCTCCTAGTAGCCTTGCAACCAGCATGGTCGGCGTCCACAAAACATGTGGTAGTTACGGATTTTCCTCGTGGCTCGGGCATATCCGGAGGAATTAGTTCCCCCGCTTCCGGATAGAATTCGTCCCAGTCACATTTATGGAAAACTGATTCATCAAGTTCTGGGATGGAGCAGTCAAACACCAACTTTGATTTGCTGTAATTCTTTAAGTATGCAAACAAATGAAACAATTGGTTTAGATGTCCTTCTCGGGCCTGTGCAAGATACCGGGACATAAGTGAAACAGGCATTACAATATCTAGCCTTCCGAGTTCACATATCCAACGGAGTATACCTATTAAACCCTGGTAATAGTTTTGTCTCTCCGGAGCAAGTTCTGGTGAGGCATCGATTTCGGGCCTATACCCAGTTGCCAATGGTGATTTTGCGGATTTTGGGAGTACCTTGAAGGCATATTGCCCCCTACTTAGTTCCTCTTCAACAGACTTAACGGCTTTGGAGGTATACTTTGTTGAAGACATGGACCAGTACTCGGCCCCATCAACAGATGTGTTACCAATATCCGCCCCTAGATAGAAAGTGGGTGGTTCAACAGTTCCATCCTTCAGTTTGAACTGTCTTTCGATTGCGTCCATTTGGAACTTTGGATCCATCCCACATACAAGGATGTCATCCACATATGCCACGCAATATTCGTAATATGCTGAGCCATCTTTCTTTACAGCCGGTCGCATATATACATCTGGATCCGCCTTGCAAGACTTATATCCAAGTCCCCTTAAGTGCTCAGACAGATGAGATCGAAATGATGCGCCCGCTACTGGTAATCCATATAGAGCTCTCACAATTTTGCAGGGCCTTCCACATAACTCCGGTGCAAATCCTTGTCCCAGTGTAGCCACTGTGTAGTACTTTTCCTTAATTGGTGCGGTTAAGTATGCATTTTGGATATCAGCACTTAAGACCTCAAGGTCATTAAGTGCGGCAACTAAGAAGAACATCCGAACCGAATCCCTGCTGGGCACGCTTGAGTATGTATACTCCCGTGATATTTCGGGCACTTTATGCCCATCCCCAACGAGTCGGGCCTTCCGAGTTAAGTCTATCTTCACATCAAATACCATGTGCATAGTGATTTTTGTATGTGCCACCGGTATTTTGTCCTCATCATTGAACTCAAAAGCTATGAAATTGTTCTTCATTTCTTTTGCAATAGCCCGGGCCCAATAGTCACTGCCAGATTCCTCATCTATCCTTCTTGCTTCAGCAATTGTTTTTGGTAGTCTAACCCCATACTTATGGGATTTGGTCCAATATTTGGTCTTGGCGCTGGAGATAATCCGGTCTTTCTTCCGAATTACCCGATAGGCCCACCACTTGAAGGCTGGCTCATCTATTATGCCTTGATCCTTGGCGAACAGGGCTGTTTCGACGGGGAAACTTTCCTTCATGTCACTTAACTTTGCCCAAGAGGAAGTTCCATCTTTCCAACTGACCAGGATTCTCCACCCTTTGGTTGTCGGCTTAGTCCGAGTTTGTCCGGACTTAGTAGTGATAGTCGCCTGTTGTACTGTCAGAGCCTCTTTATCCTTTTCATAGTCAAGTAGCTCGTTCAGGAGACAATACATGCGCCCTTCATCGTCTACGGAGGAATAGAGATTCTCCGCTAGCACATTTGCTGTGTAGATCTCAATGGATCCGTCTGGCATAGAAACCTCGTAGGACCTTGTGTCTAGGAGTGGATTGTTATTCTTTTCTCCGACTAGGATTCCGCTCGCATCCCTGTATCGGTTATTAACCGTACCGCGAATCCGTTGGTCCCCTATCTGCAGTAGCACTTGGCTTCCAAGGTACTCATCAAGATTGTCGGTTAAGTCATCAATATCCGGGGAAGACGCCTCTGGCTCAGCCATAAGTACCTCGTCCTCACCCTCATATTTGCCATCGAATAGGCCCAAGGGTGGTTCCCCTAATTCGTTTTCCAGGTAAGTATCCGAGGGCTTTGCCTCATCGCCGATCTTTTCATTAAGTAGCTTGTTGTGTTCCTCTAACTGCAGGATAGTGTCTGGGTGTTTCCATTCCACTTCAGATATAGGCCGTGTGCCGTTTGTTATGTGTACTTTTCCAGTCTTAAACAATACGTAGTGACAATCGCCACCTCCATAAGTATCTCCACATGGGCCCAGCCATCTTCCGTATTTCTCCGACTTATCCTGTAGATCGTACCACCGGATGAAATCGTACCAGTCGTGTATCATGTATGGGGTTATATCTGGAGTATATCCATGGACTAACTCAAACCCCGTTCTTCCCATCGCAGATGGGTCCCCAGATGCGGTGTTACTTAACCTTCCGGCCGCCAGCATTCCACAAAAGGCCCAGCACCTCCTCGGGTTTCCTTTCTTAGAAGTCATTAATCGTATTGATCTCCTTAGGTCCCCTGCACTGTGTTCTGCCGTATTCTGCCACCAACAGTGGGGCTGTATATAGGTTTGTCGTATGCGATACTCCGATCGAAGTTTAGTCCATCCGGTGCTGTGTGTCTCATGATTTCCTTGGGCCTTTGCCCCATCGGTGACAAGGTGTTCCGGTATTCCTACCTCATTTATGAAGCAAGATAGTCCGTCGTGGCATCGTTTCTCCCCTCTTACTGGATAGAATGCCACATATCCTTTCCCATTGGTAAAGATCTGTGCGTCAGTATCATTTCGAATGATGCTCGGTACTTTGAACTTCATGGTATCAGCGAACCATCGACCCTTAAGTACTTTCCTGTTTCTCCACTTTTGGGTCTTTAGCCTTCGGGTGATTGGTTGTGTAAGGTTTCTTATGCCTTCCTGGGTAGTGACTTTAATCGTTTCTTCGGCCCTCTTAACACTGATGTTCCACATCTTTGCAATGGCCTCTGAATCATATCTGTCCACTTTCTCCGGAATCCTTATCGGAGGTCCCCATTGTCCACGCCGGATAAATGATCTCTTCTCTAGGGAAGTTTCCTTATCTATCTCATCCTGTTGGCGGCGGAGTAGTTTCCTTTCTTTTGTCCGAGATTTTGCTTCCTTTTGGATGGCAAGCTCTTCCTCTGTTAGGGAAATCGAAGTTTTGGTTGAAGTAGCTGAAATCCGGAGTATCTCCGAGCTTTCTCTGTCCCCGGTACTCTTAACAAAAACTGAGTGTAACCGGTCACCAATTTCTTGTTGAGTATACCCCGGTCGTTGAGTACGGGTTGTACAGATTTTCTGTAGGTATCTGAGACGATAATCCTTGTGTTTTATATTGATGTGTATAGGGTTGTCTGTGGATCGTATCCAAGACTCAGTTTTCCCAGCCGGTCCTCCTCCTGAGAGAGCTGCCACCACTCGTGGGAAGGATGCAGTGGCCGCCTCTTCATCTTCTCTGAAGTGGGGGGCGTATGGGTCCCAGGTATGAGTGTCGGTTGCAAGGACTTGGTCACATGTATCGAGTTCCCGGTGTGTCGGCTTCCGCGTGTCAAAGTATGACAGAACACCATCAACTAACAATGGTATTGCCAATTCGAAGCCGTCGGCCCGAAAGATAAGACTGTGACTGGAGGAACTGCAGTATCTTCTTGGTGTGTCTTCGACCACATTCAAATTGCATTCTCTGATTTGGTTCGGGCATATCAGACTGTGCTGCAATGATTCTCCGAAATAGAGGGCCTGTCCGAATACCAATATGTATGTGATACCGTCCGTTGGGTCTGTCCAAGCAGTAGCACAACGGGCAATAGGAACATCTTTCATTGGTGAGTACACGTCTGAAAATGGAGCAACATCAGCAAATGTTATGATAGAATCCAGTGAATCGAGTAATACCATGTTAGATCCAGCTGCAGTTGTGTCTGCATGGCTATCCAGCTCGCAACGTCCTGGCTTAACACTGGATGACTGGGTCATCTCTTTGAGATGGACTATTGGCCGGCCTACCCGAGGTTCTATCTTAAGGCCCCGGCCGGCGAATCAATTCCCATTCCCGTTTCCAATGTGGCTGTGACAGCCAAACTGGTTTCCAGCTGAACTGTGTGTATTGGGAGGGTTTGCAGCTGTGGCTGCTGCCACTTTTGATTGTTGGTTGCCCCCGCTATTGCTTGCATTCCTTGCTTGTTTTAGCGCTCGGACCTTTTGTTGCTGCTCTTGGGACATGCTCAACCATATTTCTCGTGGGTAGAACTTGCATTCAACGGGCCCTTTATAGGTCCCTGGTTGTGCCTTTGAGCCACCACTATTGTTGTTGTTGTTGTTTTGTGGCTTGTTGGAAGAGAAGTTGCCGCGTTTGTTGTCACCTTTCCTCTTCTTGTTGTTAGTGAAGGCTGACACATTCCTACCCCTCTTTTGTGGTTGATTTTGGAGTTTCTTTACTCCGAGCATTCGAGTAAGATACGCCGAAGCCTTCTCGAAATTTGCGTAATAGTCCGATTCTTCTGTTATTACATTTGGGATGGATTGTTCAAGTCGTACGTCCTGTAGGGATCGTACGAAGTCGTACACAAACTGGTCCTCAGGTGGGAATGCGCCGTATCTTATCAAGGTTTGTTTTGCGTCGTGCCATAGCCTTTTGTGCCTGTCAAAGTTGTAGTGTTTGGAATCCCCTGTGTACACCGATTCCCGGATAAACTGCCTTTTTGCTTCGACAATTAGTTTTACGTTGGTTGCCTCATAGGCTTGAGAGTAGAGGGCAAAGTATGCCTTTCGGCCGTCACCCCCTACCCCGTGTTTGGTCCCAAAGCTTTGTATATAGGACCAACCGGGTCCGGATCCCACCAGCTTAAACAATATCCCCCAGAGAGTATTGTTGTCTTTAGACCAATGAGAGTTGGCGTGAATCGTGCATCTTATTGCATATTCAGTCCAGTCAGGGTAAGTGTCACCTGGGCCCGATCCGACTGTTCCACACCTGTCGGTTTCTCCGACTGCAGATTGTTGTCTTATCGTGTAAAGTAGGGATGTCTTGGTGACACCCCTCTTATGCCGTAGATATTCACGTAAGTTCTCATCAAATTCCCTGAATTTTGACATTGTAGTCAGTTTGTCGGGTAGTGTTAGATCCTTAACTGCCGTATTTTCATCGTCCTCCTTTGTAGATCTCAACCGTTCCCGTGTATCCATCTCGGCCGTTTGGTCCTTGATCCAGTCCACTTCGGTGGCGGTTGCGCCTATCATAGGCTGGAATTTAATTCAAGCCACGAACAGCTTCAGTCGGTCACCAAATGCCCTTCCAATAAAGACTTCCTGTGGTTCCGGGCATAGATGGTGTTTTGCCTTGGTTAGAGACCCTAGAGTGGACTTGATCCCTTCTGAATCGAGGTCTGCAATGGCCTTCGTGTTAGAATATCCATGCCTGAATATTTCGTTTGCTGTAGGCCTGTTGACCCCAAAAGACTCGAGGATCTTCCTGAAACAAACCTCGGCTGATGTCAGCGCCCTTTCTCCTTCGTAGCCAGGGATGCCGTGATTGGCTTCTGCCCTTTCTTTGGCTTCTCTTGCTGTGGTTGATAGAGATATGTTCCTGCTTGATAGCCTTGTGACCAAAGTCACTGTTAGTTGCTCAAGCTGTTCCGGGTCCAACCTCGTTGTTACCGATGGAGGTAGTAGGCCCAACAAGTTGCCCGCCGCCTCTCTTCCCGCCGTGTCCGCTGCTTCTGCTTGTGCTGTTGCTGCTGCCGCGATTGCGGCTAGTTGAGCTCTGGTTGGTGGCGCCATGGTGTCGTTTTGGAGTATGTTGTAGGAATTAGGCTTGTAATAAGGTGTTTGTTAGCTTTTGCTTTCTTGCGGAAGCTGCGTTTTGTGATTTTCTGAGTTCTGAAGCAACTTGTGGAGTATTTTCTTTCCACGCGCTTTTGCTAGTAAACAGGTTCATATCCACGGTATGAGGATTGATTCCTATCTGAACCCAAATTTTTCAGTTCCTATATACTTAAGCTCAACAGTTGTTTCCCTGTTTCCGAAACGGTATCGAATATTCGTTCGTCTCTTATTAAATATTTGGTTCGGCATTTTTTGTCATTTCTATTTTTTGTGTATGTGTTTATCCAATACTGGGTATGTATATTACCTCGGCTGGTTTTGTTATCATATCATTTGTATACGAGTGAGTATACTTGGGCTCTTTTCTGTAGGAATTAAATTTGATTCCCATTTGTTTTGTTCCGAGGTCACATTCCCGAGGTCGCGTGCCTCTCTTTATTAACGGTTCTTTTGTAGCCGTTATACGATTCGCAGTACCGAACACACGTACATCGCATTATTCCGGACGTTATTTTGCCGTTGTATTTTCGACACATCTTTTGCTGTTCCCATCGTTGGGGACCTCTTGCAAGTGTCTATTCTGGTGGGTAACAAGCTTTTGGTGTTCATTTCTCTCCCCTACAAACCTCAGTAGAAGCCACGGGTATTAGCCTGGTGTGCTCTGCTGCGCTAGTGTTGTTAATCTTCTAAGCGCCTGAGTCTCTTCTGTTGAGGAGGGTCTTTAACGTCCAGCTCTTGGCTTCAGACGGCGATTAACCGATGATCAGTCGGCAATCAGCTTTCATTTTTTACCCAGACTCTATGAGTCCATTTGGGTCTGATAAACTTTATTATTTCTCTCGTCACTAACACGTTTACACGTGTAGTCAGCTAGGTATCCCTACTAGTGGTATTCAGTGATTTCAAGTATTAGTATTTAGATTTGTGAGTGTTTTCATGTAAGATGACTTCTCGGATCGAACCTCTATTGGTGCACTATTAGCGCGCCATTACTGTTAGCGATTCAGCGAGTCGGCTCGCTTATTTGCCTGTTAGTCGTACGTGTGTTATCTCATTCGTGGGTTTCTCCGAATGCCCGTACGTCTGTACGTTTGCTACCGGCGCTTTTCTAGACAGAGGTCGAAAAGATGAATCGTTGAAAGGAAAAAATTAAATAGGCGTATTATTTTGTGGGTGATGTGTTTTCTTGTACGGTAGATTTCCTTACTACCATACTTCAATTGCAAAAATGGTCCGTAAAGTAAATGCATTACTACTTAGTGATGATTGCAACATTCCTCGTACAATATGTTTAGTAGTGAACAGTACGTACAGTCAACTCCTTAAGAGGGTTAATACACAGCGCCGGACGGGTCAATCCCATCAGTTATTCCAAACATTTGTTGGCAGGCGCGTCAGTTCTTCCATAAGGTGCACGGAAATGTGAATCGAAATGGAAATCGTGGACAATTGCGTTGTTGATTATCGAAATGGAAATCGTGGAGAATTGTTTTGTTGATTGCGATCGAGTTGATTCCGACTTTCATGTACCCGTAAAACCATCTAGTACGCTATTTTGCATGAGTTATTACTAGTAGATACTAGTAGGAAATCGTGGACAATTGCGTTGTTGATTATCGAAATGGAAATCGTGGACAATTGTTTTGTTGATTACGATCGAGATGATTCCGACTTTCATGTACCGGTAAAACCAACTAGTACGCTATTTTGCATGAGTTATTACTAGTAGATACTAGTAATACATTATTTTCGCTAGTACTTCATCATTATAATTGATTATTTCATTATCTTTCCGACGAGGAAAACAAATACCAACGTGTTAGGTGTTACTACTACCTAATCTTCGAATAGATAATCTACTCTACTGATACTACTAATACTAATCATCCAATCGACAGTCTAACCAACCATGGAGGGAATTTACAAACTACAAAAGGTGATTCAGGAACACCCAGCCAATCTCGAACAAGAACACTGGAAAATGATTGTTTATCACAAGAAAGAGATTAATCGACACCAAAAAATGATTCGTAAGATTCGTGCAGAAAAAAGAAATGATCCAAATGTTAAAATTGAAAGCGTCGATCCTACTAGCAATCATCAAGTCGTTCCGAATGTAACCAGCAGCATCTATCCACCAAGCGGGTTATTTGAGAGCGAACAAGATTTGAGTGGCGATTCCGACGGTGTAGCTTCTGAAAATACAGCGGATCTTCCTGCCATTAAACAGGAACAAAACACTTGAGTGCAATAGCCCGCCTGGGGTGGATTCGACTTGGAGTTGACATGGAGTTGGAGTTGGGATTTGAGTTGGAGTTGGAGGATTTGGGTCGGAGCCCATTATACCGGTATGGTGGAAACATGTTGAGAAAATGAAATAAGTCATTCGTGCACAAGTTGTACACAAAATAGTGCTTGTCACGAAACGAATATGATATCCTTAACCCTAAAATAGTTATTTTATTTGAGGAGTGACGAGATATTGTCTCAAAAGTAAAGGTGTGCGACGCGCGAGGTATTTTAGTAGACACGCGACCTAAAAAGATAGGAAATTTAAAAAATAGGGTCGAGAATTGTAAAAATAGCGCGCAATAGCCCGCGGGGGGTAGAGAAACAGTTCTCGGACGTAAAGACTTTCTGCAACAATATTTGCTGTGTATTCCTCAATGGTGCCATCAGGTAGTTGCAATTTCTATAACCTCGTGTCCAGTATTGGATTCTCATTTCTTACTCCAATTGGTTGGTTTTGCAGATCGCGTACCCTGTCCTTGACTATGCATCTAAGCCTTTCATCATTTCTTTCAATGATTACTTCATTTCCCAGATACTCGTCTGGTTCATCAATATCTTCAACTGACGCCTCTGGCTCAGCCATTTCAAGTTTCAGATCAGATGATTTCACTGGTTGTTCCTCAAATAGCTCTTGTTGAGGTTCTGGGTAATTTTCCTGGAAGAAGGACGCGCTGTCTTTGACTTCATCACCAATCTTGGATTCAATTGATTTGTCAATCGCTTCCATTCTTCTTAGGACATCTCTATCCCTCCATTCAAATTCCTTTACAGGCCTTATTGAATTTGTAGAGATTGGTATTGCTGATTCAGTCAGGATCCGAAAACAATCACCTCCACCCACCTTGTTACCGCAAGGTCCAAGCCAGCGACCTAGTCTTTCAACTCCTCGGGATGAAGCATCACCTTTGTCAAAGTAAAATATAAAATCATACCATTCTGATGATGTGTATAGCGCGATATCAGGCCTATAGCCATGCACCAATTCAAATGGAGTTCTTCCCATTGAAGAAGGGTTGCTCGATGCGGTCCTCTGCCTGACATTAGCACATAGTTTGCCACAAAATGACCATAGTCTCCTCGGTGATTTCTAATAAGACCAAGGTCGTAAACGTCGTTGGGTTATGTAGTTAGTTACTTCGGTTTTTATTTTACGGTGTTGGAAAGAGTTATTGATAAGATTATGATCGGATTGTTTCTGGACCATATTGTTCTCTCATTTACCAATTTGTCTTTTCTTTGAGTGGGAATACGCGTATCGAGAGTTCGATACTCATAGATACTCGTATCGTGTGTTCGATACTCAGTGTTTTAAGTATCTCTTGATACTCTTGAGCGCTTATGTGTATTTTACTTATTGCGCTCTCTTCTTGATAAAAGATCTAGAACACTTTGGAATCGTACGTCTTGTTTTACGTTTACGTAAAACAATACGTAACTAATGTTTTACGTTTACGTAAAACATTACGTAAATCGTTCACGTATACGTAAATTGTACGTTACGTATTACGTATCACGTAAATTTGTGCGTACGTGGATACGTAAATTCACGCTTGATTCAGTATTCCAATACACCCTTGGATGGTCCTTGGACTATCCGGCTCATATAGATATATCGGTCTTACCTTTTTATGGTGGCTCCCTGGATGGTGCTTGGTAGGGTAATCCGCCTGATTATGCTTTCCCGGTTTCCAAAAAATATTGAATTGCTCTTGTTGGGCCCGGTCCTTTAACCAATAGTATCGCATATCAATTGCCTTGGACCTCTTTTGTTTGATAGTGCCGTTGAGTATGCCCTCTGCTGTATTATTGTCGGTCTTCAGTGGAGTGGCCGGTTGTGGGTGACCCAGTTCAAGCAGACATTGTCGGATGGGTAAGGCCTCCCGTGCATTCAGGAATAATGACGCTGCTGAAGCCATAACATTTTTGATTATTTTTGCCAGTACGAGAATAGCGCCGTTGAATGTGTGATCGGCCGTGTCCCCTAGGTAATGATAGCCCCCAGCTCGGCTCTTGGCCTCTGGACATACCAAGTACGCTGCATCGCTATCCACTCGTAGTATCATGTCACTTGCCCTGTAGATGATGGATGCGTCAGGATTACATGCCGCATAGTTGAGGAAGTATTTTGTGGCCGCTAGTGTTGTTTTGTTATTCTTGGCAGAGGCAATGTCGTTGAGCGCATGTAACATCGTGTTGTCGACCGCTCGGGCGTAAAACAGGAATTTTCCTGTGATTTGTTGGATGAATTTTATTTCTTCGTCCGATAGTGTGGTCACGTCCTCGAGCTTTGCGTATTGGATTTTTTCGCCGTATGCTGGGACGTCCGCGCGCGAAGGGCCCGCGAACGTGTGTGTCGGCCGCACGTGTTCGAATTCTTTCAATGCTTGTTCCACGTACCCATCCATAGACAATCGTACTTCACGTTTGTCGTAGTCCCAACGTAGATGTACCCCGACGTACTGTTTCCCCGACCAGTCCACTTTGAATGTATACTTGGCTCCAACGGCCGCTACTAGGTGATCTACATCTTCCTGTCGGGTGTACTTGATCCCAAAGTCATCCACCACTAGGGTAAAGTTTATGTCCCTTTCATCATGTAGGAACAGTCCCTCTGTGTGGGGTGCTTTCTTGTATCCGTACTTCTGGAGGTGGTCAACTAGGTCGTCGTGGGCTATCTTTCCACTCTGTTTTAACCCATACCATGCCTTTTTGATCCGGGCATATACATATTCTCCTTGTTTGATTCCTTCCAGTTGGTACGCTATCCGGACTCGGGGGGGAATCATGTCCCACCGGAACTTTACATATTCGGGTTCGTCTAGAGTGGAGCATAAGTACATGTTAGAAATGTCGCCAGTACAGTATTTGGCCCCAGGGGATGACACTACGCTGTTCCAATGGGTTTTTATGGTCTCCATGCTTGCCGTCCGGGTGGACACGTTACCATGGTACTCCAGTTGGTCTCCCCCTGCCGTGATTCTAGTCCTGTAGGGGTCGGCCTTCTCGGGGCGTATGGCGACTGTATATCAGGGATATGTGACCTTTTTGTGTATGGGCACGTCAGTTCTCCTGATCCAGTCCAATACGTCCATCCCTTCTATGTTATTCTGTTGAAAGCCTTGGAATAACCAGCCGAACTCGTCCTCACCCGACTTGAGCCATAATTCTTGGATCTGTGCTTTGGGGTGCCTGATTAGATCACGGTACGCTGCCCACTTGTTCAAGTCCTCATCCCATATGGATCCCCCACACGCTAGTTGGGGCACATACGATAACTCGTTCATCCGTAGGGCCTGTTTTGGTACGGGGAACTGGACCGGGTCACGCGGGTAAACTCCCATTAGGGCCTTGGGCTTAAGCTTGGATTTTGAGTAGTATTGGTCGGATTTATAGTACCTGGACACTTCACCGTGTGTGTAGTCCGCAACGTCCCCATCCGTGAATCGTACTCTATAGTATTGATTGGTTTGGTCATAACTTATGACTTCACCTTCATACCACCCTGAGTTGAACTTCTTCCTAATGATCGTGCCTATAGCCCAGGGGTGTCCCCGGCGGGCACTGCGTTGTTGTGTAGGGTTCATCCTTGGAGGTGCGCGTGCATTCTCGGGTAGTTGCGTGGGTGGCACCCTTGGAGGTTCGCGCGTATCCTTGGGTACCTTGGGTTTTGTATTGGGTGTCACCCTTGGAGGTTCGCGAGCATTCTCGGGCACATTGGATTTTGTATTGGGCCCGTTCGATACCTTCCGGGTCCTATCACGATGCTTGGCATCTTTGAGCCTATTTCGTTTTTGTTGCGTATTTATATGTAATAGGTCTTGTAGTCTCCGAAGGGCCTCGTTAACTTGTGTTCCCTGTTCCATATAAGGGATTGGCGGATGGGGTTTACTAGCAATTTCCGTTAGGTCTTGGAGTGTCATGAGCAGCCGGTCTGTAGAGGAGGTACGCGGCATCTCAGTCTTGGAGAAGAGTGCTACGGTGTTGCTGATTCTGGTAGCGCGGCTGGCCTCCCCGACACATGTGTAATTTCTGTAGTGCTTTAAGGCCGGTCCAATGTAGTAACCCCTCGTTCCATGGTCCTGCCATGCGCCGCGTTCCTGAGCTCTGTCGTGGATAATCACCCGACAACCCATAGGGGCGAGGGGGTGTTTGTTGTAGTCATATACCCCGCGTCTGAGCTCATATGCCGATAGTTTGGGCTGGGTACGTGAAGCCCGTAACAAGTTGAGGGTAATGAGGGCCTGGGGGATCAGTAGGTCCCAATCATCAATCGGGTACTTGTCATCCACCCCATTTAATCCTGCAATAAAATGGTTCTTGAATGTCTGTATGGCCCTTTCTGCGTGGTTGAGACGATGGTCTCCGCGCGATGCTAATTGGTAATCGAGGTTGTTCTTTGTGATGTACGCAATTAGTTTCTTGGAGGTCTCGTTGTCCATACGTACTATTTTTGCGTTCACGTTGTCCTCTTTCATCCGCGTGTAGCACGCCGTGAATCCCTGTAGGATGTCTTTGCTCTTGCGTGACTGAATGGGTTCCACGTCAATATAGTTGGAATCGTAGTCGTACATGAGGAAAACGTACTGGTGTCTACGACGTGACGTGACTGGGTATCTCCCCGGCAGGTCCCACGCAATGAGTTCCTTCGGCTCGTCCTTGGTTCATGGCCCTGCGTGGTTGGTTGGTTGCATTTCATTCGCCAAAACTATGTCCACGCAGACATTATGTATCTTCTTCCGGCCGACTTGGGGTGGTTCTGTATCGGCTGTCGGCCTGTTCTTCGCCTTCTTTGGTTTGTGCGTGCTTTGGATGCCTTGTCGAACCATTTGTAGGTGTCCAATAGTAGTTTCTTCTGTGAGTGGGAGGTGTCGGTTGACACGTTGTGCAGTGAGACCCGGCCACGTGGCATATGAGCCGCGTTCGATGGCGCGGACCCACGTCTCTTTAGTGGGGTACCCTGCTGCTGCGTGGTAGAATTGAATTAGTTTGGGGATGGCTTGAATCTGGTATGCTCCTGCCCCCGTGTGAATCGGATATTCGGTTTCGTTGTTGTTGTGGACGGCGCTGGTTGCGCTGTGTTCGTTTTGTTCGTTTTTGTGTTGCGGGGGGCCGGTTTCGCTTTGTTCGTTTTCGTTTTGCGGGGGGCCTGTCACCCTTGGAGATTGAGTCGTCCCATGTTTGCCGGGCTGATGGAGGGGAAGCTTGTATAGGTTCCTTAGGGGGTCGCGTTGACCGGTGAGTATGACTCGTTTGGAGGGGCCATATACAGACACGTTGTCTTTAGAGAACGCCACTTTGCACCCGTGATCGCAAAGTTTGGGCACCGAGACCAATGGTAGCTCCACTTCATCAAATTTGTGACAGCCGCGTGCCTTGCTGGGGAGTTGGGGTAGGTCTAATTGGTCGGTTGCGTTGGATAGCATAGTGCTTCCATTAGCACAATCTACGGTCAGCGCCCCTGGTGTGTCCTGATGTGCCCCTCCTTGGTAGGTCGTTGGGACAAAATGGTCCGTTGCCGCGGAATCCAGGGCCCCATATCCGGGTGGGGCCCTGATATGGAACGCAACGTCTTGCGCAAAGGTCACCGATCGTGGTGGCCGAGGTAGTTTATGTCTTGAGGGTCCCGCACGTAGGATACTGAGTAATTGTGAATCATGATTACTAGGTTTATGTATACTACTGCTGTGGTTCCTCCCACGCTGTCAGGTGTGGTGGGGGGCCTCGTACACCCCACGACCGGCGCCATTGGGATTGGGTCCGTTCCATTTCATCCACCTGTCGTTGTTTCTGGTGGATCGTCCCATTTGGTTCTCGTAGGAGGCTCCCTCCTGGTGGGCAGCTTTGTTCCTCTTGTGGAAGCATTCTTGCCCGGTGGCCAGTTCGAGTTGTTGTGTTTCCAGGTCAGTGAAATGTTGGTCATTGTGGATGTCCACCATGTTGGCTGATGCAGATTTGTTGTGGTATGCGCTGTACAACTCCTTTAGCCGTTGGCCCCAGAACTTTTTGTAGTGGATGAACTCGTCTCCCGTTACTATGGTTGTCCTGTGTTGTTTCCAATCTTCATTAACCCGGTGTAGTGTAATTGGGTCATGTTTGCTGCACATGAAGGCGTCCCGAGCATAATCGATCATCTGTGCCGAGGATACTTCTGCGGTTTCCGGGAGTAGATTGATTTGCCGTTGGTACTTAGTCAATTGTCTGAAGTACTCCTTGGGTCCAATAGGGCTCGGTGTATACGATAGGTCATTCATTTTCTTCACGAGCTCGCGGGTAAGCCGGTGCTGGGCATCTGTTGTACAGAGGTCAGCTTCCATGGCCTGGAATGCGGCCAGTACCGTGGTTCCTCTGGGGAACGCCTCGGAGCCCGGGTCTTTTAGTTCATCTAGCATGGTGGGAAACTTTTTGTCGGTGATGAGTAGGGCCTCTCTATCATATTTGTTCCACTCCACGTATAGGGCGCGTCTGCGTTTCCATAGTTTATACGCGTCCGAGGTGAGCTCTATTGTGCTATCGAGTTCTTGAGGCTCTGTCGGTGCTGTGGGATATGCGGCTCCGGCGTCTCTTGGCTTGTGTTGTTCCTTACTCTCCAACAGGAATGCATACCCACTTCCTTGTAGGTATTTGATGGATACTACTTCGGCCAATGCGTTGGCTAGGGCCTTTTTGAACTCGTACACATCTACGCTCGTCGGTATCGATATGGGCTTCAATTGGGTCTCATCCAGATGGTCCTTGACCCCGGTGTAATCCTTCTTCTTGACCATCTCGTCGTCGGTATCGCTATCCTCACTGTCTTCAGTATAGTCGTATAGCAACCTGTTCTGTGTTTGCAATTGCGTGTTTTGCTCCTCTGTGTATTCGAGTACGTCCCTGTTGTACTGTTCGAGTTCTACCAGTTGGTCTCTCAGATCCCGGATTGCGGTGGAGCCTACGTTCCTGGAATCGTCGATGCTGGTGTCAGGGGTAACTCCTATTGTTGTAGGGCCGGGGATTCCTTCGGTTTGTGTTCCCTCTGGCATTGGGGTGTGGTAATCTTATCAATAACTAATAAGACCAAGGTCGTAAACGTCGTTGGGTTATGTAGTTAGTTACTTCGGTTTTTATTTTACGGTGTTGGAAAGAGTTATTGATAAGATTATGATCGGATTGTTTCTGGACCATATTGTTCTCTCATTTACCAATTTGTCTTTTCTTTGAGTGGGAATACGCGTATCGAGAGTTCGATACTCATAGATACTCGTATCGTGTGTTCGATACTCAGTGTTTTAAGTATCTCTTGATACTCTTGAGCGCTTATGTATCATTTACTTATTGCGCTCTCTTCTTGATAAAAGATCTAGAACACTTTGGAATCGTACGTCTTGTTTTACGTTTACGTAAAACAATACGTAACTAATGTTTTACGTTTACGTAAAACATTACGTAAATCGTTCACGTATACGTAAATTGTACGTTACGTATTACGTATCACGTAAATTCGTGCGTACGTGGATACGTAAATTAACGCTTGATTCAGTATTCCAATAATTGGTGGAGTTGTTAGTTGAACGTTTAACACTAACCCTAGGAGTTGACAACGTAACCTTGTAGACGGAGTTTATGTGGGGGGGGTTTGGGGGGGGGGGGGAAAATACGTAGAAATATTAAAAAAATCTGTTTTTAACAAGTAGACTTGGTACAAACGCTACGACTAAAAATCGCTAAAAAGCTTAGCCAAACATTTATTTACGGAAATGAGATGCTTCTTCTAAAAGCAATAGTAATATCTAGTGGCGCGCGCTCATTTTTATGGTAGCAAACTCTCATTTTTTTGGTTGCAAGTAACCATAAGATTTAACCTGAATAAAGAAAAAATCATACGATTAAAATCTGTCTTAGATCAAGTTAACTTTACCAGATGAGAGAGTTTGGTAGAGGTGCAAAATATACGGTCGTTGTCGGCAGCAAATTCAATCGAAAAAGACGGGTACGAATCGAATTTATTCAATCGATACAATCGAAAAAGACGCGAACGAAAGATACGAACGTTAACTTTACCAGATGAGAGAGTTTGGTAGAGGTGCAAAATATACGGTCGTTGTCGGCAGCAAATTCAATCGAAAAAGACGGGTACGAATCGAATTTATTCAATCGATACAATCGAAAAAGACGCGAACGAAAGATACGAACGAATTATATTTCGGTTGGTGACTGGAAATATTTGCACTGTGTTCAAATTCGGTTGGTTTTTGGGTTCACGATTGAAATATATTTTGGTTAATGACTGGAAAGATTTGCACTGTGTTCAAATCGTTGATGACTGAGTTATATTTTAGTCTGGAATTGGTGGGATTTGCACTGTGTTCAAATTCGGTTGGTTTTTGGGTTCACGATTGAAATATATTTTGGTTAATGACTGGAAAGATTTGCACTGTGTTCAAATCTGGTGGGTTTTTGGGTTGATGACTGAGTTATATTTTAGTTAGGGACTGGAAACTGAGTTATATTTTGGTCGGGATATTGTACGGTACGTACGGTGAGTAGGGACTGGAAAGATTTGCACTGTGTTCAAATCTTGTGAGTTTGTGGGTTGAAGATTGAATCATATTTTGGTTAGGGACTGGAAAGATTTGCATTGTGTTCAAATCTGGTGGGTTTTTGGGTTCACGATTGAATTATATTTTGGTTGGTGACTGGAAATATTTGCACTGTGTTCAAATTCGGTTGGTTTTTGGGTTCACGATTGAAATATATTTTGGTTAATGACTGGAAAGATTTGCACTGTGTTCAAATCGTTGATGACTGAGTTATATTTTAGTCTGGAATTGGTGGGATTTGCACTGTGTTCAAATTCGGTTGGTTTTTGGGTTCACGATTGAAATATATTTTGGTTAATGACTGGAAAGATTTGCACTGTGTTCAAATCTGGTGGGTTTTTGGGTTGATGACTGAGTTATATTTTAGTTAGGGACTGGAAACTGAGTTATATTTTGGTCGGGATATTGTACGGTACGTACGGTGAGTAGGGACTGGAAAGATTTGCACTGTGTTCAAATCTTGTGAGTTTGTGGGTTGAAGATTGAATCATATTTTGGTTAGGGACTGGAAAGATTTGCATTGTGTTCAAATCTGGTGGGTTTTTGGGTTCACGATTGAATTATATTTTGGTTGGTGACTGGAAATATTTGCACTGTGTTCAAATTCGGTTGGTTTTTGGGTTCACGATTGAAATATATTTTGGTTAATGACTGGAAAGATTTGCACTGTGTTCAAATCTGGTGGGTTTTTGGGTTGATGACTGAGTTATATTTTAGTCGGGAATTGGTGGGATTTGCACTGTGTTCAAATTCGGTTGGTTTTTGGGTTCACGATTGAAATATATTTTGGTTAATGACTGGAAAGATTTGCACTGTGTTCAAATCTGGTGGGTTTTTGGGTTGATGACTGAGTTATATTTTAGTTAGGGACTGGAAACTGTGTTATATTTTGGTCGGGGATGGGCAGGATTTGCACTGTGTTCAAATTCAGTTGGTTTTTGGGTTCACGATTGAAATATATTTTGGTTAATGACTGGAAAGATTTGCATTGTGTTCAAATCTGGTGGGGTTTTGGGTTGATGACTGACTTATACTTTGGTCTGGGACTGGCAGGATTTGCACTGTGTTCAAATCTGGTCGGTTTTTGGGTTGACGATTGAATTATATTTTGGTCAGGGACTGGAAAGATTTGCACTGTGTTCAAATCTGATTGAATTATATTTTGGTTAATGACTGGAATGATTTGCACAGTGTTCAAATCTGGTGGGTTTTTGAGTTGACGATGACTGACTTATATTTTGGTCGAGGATGGGCAAGAATTGCACTGTGTTCATTTCTGGCTAGTTTTGGGGTTGAGTATTGAGTTATATTCTTTAAATCTGGTGTATTTATGGGTTGATGACTGAGTGATATTGTGGTTGTGAACGGGCAGGATTTACTATTGTTAGAAACTATTGGTAACTTTTTCAATCAACACTGATGGTGGTTGTTTTTCTTTCTGGAATTCATCATAGAAATTTTTAATTTCTTTACACATTCCCTTGACTTTGGTATGATCTATCTCATCCCTCAAGTACAATCCGTTCAATGTTTTACACCTTGACAAAACAACATATATCCAATGTTGCATCCTATAGTTCCAACTCGAAACCAAAATATTGTCTATGGAACGCCCTTGTAATTTATGCACAGTTCTAGCATGGGAAATGTTGAGAGGGAATTGTTTGAGTTTGACGCTCAAATTTTGTCTTGATGATTTGTGACTGATGTGCTCACTAAACAGAGAAGGATACTTGCACAAGGCATAAATATCTTTTTCGGGCAATTTGAGGTTGTATATGGGTTGTTCTTCGGGAGTATTGGTATCTGTTAGAATAACTTGTATAGATTCAATTTTATCAGCATCAATGCAATTGACATAATAGCCATTGATCACAACACTCTCAAGGGCTTCAAACCTGTTCATCTCTTGTTTCAAAATCAAACCTTTAAATTCACACATTGAACCATTAGCTATAGCCTCTTCAACAGATATATTGCTTGTTATCATGATGGGACAACCAATATATAACTTTAGAAATGGATCAACATGTGTACTTCCTCTTCTTTCTGTAACATCTGCATCAGAGCAACAACTGTAAAATATATCTCCTTTATCTGGAAAGGCCTTGTAATCTTTTCTGCTTTTGGCATATTTGTATTCAACATTGGATGCTCGTATGCATATGGTGTGCAAGGGAATAGGGTCTTCAATGTTCTTGGAATGGGTTTGTTGTAAATGAAGGGCAAAAATTGCATCATTGATTGCACACCTGTCTTTGTTTGTTGGTACAGCATAAGAAATTGCCATTGGTAAAGAATCACTCTCAATCACTTTCCTTGAGTTGATAAGCTTAGCATCTTCTTCACTAAGCCCAATTTTAAAAATTCTTTCTAACAATTTTCCATATGACGCATCTTCCTGAAACCTGTGGTTTGTTTTTAATTCCAGCATCACATTGACAGCATCCCTGAACATTGTTGTATATTGCTCATCATATATTTTGGTTCCATTTATGGGAGGTAGCTGATTGAAATCTCCAGCAAAGAGTACATTGATACCACCGTACAATGTATTTGTTCTTGGAGCATCTTTCAATTCATTCAATGTTTTATGCAGCCTGTTTAACAATGAATAATTTGCAAAGGATATTTCATCAATAATGATCATTTCTGTGTCAACCCAATCTTCTTTGAATTCACTTAATTTTTCAAGGTATGAATCGTTCTCTTTCACTGGAATGTGGCAAGCACTATGGAGAGTGCTACCATGAATTGACACTGCTGCACATCCAGTTAAAGCTGTAACAACAATTGTTTGCCTTGTAAACTTGATGTTCAAATTTTCACAGAATTCCTTGCAATAAGACAGAATTGCTCTGATCACGCGACTTTTCCCTGTACCACCTGCACCCGATAGAAATGCTATGGATTGTTGTCTATGTTCATGCATTTCTTTCAACATCTGAACTGTTGTACTGAAGTTGATCTTGTCACGCCTTGAAAAAGATGAGTCAAAATCATCGTTCTCTTCCTCCTCACCAAATTCATTGAATGGTGCAAGTCTTCCCAATTCACCAGATAATCTTCTCCTTGTGTTTCTTGTTTTTTGCATTTCATTTTTCTTTTGTTTTTCATAAACTCTCAGTACAAATCCAGAGACAATGTATACAAATGCTATCATTTGATGTTTGTCACCATTGAATATCTCTTTACCATATGCAATCATGTTTTCACAAGTACCCGTGGCAGATAAGTTTGTGATCTCTTCATTTGTAACAACAGTATGGTGTGTTACCATCACTTTAATCATGTTTGTGATGTCAAGCTCATGCCAATCCCTGCCCATATCTGTATCTTCACCATCTTCCATTAATGATACCCTAGAAGCTGAACAAAATATTGTTTTTGTTTGGTCAATATTTGGTGCCTTAATCAAATTGTGTCCACAATGATTGCTTCCTGCCTTAGTAATGATTGATGTGTTGAAGGAAAATAGATTATGACTCGTTCTAAAACAGTTGTCATCATCCAATCCTAAAACTGTGTTCCCAAAAAGATCCAATTCATCCAAGATGTTGATATTATTTCTGTTGTTGTCTTCTGCATTTGATTCATCATGTGTCCACCTAGTATCTGGTGGTAAGGTCACTCTCTCTAGTGCATCATTTGCACGTCCACCCATCAAGCTGTTATGTGTCCTTTGAATATTCTTCAAAATATTCTGATGCTCTTGTTTTAGCAAACCATTTGCTAAAAAAGATTGAAAATAGGGAAGATATTTGGAATTCAATTGGAGGTCAGAAAGCTTTCTGAATGGTGAAAATAACACACTTGCTCTTTTAGCATAATCTTCCATTGCTAAAGCAATTTCCTGGTGGTCTTCATTTTCATGCTGTGGGACAAAATCCATAATTTGTTTGTTCCTAAAGTTTGACGTCGATTTCAAATCATAGTGACAGATACCTGGAAGTTTAGGTTTTTTGTATTCATCACAAAATGAATGGTTTTTTGACGGATGGTTATCCGTAAAGTCCAGTGATGTCTTACTTCTTCTCATTTTTGTATAATACTTTGATGCAAAATCATAAAGACACACACCCTCTAGTTCTGTTGGTCTGCAAATATAATTTGCTACTTGTGATATGTAAACTGGCAAGTCTTCCTCATTGTCACTTTCATTGGCTTCTTTCAGTTTTAGAACACCATCAACAACATGATCATTCTCAATATAATTGCTCAACACCAATGTTGAAAACTCTTCCGAGAACCTAAATCTTGTATGGTTTCTTGTCAGGTAGGCAGCCATTGGTGCTGAAGTGATGTTATCTTGTGTCACTTTGAACAATGCATTTAGAATAGCTCTTATTCCAACCTTTTCTCTCATCAGATCATCTTCTTCATTTGTTTCATTTAGTTGTGCTGTAGAGTCATTTCTCTGGTTTACTGTGTTTGGTTCATCATGTTCTTCATCATTCATTGTGACATTTTCATTTTCTTGTCTCTGTTGTTCACCAAGTTGTTTGATTACTTTTTCTGCAACTGCACTGATCTTTTCTTTATCATCCTTTTGTGTACTTTTTGAGGCATAACATGTCAGGTAATAAATCCCTGCACCATCCACCCCCCAAATAACATTGTTGTTGCATTGAAAAATAGAACTTACAATACTATTGTTTGAATTGGCAAAACAATCCTGATGTGTTCTCTCATGTTCCCAGACAAACAATTGTTTCTTGTTGCATTTGCCTGTCCAATCAAATGATGTCAATTCTTCATCTTCAAAATGTATCTTTGTTTCATCACAAGCAGGAAGCGGGAGCTTGAACCTACATTCACCATTTTTGTCCTTTTTGTGACATGAGCTTGCATGCGTTGAGGCATGCAAATTGCGTAACAAATTAACAATGTGAAGGTTTTTTTGGTATTTCATTGATCCAAGGCGCGGGAAAAGACCACTTTTAATTTGGGCAGCAGTTTCTTTATGCAATGCCATTTCCATTGTCACCTGACATTTTGATTGCTTAGTCACACCATTCCAAAACTTGTGATACATGAAATATTGTTCTCCAGTTTCATTTGATGTTGGTATACTTTTGAGGAAATCTAAACTTTCACGCGCCAAATCTTCACTTGTGTAAAGTTTAGAGCAGGCTCTGCATTTAAAAATTGCTTTGTCACCCAGTGATGTGTGACCATGTTTAAGTCTCAATCTCCTTAAATCCTGTTCTGTGCATTTTTCAAAAGATTCTGAAACCAAACTTAAACACTCAGGATTCCTGCACTGAATAGAATCAAAGTTCTGAAACAATTTTGTTGTCAGTATGTTTTGTGCATACTGTTTCATGGTCTCTATTGCCCCATCTTGCTTGTCCTCCGTATGCAAATCTTGTAGCAGGTCATTCCATTTATTTATCCACAAAACAAAATGTGCATGCAGAGTGCCACGTCCTCGTTCTTCAACTGCAACACTATATGCTTCTAAATCTCCAAATAAACCCATATCTTTGATGTTACCTTCCTTGTTATCCCATCCCAATATGAACTTGATGGTTATTTCCAAAATATTTTCAAATTCAATAGCACAAATACCTGGATATGTTGTTCTTATCGATGAGCACTCTGTCACAAACTGAAAAAGATCACAATCATCAATGGGTGGTTGTTCTCGCTTAAAAAGATCTGGGAAATCCTCAGAAGTAACTTCTTCATCCTTGGATTTTGACATCACTCTAATCCTAAAATTGATTGAATCATTTGGAGTGATGGTGAATAGAATGCAAGGCAATCCATAATGTGCCATCAGTTGAAACATTTTCTTTCTAGCAATATCAGAAGCTGCATTTGTATTTCCCATTGAACTTGTTACTCCCCTTATTTTAGAAAGAAAAAAGTCTTCATTTGTTTCTGGCAGAACATTTCCATCTAGAAAATTGATTGATGCTTGTTTGAGTTGAACTGGGTCAAGCTGTGAAAAGTTGCACCTCAGGTTTTTTGTTGTTTTTAAATAGGAATGTTTCACCATTTTGACTCTTTGTACAAAATTGTACATAACTGCTACAAATGCACCCTGATGAAAGCATGGTGATGATAACTCTGATAAATATTTCAGATAATCAGGACTCATTCTCTCTACTCCATCCACATCAACAGATCCAATGCCATATGGAAATTGAAGTGGAAAAGAACGCAAGAAATTGTTCCCTTTATAATCTTTCAGTATGTTGTTGGATGTTCTACAGATCATGGTGGCATTCTTGTCAATGAGATCTTCTATACAGTGGTCCTTGAAATGTTTATCTGTGTCAAATCCTCCATTGGTTGTGCTGTGTAGATTCTCATCAGGAAAGATGACATGCATTTCAAATTGTTGTTCAATGTTTGAGTTCGAAGATGGTATTTGATTGGTCTTGTCAACAAAAAGAGGTAAAATGATATGAGTATCATTTATGTTTTCATCCTCAAGGTAACCCATATTTTGTTTCATCCAATGCAAGGCTTTTTTCACTTTTTGTATTCTGAACTCCATTTTCTTTTTTACTGCCAGTTTTTGTTGGTTAGTGAATGATCCTGTTAGGATCACTTGGATTTGATTCTTCCCAATTGATTCCAGATAGTTGATAACGCCACTTGTATATTCCAAATTGTTTCTTCTCAAAAAGTGATACCCTTTAATCATTTGATGCTGTCCAGCATGGAAATGAAATATATGTTGGCTGATTCTCACATCTGAGATAATGGCAAGTTCTGTTGCTGTCAAATCTAATAGTTCGTTAGGAGGATATCCATGCAAGAGTCCATTTGCTATAGCATATTTTGGAAGCTTGGCTTGTTTATTATTGTTCTTTTTCATGCTCTCAATACCATTATAGCATTGGCTGCAGCACCCAAATTGGGAGATAACTTCTCTATCACTAGAAGGCTTGATCGCATATGTCTTTGGTGACAAAATGAAATCATTGAAGGCAATTCTTTCATTGTTGATTCTTCTAGTCCCATTGATACATTTTTGTGTGTATTGTTTCAGAACTTGGTTTCTAGCTGTCACAGAAGCAAATTTAAACGGCATATTGTCCCACTTGATTTTCTTCTTGTGAAAATAATCTCTAACATATGGATGTGCTAGAGAACTAAAGTCAAGTTTTTTTCATCACCTGTTCTTATGAATCTGTCACAGATACAGCAAACTTTTGCTTTGAACTTTCCCTGAGAAAAAGTAATCAATTTATTTTTTGCTTTAAATGCCTCTTCATAGGCTTTTTGAATGGCATGAGTTGTCACAAGCATTATCAACCTGTTTCAAAATATTGTAGTGAAAATGATCAATAATATTAGGTAAAAAAATGGATATTCAGAGCCATGTAGATTTGAAATTGTTGAAAACATTTCCAATTTGCTTGCCTAACGTACCTGTGATATAAATTTGGGCCAAATCTGGTGAATACTTTAATAGTAGACTTAGTTAATGTTAGGTGGAGGATTGGCAAAATCTGCACTTGGGTTGATGATTGGCAGGATTTGCACAGTGTTCAAATCTGGTGGGTTTTTGGGTTGATGACTGAGTTATATTATGGTCGGAGATTGGCAAGATTTGCACTGTCTTCCAATCTGGGGAGTTTTTGAATTGATGATTGAGTTATATTTTGGTCGGAGATGGGCAAGATTTGCACTGCGTTCAAATCAGGTGGGTTTTTCGGTTGATGATTGAATTATATTTTGGTTAGGGACTGGAAAGATTTGCACTGTCTTCAAATCTGTTGAGTTTTTGGGTTGATGACTGAGTTATATTTTGGTCGGGGATGGAAATATTTGCACTGTGTTCAAATCTGGTGAGTTTTTGGATTGACGACTGAGTTATATTTTGGTCGTGGATGGGCAGGATTTGCACTAACTTCAAATCAGGTGAATTTTTGAATTGATGACTGAGTTATATTTTGGTCGGGGATGGGCAGGATTTGCACTGTCTTCAAATCTGGTGTGTTTTTGGGTTGATGATTTAGTTAAATTTTGGTCGGGGATTGACAAGATTTGCACAGTGTTCAAATCTGGTGTGGTTTTTCGGTTGATGATTGAATTATATTTTGGTTAGGGACTGAAAAGATTTGCACGGTCTTCAAATCTGGTGAGTTTTTTGATTGACGACTAAGTTATATATTGGTCAGGGATGGGTAGGATTTGAACTGTCTTCAAATCTGGTGAATTTCTGGGTTGACGATTGAATTCTATTTTGGTCGGGAATCAGCAGGATTTGCACTGTCTTCAAATCAGGTGGGTTTTTGGGTTGATGACTGAGTTATATTTTGGTCGGGGATGGGCAGAATTTGCACTATCTTCAAATCTAGTGAGTTTTGGGTTGATGATTGAGTTATATTTTGGTCGTGGATTGGAAAGATTTGCACTGTCTTCAAATCTGGTGAGTTTTTTTATTGATGACTGACTTATATTTTGGTCGGGGATGGGCAGGATTTGCACTGTCTTCAAATCTGTTGAGTTTTTTGATTGATGACTGAGTTATATTTTGGTCCGGGATTGACAGGATTTGCACTGTCTTCAAATCTCTATAATTTTGGTACGGGAATAGACTTATTATGTTTTGTTTTTGTACACAAATGTTATTCTTTGCTGATTTAGATTTTTCAATTTATGACAGTTGAGAAAAAGATGATGAATAATATGTTTTTTTTTGTATTTGTTATGTAATTGCTTTTGGGATGGTATGCGATTATGTCAATTGTTTTTGATGCGATAATTCTTTTTGGTTAAATCTGATAATCTTCTGAAAAGGTGGCATTGACCCTTTGTAATTACCATGATTTCTGTTAATCTGGAGATGATACTTCAATCCTGATAGTTCTGTCCTACAGGAAAGCCAACAAAGCGTGTTGCATAGTAGCTGTATTCACCATTGTTTTTGCGTGTGAAGATGTCCCACAGATCATTCTCACGGATGTATGAATATTTCTCTTCTGGAGTCTTCACCTCTTCTGGACAATGATAGGTTTCAAAGATTGCATGTGTACTATCATCCTTGAATATTTTGTCAATGGAACTATTAGGAGGAGCATTGTTTGGGATTTTGATATGAGTTGGAGAAAATGGAAGAAATGTTTTTTCGGCATTTTTCTGTTCTTCACTACAAAAAATCTTGACGATCAAATCTCTGAATTCTTCCATAGTCTGTGTTTCAATGGTAGGGTATCTGTCAGGATTAGGGAAGGCAACAAAAGCAACATGTCCATATTTGCTGGTGGGTGTGTCTTTTAGAGCTTTGTTAGTGTCATGTGATTCCCTCAGAATAAGAGTTTCCTGTGCATCTCACATCAAAATGATCAGGACCTAGCTCAGGATACTTGTTCAAATTACCTTCTCTGATTGCTTTCAACACAGGAAACGCAAAACCAGCTTCACCCATAACATTAAGAAGCTGTGCACCCATCATTCTATCATCCGTGCAAAATTTGAAAACTTCTACCACATTCTGCTGATACTTTCGTGGGCTGCTCAACTTTCTAGGTTTAATGATTTTCTCTTTTTTAACTGGAGATGGAGGTTTTCTGGTGACAGTGGTAGTCTTTTTCTTAGAGTCATCAATGGAGTTTACAGCCTTTCTCGTTGGCGCCATATTGAAAAGAATGATTGATTAGATGCTGCTGTATTTGAAGTGTTTATTTTATCGTGATTAGGATGGGTTATTCATCGTGAAAAAAGTGTGCAAAAATTGCAGTGGTAATGCACGGACCAAAATACCTTCAAAATCCACACAGTAGTGTGTGAAGTAATTCCAAATTAATTGTTTGCCTGCTAATTGTACGTTATCCTGTCAAACGATTTTGAGAACCTGGGACTTGACACTGTTGTGATAGATTAAAAACAATGAAACAAGATTGCCTTGGAATTTGCAATAGGTCAATTGGATTAATCATAGATAATAAAATAAAGATTTTTTCACAAACCTGGGACTTCATAGTAATGGAATTGATTAAGATGATCGAATTGAAGATACTATGATGTGAAAAGTACTCTAAAAAATATTCAACATGTGTCTTCCAATTATACCATGCGTGGGGCACGTGTCATGTATGTGCATGTGATGTATGTGTGAGCATGTCTCGCGCACAAAATAAATTCAAAGCATAGAGGGAATGAGAAATTAACATCTAACAAACAAATTTTAATTTTTTTAATGTAATCTGTCTTTTGCACGTATTAGACCCCCCAAAAAGGGGGTCGTGGGGAAAAGAACTTAATTTTCCTTTATAGTTTCTTTTATGTTTTTTTGCTTCACGGTGATATTGAACCTTGAACAAACGTTTAGTATAGGTGGAAAGCAATTCAGTCATTTTTTGATTCTTCTCTGCATCTGATTCACATTCACATATAATGTGAAATTTTGAAACAAGTGTGTGCACTTCAGAAAAATTGCCTTGACTTGCAAACATTCCAGAGGCTGTAGGCTTGTAAGCTTCTGCTGAAACGTAATATGCATAGTAGAGTAGATGAATCATATATTCTTTGTCCAAATCATCAATATGTTTCCAAACAGACTCTGCAATCATAACCATATTCTGCAGAAGTGTAACCTGTAAACCAGCATCATACTGTTTTGTTTTTGTCTTGTTATATGCAGTCCAAAATAGCAAAATACGGATCGTGTTTATGGATGAACCACTACCAGCATGGATTACTCCTCCTGGAATTTCAGAAAAAGACAGCAAAGGACACCGTACGAGTCTGGCTGCTTTGAATTCAAAATTTTCGAGCAGATTGGGTGTAATCGATTCATTTTTGTCGCATTGGACATGACGTTCACCATGAATAATCCTGAATAAATCACCAAATGCTGTTTGAAAATATTCATCCAAGGCTTCTTCCGTTTCTCCCATATTTTTGATTTTCTGAAAAAATGATTCTGGAATATTTATCCAATTCAAAGCCCGAACAGATGATAAACCTTTCTGAATGAGATCAATCGCTGTTCTATAACCAACCTTTTCTTTTTGACTTGGTTCAACCACTTTTGTTGTACTCTGCCCTCCTGTAAGCAGCATTCCAAATTGTTTTTCAAAACGATGTCCCATCAAATCTAAGTGCATGGCCTGATCACCACGTACTTCAGTGATTATTAGGCTTGGTGTAGCAACCATTCCAATATTGAATTTCTTCTTTTGGAATTGTTCGGGGTAAACACATATTCATAGTGGTTTCTTCAATAAATTTTAACAAAGAAACCATATGACGCATTTCAAAACCAGTTTTATCACAAAACTTTTTCCATGCCGGTTTAAGTGCTAGGTGCGTTGGACTGAAAGACAGATGCATTTCATATCTGAATGCTTGTATTGGTTGTGCGGAATGATCTGCTTTCCTTGCCTTAGAAACAACTGACTTGAAAAAATCCCAATGTTTCATAATTTTGGCTTGGATGCTATCAACAATTTGCAACTGTGTAGCAAACAATGGATCTTCAAGTTTTGGCACATAAAACGCAGCTCTTTCAAACGTCATAGTAACAAATGGGTGATCTATCATTTCTTCACATTTCATGCGTTTGTAAGATATTGAATGATTGGGTTGAGAAATTTCAAGCAAAACATCATTAGAAAAAGATCCATTTGTCATAGATTTCAATGGTTGAGGAGTAGCATTCCTCAATTCAAATTCCTTGACGCACTCTGCAGCAAATTGACAGGCATTAGCATGAGTGGAAAAAGCTGTTATTCCATGCATCTCACCACAGATACAAGCAAATGTTTTTTGTTTAAGACTCAATTTCAACTGAAGCTTGTTCTGATACCATGCATATCGAGATTCAGCTCTATAATTCATTTCATCTGGTATGCATTTTGGGACAGTGTCTTCCATGGATTGGCAGTTTTGTAAGTGTTTACTTGCTTTTTTTGCATGGCCCATAACTTGCCCACATTTACATATGAAACCCATCACCGAAGTTGGCATCGCATATGGTATTTCCTTGTCATTATCATGAAAGATATAACTGCATAATCCAGACATCATGTCGATTGCTTTTTCTTTAGATAGTTTTCTAATTTCCACTAGATTGGGTTTGTTGTATTTTGATAGAGGATCATTTTTTTTCTTTGAACCGATTGGCTTCCCTTTATTCTTTGTCTCTTGATTATCTGACATCCTTTTAACAATCTGGTGATCGTCCGGTGGGGTTGTCTCATTTGTCGTCACATCTATTTCTGTTGTTGTTGCTGTTGCGTCATTACCAGAAATTGTTGTCGTCTCTGTCCCTGCAACCGTTTTGTAAATCACCGTGTCCTGTCCAATATTTTCTAAATTTGTTTCCTTAACAATGCCGACATTCACATTGGCATTACCATTGTCATCGATTGCTGTTTCTACCATGACAGAAATTGTTTTTGACTCCATTTTTCCTTCAAGTGTCTTCTCCGTACCCACAGTTATATTGGCATTGTCATTACTTTCTTTACACTCTAAATCCACGGGAGTTAGTGTCGTCAAAGCAGGATTGTTGGTGTTCGATAAATTGCTGTTCATGATGGGATTTTTCCTGTCGGGTGCTGTATCGGTTGCTGCGTTGGCGGGTGATAAATTGCTGTTCATGATAGGGTTGTTCCTGTCGGGTACTGTATCGATTGCTGCTTCTAGCATGACAGAAATTGTTTTTGACTCTGTTTTTCCTTCTAGTGTCTTCTCTGCACCCACAGTTGTATTGGCATTGTCATTGATTTCCTGATCATCCAAATCCATGTGAGGTATATTGCTTTTCATGATGGTTTGTTCCTGTCGGGTACTGTGAACTTATGTGCTTGTTTTCGTCTTTTCCTCTTTGTAGATCAGTATTCTTATGTTTTGTGTCTCCCAACAGCTGAAAAACCCACGAGATTTGAGCACAGTGCAAATTATTTCAATCCCTGACTAAAAAGTAACTCAGTCATCAGTTCAAAAATTGAACAGATTTGAAGCCAGTGCAAATCTTTCCAATCCCCGACCAAAATATAACTCAATCCTCAACCCTAAAACATAACAGATTTGAACACAGTGCAAATCCTGTCAATCCCCGACTAAAATAAAACTCAGTCATCAATCCAAAAACCCACCAGATTTGAACACAGTGCAGATCTTTCCAGTCCCTAACTAAAATAAAACTCAGTCATCAACCCTAAAACCCACAAGATTTGAACATAGTGCAAATCCTGCCAGTCCCCGACCAAAATATAACTCAGTCATGAACCCAAAAACCCACCAGATTTGAACATAGTGCAAATCTTTCCAGTCCCTAACCAAAATATAATTCAGTCATCAACCCAAAAACCCACCAGATTTGAACACAGTGCAAATCCTGGCAGTACCCGAACAAAATAGAACTCAGTTATCAAACCAAAAACCCACCTGATTTGAACACAGTGCAAATCTTTCCAGTCCCTAACCAAAATATAATTCAGTCATCAACCCTAAAACCCACTAGATTTGAACACAGTGCAAATCTTTCCAGTCCCTAACCAAAATATAATTCAGTCATCAACCCAAAAACCCACATGATTTGAACACAGTGCAAATCTTTCCAGTCCCTAACCAAAATATAATTCAGTCATGAACCCAAAAAACCCACCAGATTTGAACACAGTGCAAATCTTTCCAGTCCCTAACCAAAATATAATTCAGTCATCAACCAAAAAAACTGACGGTATGTACGGTATGTACGTTCGAAAAAGAATCTCGTACGTACGACGTTTGAAAAAGATTCGTACGAAGATTTTTTTTTTCCGTACGTACGGTACGAATTATCTACGTAGTACTACAAAATCATGTACAATTCTACATAATGTACTAGATACTTCAACGAAATCGGACGCGAAAAAAAAAAAATCTCTCTCACACAAACACACAGTAATTTTATTTTCTACCCCCGGACAAAAAAATCACTTTTTCTATCTCGCAACAAAAAAAACTTCACTTTATAATCAGCCTTCTGACATCCAACTTATTTGAGTAGAGTTGCTATTTGGCACTCCGTCGGTGAACGTGGGATTCCACCTTATACTTAATTATCAGTATTCGGCAGGTTATCCGTGCTCTTATATTTTAGTCTGAAATAACAGCCTTGTACTGGAAAAAGAATTAGCTCGCATTGGACAAGAGGTGGTTTGCTGATAGATATTGTTTGAATTGGCACCCAAACATATATGTCTTGAAAGCAATAAATCTCTATCCATTGCTTCTATATCAACAGGCACGAGGTACTGTTTTTCGTGACAGAGGAGTAAGAAGGCTGCAAATCAACGGCACCCGAATCGGTTCTCCTCATAGTATCGTCCAACCATCGAATCGTAAGCAACAGATCGTAAGCAACCAACCATCGAATCGGAAGCAACCCTCGAATCGACGATACTCACCCATTTTCTTGTTCAATTATCATATCATAAATTCGAATAGGAGCGTCGACAACATTGGAAGCAACCATCGAATCGGAATCAGAAGCAACCATCGAATCGGAAGCATCGAATCGTAAGTAACGGATCGTAAGCAACCAACCATCGAATCGGAAGCAACCCTCGAATCGACAATACTCACCCATTTTCTTGTTCAATTATCATCATATCATATATTCGAATAGGAGCGCCGAATCGAGTCAACCGGGAACCATTGAGTCAACCGGGAACCATCGAAGCAACCGGGAACGATCAAAGCGCAACCAGGAACCATTGAATCAACCGGGAACCATCGAATCAACCGGGAACGATCGAAGCGCAAGCAAGCCGGAACGATCGAAGCAACCGGGAACCATTGAAGAAGCAACCGGGAACCATCGGGGCAAATCTTCCCTTGAAATTGTAAGCATCCAATCAAATGGGCAAATTGAAGCAAACAACAAAAGTAGGCGTCGGCGTCGGTGGCGCCGCGTGCAGTCTTGGTTTGTGGCATTGAATCGATCGGCATGTAGATTATATTATTCTGTTGTTATTATTTACTCTATGTAGTACATCAATAGATACTCACCCATTTTGTTCAATTATTATATCATATATTTGCGGCAACGAATCAGCGAAAACGCTCCTCCTCCACCGGCAAGCGGCAACGAATCAGCGAAAACGCTCCTCCCGAATCAGCGAAAACGCTCCTCCTCCACCGGTAAGCGGCAACGAATCAGCGAAAATGCTCCTCCACCGGCAAGCGGCAACGAATCAGCGGAAACGCTACTCCACCGGCAAGCGGCAACGAATCAGCGAAAACGCTCCTCCTGAATCAGCGAAAACGCTCCTCCTCCACCGGCAAGCGGCAACGAATCAGCGAAAACGCTCCTCCACCGGCAAGCGGCAACGAATCAGCGGAAACGCTCCTCCACCGGCAAGCGGCAACGAATCAGCGAAAACGCTCCTCCCGAATCAGCGAAAACGCTCCTCCTCCACCGGCAAGCGGCAACGAATCAGCGAAAACGCTCCTCCACCGGCAAGCGGCAACGAATCAGCGAAAACGCTCCTCCTCCACCGGCAAGCGGCAACGAATCAGCGAAAACGCTCCTCCTCCTCCACCGGCAAGCGGCAACGAATCTCAGCGGAAACGCTCCTCCTCCTCCTCCTCCACCGGCAAGCGGCAACGAATCAGCGAAAACGCTCCTCCCGAATCAGCGAAAACGCTCCTCCTCCACCGGCAAGCGGCAACGAATCAGCGAAAACGCTCCTCCTCCTCCACCGGCAAGCGGCAACGAATCAGCGAAAACGCTCCTCCTCCACCGGCAAGCGGCAACGAATCAGCGAAAACGCTCCTCCTCCTCCACCGGCAAGCGGCAACGAATCAGCGAAAACGCTCCTCCTCCTCCACCGGCAAGCGGCAACGAATCAGCGAAAACGCTCCTCCTCTACCGGAAAGCGGCAACGAATCGTCGGCATCACGGAAACGCTCCTCCAACGAATAACGGAAACGCTCCTCCTCCACCGGCGCTCAATCAAACACCAATCTACACAAATCGCTCCAAGGCAACAGAACAATCAAACCAACCGGGAACAATCGAAGCAATTCGGAACAATCAAAGCAATTCGGAACAATCGAAGCAATTGGGAACAATCGAAGCAACCGGGAGAACGAATCGATCCAACAACAATAGATCGGCAACACGAATCGATCCAACACCAATCGATCAGCAACACGTATCCATCCACCACCAACCGATCGACAACAGCAACACCAATCGATTCGGAACACCAATCGATCCAACAACAATGGGATTCAAATCAACAACAAAGCAATTGCCAGCAAAAGCAATCAAGCAAAAATCCAGGAGGAAACGCGGGAAGACTGAGAGAAAGAAAACGACTTCAAATTTTCTCCTAAACGCAGCACCATCCTCATCAACAATCCACCAGACTTACAAACACTTGTCGGAGATCAAACCTAACAAGACTGCAGAAGGCGACAGGAATCGAGATACAAAAGCAATTTTCAAACATGTCGAGGAAATAGCATTGAAAACAGTTAACAAAAATGGGTTTAAAGGAAAATTCCTGGATACGAATTGGGGCCGGACAACAGTTGAAGAGAAGAAATATTCTTTGGCACAAGCAGTCTCTATAGACAGTTTCACGACATTGGATAGTACCAACGAGAAGTTTGTTCTAGCGTTTGCAGAATCAGAACCATCATTGACAATCTTTGCAAAAGCTTCCACACAAATCGCAAAACGACGCTTGGGTACTCCCAAAAATATAGAAATCACAAGAACATTTGCTGGGCAGATTGTTGAATCTAAACCAAAAATAGGTCGAGGAACCAAATGTGACAGTGTAAACAGTGGATATGCTATTGTTGGGATGAGACCAAATCGATTGAAATCAGGAAATGGTGTGTACGTTTTCAAAAACAATGTGGACTCGACAACGAAATACAACCTTGAACAGAAAGCCCTACACATTGTGAAGGAAATGCAGCTCAGTTTAACTCCAATGTCCAAATTTGTCAACCTTGAAACGACTGTGATGAATGAGGTTGTTAATCGTACAACGTTGAATGCAATCGGCCATCACGCAACGGCCTTTGCTATTGGAAAGGATTATCACTCAAAATGCCATACCGATGCCGATATGTTCTACACAAGGCTGACAGTTATTGCTCCAAAACATGTAAGTGATGAAGAGGTGATTTATTACTTTGTCTTCCCCACGTATGGAGTGAAAGTGCCATTGAGGTCAGGCGATACTCTATTGTTCAATCCATTAGTATTACATTGCTGTTCGAATCCAAAATACGAAGGCTGTTATATTATGAGCGCATATGTATCTCGCAAAACTGTACTTAGAGCTAACCCTCTTTAGTAATATTAAACAATAATTTTAAGTAAGTCGTTACATTCACCATTGCTACTCAATTGGAACTGCTGTCAGAACTATCGCTGTCTGAACTGGATACATAATATGAATAGATAATCAAGTTGATTTAAGGTTGGGGATGGGCAGGATTTGTAAGTTCGGTCTTTGACGAACGAGTTATATTTTGATTAGGGACTGGAAAGATTTCCACTGTGCAAAAATTGGTAGGTTTTTGCGTTGACGATTGAATTATATTTTGGTCGGGGGTCGGAAGAATTTGCACTGTCTTCAAATCAGGTGGGTTTTTTGGTTGATTACTGAGTTATATTTTGGTCGGGGATCGGCAGGATTTGCACTGTGTTCAAATATGGTTGGTTTTTTGGTTCACGATTGAATTATATTTTGGTCGGGGGTCGGAAGAATTTGCACTGTCTTCAAATCAGGTGGGTTTTTTTGTTGATTACTGAGTTATATTTTGGTCGGGGATCGGCAGGATTTGCACTGTGTTCAAATATGGTTGGTTTTTTGGTTCACGATTGAATTATATTTTGGTTGGGGGTCGGAAGAATTTGCACTGTCTTCAAATCAGGTGGGTTTTTTTGTTGATTACTGAGTTATATTTTGGTCGGGGATCGGCAGGATTTGCACTGTGTTCAAATATGGTTGGTTTTTTGGTTCACGATTGAATTATATTTTGGTAAGAGACTGGAAAGATTTGCACAGTGTTAATTGGCGGGATTTGCACTGTGCTAAAATATTGTTGGTTTTTGAATTGATGACTGAGTTATATTTTGGTTAGGGACTGGAGAGATTTGCACTGTGTTCAAATCTGGTGAGTTTTAGGGTTGACGATTTAATTATATTTTGGTTCGGGACTGAAAACATTTGCACTGTGTTCAAATCTGGTTGGTTTTTGGGTTGATGGCTGAGTTATATTTTAGTCGAGGATTGGCAGGATTTGCACTGTGCTAAAATCTTGTGGGTTTTTGGGTTGATGACTGCGTTATATTTTAGTCGGGGACTGGAAAGATTTGCACTGTGTCTAAATCTGGTGGGTTTTAGGGTTGACGATTTAATTATATTTTGGTTCGGGACTGAAAAGATTTGCACTGTGTTCAAATCTGGTTGGTTTTTGGGTCCATCACTGCGTTATATTTAAGTCGGGGACTGGCAGGATTTGCACTGCGCTAAAATTTTGTGTGTTTTTGGGTTGATGACTGAGTTATATTTTGATCGGGGATCCGCAGGATTTGCACAGTGCTAACATCTGGTTGGTTTTTGGGTTGATGACTGAGTTATATTTTAGTCGGGAATTGGCAGGATTTGCACTGTGCTAAAATCTGGTGGGTTTTTGAATTGATGACTTTTAGTCGGGAATTGGCAGGATTTGCACTGTGCTAAAATCTAGTGTGTTTTTGGGTTGATGTCTGAGTTATATTTAAGTCGGGAATTGGCAGGATTTGCACTGTGCTAAAATCTTGTGTGTTTTTGAATTGATGACTGAGTTATATTTTGGATAGGGACTGGAAAGATTTGCACTGTGTCTAAATCTGGTGGGTTTTTGGGTTGAAGATTTAATTATATTTTGGTTACGGACTGAAAAGATTTGCACTGTGTTCAAATCTGGTTGGTTTTTGGGTTGATGACTGAGTTATATTTTAGTCGGGTATTGGCAGGATTTGCACTGTGCTAAAATCTGGTTGGTTTTTGGGTTGATGACTGAGTTGTATTTGAGTGGGGAATTGGCAGGATTTGCACTGTGCTAAAATCTGGTTGGTTTTTGGGTTGAGGACTGTGTTATATTTTAGTCGGGGATTGGCAGGATTTGCACAATGCTAAAATCTGGTGGGTTTTTGGGTTATTGACTGAGTTATATTTTAGTCGGGAATTGGCAGGATTTGCACTGTGCTAAAATCTGGTTGGTTTTTGAATTGATGACTGAGTTATATTTTGGTTAGGGACTGAAAAGATTTGCACTGTGTTCAAATCAGGTTGGTTTTTGGGTTGATGACTGAGTTATATTTTAGTCGGGGATTGGCAGGATTTGCACTGTGCTAAAATCTGGTTGGTTTTTGGGTTGATGACTGCGTTATATTTTAGTCGGGGATTGGCAGAATTTGCACAATGCTAAAATCTGGTGGGTTTTTGGGTTATTGACTGAGTTATATTTTAGTCGGGAATTGGCAGAATTTGCACTGTGCTAAAATCTGGTTGGTTTTTGAATTGATGACTGAGTTATATTTTGGTTAGGGACTGGAAAGATTTGCACTGTGTCTAAATCTAGTGGGTTTTAGGGTTGATGATTTAATTATATTTTGGTTAGGGACTGAAAAGATTTGCATTGTGTTCAAATCGGGTTGGTTTTTGGGTTGATGACTGAGTTATATTTTAGTGGGGGATTCACAAGATTTGCACTGTGCTAAAATCTGGTGGGTTTTTGGATTGATGACTGAGTTATATTTTAGTCAGGAATTGGCAGGATTTGCACTGTGCTAAAATCTGGTGGGTTTTTGGGTTGATGACTGAGTTATATTTTAGTCGGGAATTGGCAGGATTTGCACTGTGTTCAAATCTGGTTGGTTTTTGGGTTGATGACTGTGTTATATTTTAGTCGGGGATTGGAAAGATTTGCACAATGCTAAAATCTGGTGGGTTTTTGGGTTATTGACTGAGTTATATTTTAGTCGGGAATTGGCAGAATTTGCACTGTGCTAAAATCTGGTTGGTTTTTGAATTGATGACTGAGTTATATTTTGGTTAGGGACTGAAAAGATTTGCACTGTGTTCAAATCAGGTTGGTTTTTGGGTTGATGACTGAGTTATATTTTAGTCGGGGATTGGCAGGATTTGCACTGTGCTAAAATCTGGTTGGTTTTTGGGTTGATGAATGCGTTATATTTTAGTCGGGGATTGGCAGGATTTGCACAATGCTAAAATCTGGTGGGTTTTTGGGTTATTGACTGAGTTATATTTTAGTCGGGAATTAGCAGAATTTGCACTGTGCTAAAATCTGGTTGGTTTTTGAATTGATGACTGAGTTATATTTTGGTTAGGGACTGGAAAGATTTGCACTGTGTCTAAATCTGGTGGGTTTTAGGGTTGACGATTTAATTATATTTTGGTTAGGGACTGAAAAGATTTGGACTGTGTTCAAATCTGGTGGGTTTTTGGGTTGATGACTGAGTTATATTTTGGTCGGCGACTGGTAAGATTTGCAGAATGCTAAAATCTGGTGGGTTTTTGGGTTATTGACTGAGTTATATTTTAGTCGGGGATTGGCAGGATTTGCACTGTGCTTAAATCTGGTTGGTTTTTGTTGAATTGATGACTGAGTAAAATTTTGGTTAGGGACTAGAAAGATTTGCACTTTGTCTAAATCAGATGGGTTTTATGGTTGACGTCATTATATTTTGGTTAGGGACTGGAAAGATTTGCACTGTGTTCAAATCTGGTTGGTTTTTGGGTTGATGACTGAGTTATATTTTAGTCGGGGATTGGCAGGATTTGGTATGTGCTAAAATCTGGTGGGTTTATGGGTTGATGACTGCGTTATATTTTAGTCGGGGACTGGAAAGATTTGCACTGTGCTAATTCTGGTTGGTTTTAGGGTTGATGACTGAGTTATATTTTAGTCGGGGATTGGCAGGATTTGCACTGTGCTAAAATCTGGTTGGTTCTTGAATTGATGACTGAGTTATATTTTGGTTAGGGACTGGAAAGATTTGCACTGTGTCTAAATCTAGTGGGTTTTAGGGTTGATGACTTAATTATATTTTGGTTAGGGACTGAAAAGATTTGCATTGTGTTCAAATCGGGTTGGTTTTTGGGTTGATGACTGAGTTATATTTTAGTGGGGGATTCGCAAGATTTGCACTGTGCTAAAATCTGGTGGGTTTTTGGATTGATGACTGAGTTATATTTTAGTCAGGAATTGGCAGGATTTGCACTGTGTTCAAATCAGGTGGGTTTTTGGGTTGATGACTGAGTTATATTTTAGTCGGGAATTGGCAGGATTTGCACTGTGCTAAAATCTGGTTGGTTTTTGGGTTGATGACTGTGTTATATTTTAGTCGGGGATTGGAAAGATTTGCACAATGCTAAAATCTGGTGGGTTTTTGGGTTATTGACTGAGTTATATTTTAGTCAGGAATTGGCAGAATTTGCACTGTGCTAAAATCTGGTTGGTTTTTGAATTGATGACTGAGTTATATTTTGGTTAGGGACTGAAAAGATTTGCACTGTGTTCAAATCAGGTTGGTTTTTGGGTTGATGACTGAGTTATATTTTAGTCGGGGATTGGCAGGATTTGCACTGTGCTAAAATCTGGTTGGTTTTTGGGTTGATGACTGCGTTATATTTTAGTCGGGGATTGGCAGGTTTTGCACAATGCTAAAATCTGGTGGGTTTTTGGGTTATTGACTGAGTTATATTTTAGTCGGGAATTAGCAGAATTTGCACTGTGCTAAAATCTGGTTGGTTTTTGAATTGATGACTGAGTTATATTTTGGTTAGGGACTGGAAAGATTTGCACTGTGTCTAAATCTGGTGGGTTTTAGGGTTGACGATTTAATTATATTTTGGTTAGGGACTGAAAAGATTTGGACTGTGTTCAAATCTGGTGGGTTTTTGGGTTGATGACTGAGTTATATTTTGGTCGGCGACTGGTAAGATTTGCAGAATGCTAAAATCTGGTGGGTTTTTGGGTTATTGACTGAGTTATATTTTAGTCGGGGATTGGCAGGATTTGCACTGTGCTTAAATCTGGTTGGTTTTTGTTGAATTGATGACTGAGTAAAATTTTGGTTAGGGACTGAAAGATTTGCACTATGTCTAAATCAGATGGGTTTTAGGGTTGATGTCATTATATTTTGGTTAGGGACTGGAAAGATTTGCACTGTGTTCAAATCTGGTTGGTTTTTGGGTTGATGACTGAGTTATATTTTAGTCGGGGATTGGCAGGATTTGGTATGTGCTAAAATCTGGTGGGTTTATGGGTTGATGACTGCGTTATATTTTAGTCGGGGACTGGAAAGATTTGCACTGTGCTAATTCTGGTTGGTTTTAGGGTTGATGACTGAGTTATATTTTAGTCGGGGATTGGCAGGATTTGCACTGTGCTAAAATCTGGTTGGTTCTTGAATTGATGACTGAGTTATACTTTAGTTAGGGACTGGAAAGATTTGCACTGTGTCTAAATCTAGTGGGTTTTAGGGTTGACGATTTAATTATATTTTGGTTAGGGACTGAAAAGATTTGCATTGTGTTCAAATCGGGTTGGTTTTTGGGTTGATGACTGAGTTATATTTGAGTCGGGAATTGGCAGGATTTGCACTGTGCTAAAATATGGTTGGTTTTTGAATTGATGACTGAGTTATATTTTGGTTAGGGACTGAAAAGATTTGCACTGTGTTCAAATCTGGTTGGTTTTTGGGTTGATGACTGAGTTATATTTAAGTCTGGGATTGGCAGGATTTGCACTGTGCTAAAATCTGGTTGGTTTTTGAATTGATGACTGAATTATATTTTGGTTAGGGACTGAAAGATTTGCACTGTGTTCAAATCAGGTTGGTTTTTGGGTTGATGACTGAGTTATATTTTAGTCGGGAATTGGAAGGATTTGCACTGTGCTAAAATCTGGTTGGTTTTTGAATTGATGACTGAATTATATTTTGGTTAGGGACTGAAAAGATTTGCACTGTGTTCAAATCTGGTTGGTTTTTGGGTTGATGACTGAGTTATATTTTAGTCGGGAATTGGCAGGATTTGCACTGTGCTAAAATCTGGTCAGTTTTTGTTCAATTGATGACTGAGTTATATTTTGGTTAGGGACTGGAAAGATTTGCACTGTGTCTAAATCAGGTGGGTTTTAGGGTTGACGTTATTATATTTTGGTTAGGGACTGGAAAGATTTGCACTGTGTTCAAATCTGATTGGTTTTTGGGTTGATGACTGAGTTATATTTTAGTCGGGGATTGGCAGGATTTGCACTGTGCTAAAATCTGGTGGGTTTATGGGTTGATGACTGCGTTATATTTTAGTCGGGGACTGGCAGGATTTGCAAAGTGCTAAAATCTGATGGGTTTTTGGGTTGATGACTGAGTTATATTTTAGTCGAGAATTGGCAGGATTTGCACTGTGCTAAAATATGGTTGGTTCTTGAATTGATGACTGAGTTATATTTTAGTTAGGGACTGGAAAGATTTGCACTGTGTCTAAATCTGGTGGGTTTTAGGGTTGACGATTTAATTATATTTTGGTTAGGGACTGAAAAGATTTGGACTGTGTTCAAATCGGGTTGGTTTTTGGGTTGATGACTGAGTTATATTTTGGTCGGCGACTGGTAAGATTTGCAGAATGCTAAAATCTGGTGGGTTTTTGGGTTATTGACTGAGTTATATTTTAATCGGGGATTGGCAGGATTTGCACTGTGCTTAAATCTGGTTGGTTTTTGTTGAATTGATGACTGAGTTAAATTTTGGTTAGGGACTAGAAAGATTTGCACTGTGTCTAAATCAGGTGGGTTTTAGGGTTGACGTCATTATATTTTGGTTAGGGACTGGAAAGATTTGCACTGTGTTCAAATCTGATTGGTTTTTGGGTTGATGACTGAGTTATATTTTAGTCGGGGATTGGCAGGATTTGCACTGTGCTAAAATCTGGTGGGTTTATGGGTTGATGACTGCGTTATATTTTAGTCGGGGACTGGCAGGATTTGCAAAGTGCTAAAATCTGATGGGTTTTTGGGTTGATGACTGAGTTATATTTTAGTCGAGAATTGGCAGGATTTGCACTGTGCTAAAATATGGTTGGTTCTTGAATTGATGACTGAGTTATATTTTAGTTAGGGACTGGAAAGATTTGCACTGTGTCTAAATCTGGTGGGTTTTAGGGTTGACGATTTAATTATATTTTGGTTAGGGACTGAAAAGATTTGGACTGTGTTCAAATCGGGTTGGTTTTTGGGTTGATGACTGAGTTATATTTTGGTCGGCGACTGGTAAGATTTGCAGAATGCTAAAATCTGGTAGGTTTTTGGGTTATTGACTGAGTTATATTTTAATCGGGGATTGGCAGGATTTGCACTGTGCTTAAATCTGGTTGGTTTTTGTTGAATTGATGACTGAGTTAAATTTTGGTTAGGGACTAGAAAGATTTGCACTGTGTCTAAATCAGGTGGGTTTTAGGGTTGACGTCATTATATTTTGGTTAGGGACTGGAAAGATTTGCACTGTGTTCAAATCTGATTGGTTTTTGGGTTGATGACTGAGTTATATTTTAGTCGGGGATTGGCAGGATTTGCACTGTGCTAAAATCTGGTGGGTTTATGGGTTGATGACTGCGTTATATTTTAGTCGGGGACTGGCAGGATTTGCAAAGTGCTAAAATCTGATGGGTTTTTGGGTTGATGACTGAGTTATATTTTAGTCGAGAATTGGCAGGATTTGCACTGTGCTAAAATATGGTTGGTTCTTGAATTGATGACTGAGTTATATTTTAGTTAGGGACTGGAAAGATTTGCACTGTGTCTAAATCTGGTGGGTTTTAGGGTTGACGATTTAATTATATTTTGGTTAGGGACTGAAAAGATTTGGACTGTGTTCAAATCGGGTTGGTTTTTGGGTTGATGACTGAGTTATATTTTGGTCGGCGACTGGTAAGATTTGCAGAATGCTAAAATCTGGTAGGTTTTTGGGTTATTGACTGAGTTATATTTTAATCGGGGATTGGCAGGATTTGCACTGTGCTTAAATCTGGTTGGTTTTTGTTGAATTGATGACTGAGTTAAATTTTGGTTAGGGACTAGAAAGATTTGCACTGTGTCTAAATCAGGTGGGTTTTAGGGTTGACGTCATTATATTTTGGTTAGGGACTGGAAAGATTTGCACTGTGTTCAAATCTGGTTGGTTTTTGGGTTGATGACTGAGTTATATTTTAGTCGGGGATTGGCAGGATTTGGTATGTGCTAAAATCTGGTGGGTTTATGGGTTGATGACTGCGTTATATTTTAGTCGGGGACTGGAAAGATTTGCACTGTGCTAATTCTGGTTGGTTTTAGGGTTGATGACTGAGTTATATTTTAGTCGGGGATTGGCAGGATTTGCACTGTGCTAAAATCTGGTTGGTTCTTGAATTGATGACTGAGTTATACTTTAGTTAGGGACTGGAAAGATTTGCACTGTGTCTAAATCTAGTGGGTTTTAGGGTTGATGACTTAATTATATTTTGGTTAGGGACTGAAAAGATTTGCATTGTGTTCAAATCGGGTTGGTTTTTGGGTTGATGACTGAGTTATATTTGAGTCGGGAATTGGCAGGATTTGCACTGTGCTAAAATCTGGTTGGTTTTTGAATTGATGACTGAGTTATATTTTGGTTAGGGACTGAAAAGATTTGCACTGTGTTCAAATCAGGTGGGTTTTTGGGTTGATGACTGAGTTATATTTTAGTCGGGAATTGGCAGGATTTGCACTGTGCTAAAATCTGGTTGGTTTTTGAATTGATGACTGAATTATATTTTGGTTAGGGACTGAAAAGATTTGCACTGTGTTCAAATCAGGTTGGTTTTTGGGTTGATGACTGAGTTATTTTTTAGTCGGGAATTGGCAGGATTTGCTCTGTGCTAAAATCTGGTTGGTTTTTGTTGAATTGATGACTGAGTTAAATTTTGGTTAGGGACTGGAAAGATTTGCACTATGTCTAAATCTGGTTGGTTTTAGGGTTGACGATTTAATTATATTTTGGTTAAGGACTGGAAAGATTTGCACTGTGTTCAAATCTGGTTGGTTTTTGGGTTGATGACTAAGTTCTATTTTAGTCGGGGATTGGCAGGATTTGGAATGTGCTAAAATATGGTGGGTTTTTGGGTTGATGACTGCGTTATATTTTAGTCGGGGACTGGCAGGATTTGCACAGTGCTAAAATCTGGTAGGTTTTTGGGTTGATGACTGAGTTATATTTTAGTCGGGGATTGGCAGGATTTGCACTGTGCTAAAATCTGGTTGGTTTTTGAATTGATGACTGAGTTATATTTTAGTTAGGGACTGGAAAGATTTGCACTGTGTCTAAATCTTGTGGGTTTTTAGGCTTGAGGATTTAATCATGTCGGTTTTTGGGTTTATTACTTAGTTATATTTTGGTCGGGGATTGGCAGGATTTGGACTGTGCTTAATTATGGTGATTTTTGGTTGATGACTGAGTGCTAAATTATGGTGAATTTTGGTTGATGACTGAGTTATATTTTGGTTAGGGACTGGACAGATTTGCACTGTGCGAAAATAGGGTGGGTTTTTGTATTGATGACTGAGTTTTATTTTGGTCGTGGACTTGGAGGACTTGCACAGTGCTCAAACCTAGTGGATTTTTGGGTTCGTGACTGAGTTATATTTTAATCGTAGAATTTCTTACCATAGCTTTACTGACACATACTTAAAATACATACAAACACTATGTACTCAACAACTCCACAGGGCCCCTGCAAAGCACTAATTTCTTCTTTGCTGTCTTGGTTGTGATTGCACTACCAAGATGGCCTATTGCTTGCTCTGCCTGATTTTGGAAAGGGCAATGTGGTTGGATGAACGTTTGGTGTATATGGTTGCGTTTCACAATTGAATTCCAGTGCGTCTTGTAGGTTCTTGGCGAGCCTTGTTCTGGAGCACCATCAGAAATCAAGTGTTCAGGAATTCCAACTTCATGAATGAATATTTTCAATCCTTGATGAGCTTGCGACTTGTTCTGTATTGGTATGAATACTTCAAACCCATTTCCATTTGTAAAGATCTGTGCACATTTTTCTTGCCTCATAATACTCGTGGTTTTTGCATGCCAGGTATCAGTATACCAGGTTCCCTGAGCAACTCTCTTGTTTCTAAAGCGCTGTGTTGGCAGCCGCTTCATCAAAGGTAGTTGCAAATTTCTCAGTGCTTTCTGAGTAGTGACCTTCAATGTCTGTTCTGCCTTTTTGAAATTGATATTCCAAGTCTTGGCTAGGCGTTCACAGTCTACCTTGTTTGGACCTTCAATAGTTGTCACTGATGGTCCCCATTGATTTCTTCTATCAAGTGATCTCCTTTCAAGTGTATTGTCAACTTCTTGCAAGCTAGGGATTGGTTTTGATTCATCTTCAGGGGCTTCTGTGAAGTCAAATTCTGTGTCATCAAACAAAAACTGGTCTATCCTTCGCGCGCTTGAAATATTTGCTTCTTGAAACTTTGTGGTCACTGACGAAATCCTGTGAGAAATATTACCATCTGTCGCTATTTGGCATTCAGTCAGCATTCTTCTGGTTGATATCTGATGCAATCTCATCAGCTTGCATTGCTGCATGATATTTGGATGCTTGGGCTCTATGCTAGTCTTGGAGAACATGTCTGTGACATTATTTGTAGGTTCCGTTACAACTGAACTTGCATCCTCAGTCGACATGGCTTGAACGCTGAATTGGTCCCCTGAAATTGGATCACCATTGTCAATTGCTAACTCAGCCATCCTGAATTTCAGTGAATGAGGGTCCCATGGGGTGTCATTTGTTGCGATCAAATGTTGACATTCATCAAGCTCCAGTCTTGTTGGCTTCCTTGTTGGAAAGTATGAAATCACATTTCTCATACTCAGTTTTATAAAAACTTTCTTGGGGTCATCATCTTCCATTGGGGTTTGGATTGTGATTCCATGCTTGGATCTGGGGTCAAACTGACGAGGTGTTTCTTCAACAGAGTTGAAATTGCAATCCCTCACTTGATTTGGGCATATCAAGCTGTTCTTCAATTTGTTTCCAAAGTACAGCGCTTGATGGAACACTATAATGTAGACTTGACCTGATGTTGGACTTGTCCAAGCAGTTGCGCAACTTCCAATTGGGATTTTCTTGATTGGCTTGTATTCTTCAGAAAAGGGGGCAACATCAACGTGTGTTGTGATCTGATCAGGATTTAGCAATATCATGTTGCTTCCAGCTGCCGTGGTGTCAGCATGTGAGTCTAACTCACAGTATCCTTCTTCGTTTTCACCATCATCAAAATCTAGGGGAATATTCATCTTATATAATGACCGGCTCACCATTTTTAAACATTTGTTTTCTAGTGTCCGGTTATGATGTCATTTCTTAGATTTTGAGCCAAAGCTGTCACCGACACCTTCCTTTTCAGATTCCTTAGCCTTCTTGGTCTCAGCAGCCTTGAGAGCCCTCTTTTTCTTACTTGCCTGCCTCATCTGGTACAGTTCCTGACGCTGTTCTTTTGACATTGTTTTATAAACGCTTGTGTGACTGGATGGGCTCCACGTCAATGTAATTGGAATCGTAGTCATACATGAGGAATACGTACTGGTGCCCACGGCGTGACGTGACGGGGTATCTCCCCGGTAGGTCCCATGCTATGAGTTCCTTTGGTTCGTCTTCGGCGCGTGGCCCCGCGTGGTTGGTTGGTTGCATCTCATTTGTGGATACTATGTCGACGCTGGCGTTGTGTATCTTCTTTCGGGCGACGCGGGGCGGCTCTTTATCGTTCGTTGGTTTGTTCTTCGGTTTGTTCTTCGGGTTGCGTGTACTTTGGATGCCTTGTCGAACCATTTGTAGGTGTCCCATTGTCGTCTCTTCCGTGAGCGGGAGGTAACGGTTGACACGTTGTACTGTGAGACCCGGCCACGTGGCAAATGAGCCGCGCTCAATGGCGCGTACCCATGTCTCTTTAGTGGGGTATCCTGCTGCTGCGTGGTAGAATTGGATCAGCTTGGGGATGGCTTGAATCTGGTATGCTCCTGCCCCCGTGTGTATTGAATATTCGTTTTCGGTATCGTTTTGGACGGCGCTGGTTGCGCTGCTGTCGGTTTCGGTTTTTTCGGTTTGCAGGAGGGGTTCGGTCACCCTTGGAGATTTAGCTGTCCCCCTTGGAGGGTCGGGCTGATGGAGGGGAACCATGTATAGATTCCTTAGGGGGTCACGTTGACCGGTGAGTATGACTTGTTGGGTGGGGCCGAGTACCGTCGCGTTGTCCTTAGAGAACTCGACGCGGCACCCGGTACTGCATAGTTTCGGCACCGAGACTAACGGCAGTTCCACCTCTTCGAATTTGTGACACCCGCGGGCCTCGAGGGGGAGCCGAGGTAGGTCTAACAGGTCAGTTGCTGTAGAGAGCATCTTGCTCCCATTTGCGCAACCTACCGTCAGTGCTCCTGGCGTGTCTTGATGTGCCCCCCCTTGATACGTAGATGGGACAAAATGGTCGGTTGCCGCCGAGTCCAGGGCCCCATACCCAGGCGGGGCACTGGTATGGAAAGCGACGTCGGGTGCAAAGGTAACTGCACGCTGCGGTGGCCGGGGTAGGATATCACGCAAGGGATCACGTAGGATACTGAGTAATTGAGAATCGTGATTACTATATTTATGTATGCTACTACTGTGGTCCCCCCCACGCCGTCAAGATCTCGGGGGCACATCAACAATCATGGTCCGGCCGTTGCTGTTAGGATTGGGACCATTCCACTTCAACCACCGGTCTGTGTTCCTGGTGGCCCCACCCATCTGATTGTCGTAGGTGGCGCTTTCCTGGTGGTCGGCCTTGTTACGGCGGTTGTAGCAACTCCGGCCGTTGTGGGTGAGATTTACGCCACACGAGTGGCAGTAGTATTTGTACTGCTTCCATGCTTGAAGCGCGGGCTGGCGTGTGGCGGACCCATTGGTGCGACTTGTGTCAGCTGACTTGAGGCGATTCACATCTGCTTGGAGTGCGGCCATCGCTGTCTCCCATTGGTTTGTCATGGTCATGGTCGACGCCGCTGTTGCTGTTTCAGTGACCTGGGAGTATATTTCTTGGCATACTTGGGCCAGCTCACGTTGTTGTTTTTCGAGCTCGGTTACGCGTTGTGCTGCCTGAATGTCTGCTAGGTTTGCTGTATTTGTTGTGGTGTGATAGCTGCTGTACAGTTCCTTTAAGCGTTGTCCCCAGAACTTTTTGTATTGGGTGAATCCACTCGTAACCAATGTATCCCGATGCTTCTTCCAATCCTCGTCTACTCGGTGCAGTGTGGTTGGGTCGTGTTTGCTGCGTGCGAACGCCTCTCATGAGTAATCGATTATCTGCGCGTCGGTCACATTCGCCGTCTCTGGGAGCAAGTTGATTTGATGTTGGTACTTAGTGAGTTGTCGGAAGTACTCCTTGGGCCCGATTGGGTTTGGTGTATGTGCCAACGTATTCATTTTCTTGGTGAGCTCGCAAGTGAGCTGATGCTGAGCGTCGGTGGTACAAAGGTCCTCTTCCATGGCTTGGAAGGCTGTGAGGACAGTGGTTCCACGGGGGAATGCTTCCGACCCCGGGTCCTTCAGATCCCCAAGCATGTTGGGGAACTTTCTGTCTGTGATTAGTAGGGCCTCTCTGTCATATTTGTTCCATTCTACATATAAGGCCCGGCTCCGTTTCCACAACTTGTATGCGTCTGATGTGAGCTCGATTGTGCTATCGAGTTCTTGTGGTTCCAAAGGCGCCTTGGGGAATGGCGCTTGGGGGTCCCTCGCGCGGTATTGTGCTTCGGTTTCCAGTAGGAAGGCGTAACCCCCTCCCTGAATGTACTTGATGGAGGGTAATTCGGCTAATGCATTTGTTAGTGCCTTCTTGAACTCCTATACGTCTATGCTTGTCGGGACGGTTACCGGCTTCATTTGGGTCTCATCCAAGAAGTGGTCCTTGAGAGTCGTGTAGTCCTTCTTCTTGGTCATCTCGTCGTCGGTATCACTATCCTCACTGTCCTCGGTATAGTCGTATAGTAGCCTGTTCTGACTCTGTAACTGTGAGTTCTGCTCTTCGGTGTACTCAAGTATATCCCGGCTGTACTGTTCGAGCTCTACCAGTTGTACCAGTTGGTCTCTCAGATCACGAATTTCGGTTGAGCCTATGTTCCTGGAATTGTCAATGCTGGTGTCGGGGGTAACTCCTCTTGTTGGGGGACTATGTATTCCTTCGGTTTGTGTTCCTTCTGGCATTGGGCGGGTTAATCTTATCGATAACTAATGAGACCAAAGCTGTAAGACGGCGTTGGGTTAGTTTAGTTACTTTTAGTATTTACGTTATTTTGCTCTTTTTACTGTGTTGGAAAGAGTTATCGATAAGATTATGATCGGATTGTTTCTGGACCATATTGTTCTCACATTCACGAATTTGTCTTTCTTGTGTGGGTATACGCGTATCGAGAGTTCGTTACTCATAGATACTTGTATCGCGAGTTCGATACTCAGTGCTTTAAGTATCTCTGGATATTCACGAGCGCTTATGTATAATTTATTTATTGCGCTCTCCTTGTGATAAAAGATCTAGAACACTTTGGAATCGTACGTCTTGTTTTGTATCATGTAATATGTATTACGTATACGTAAATCGTAATACGTAATACGTAACTTGTACGGTAGGCGTATTCGTTGCGTATTACGTTACGTATTACGTATATCTTGTACCGTACGTAACGCTTACGATTCACGCTTGATTTAGTATTCCAATAGCTTGTTGGATAGGTCTTGTTCTCAACTGTTCCTGTGAATGTCCCAGTTGTTTTCTGCTTTTTATTGCTTGATGTGCCTACTGAGTATACGCTTCTGGAACCTCTTTTATGCTTTTCATTTGCAAGCTTCTTCAATCCAAGAGGATTGGTGAATAGAATCAAACATTCATTGAAGTTGTCACAATAGTCTTTGCTCTCATCAATCGCGTCGGCTTTGGCAGCATCAAGAAGTCTCTCATCACTGATTGAATTGATAAAGTCCCAAACAAATCTCCTTTCATTGTGGTTCTTTTCAAATCTCAGAATCGTTCCATGGAAAGCAGTCCAATTCCTCTTATGCTTGTTCCAATCATAATTCTTATGATCACCCGTGTAATGTGATTCTTTCATTTCCTGGTATGTTTTGTTCAGGACCATAGTGATATTGGTATCAGTATAAGCATGCTGCATCAACAAAATAAATGCATTTTTCGCGTGTCCTGAGTTCAATTCGGTATTTTGGAAATGTGCCACATATTCCCAACCCGGCCCTTTTCTTGTTGCATCACATAACAACCTCCAGACGACATTGTTGTCTTCATCATACTGATGACCTGACAAAACGCCACACCTTTCGTTGTAGTCACTCCAAGTTGGATAGGTATCTGATGGACTTTGCCCAACTGTTTCAGACCTGGCTTCATCAGTAACATCTTCCTTCTCTTGGGGTCTTATGACATACAAGATTGGGAAACCTTCAGAGTTGAATCTGTATCTCAAGTTTTGATGAAAGCCTTCCTCCCATTCTCTGAATTTTGTAAGGTCCTTCAACTCTGGTGGAGTCGCTTTTTCTTGTGATTTTACGCTTGATTCCATCATCTTGATCCTGAATTGTTGCAGTTCCAGATTATTTGGGTTCGCGTTCCAGTCAATGGCTCTTGGTTTGACTCCTATCAATGGTTGATAGCGAGCCCAATTTGCCCATGTCAGAAGTCTCGATGATAGCCTGTTACCATAATGGATACTTTTTGGATTAGGACAGTCTGGACTGATTGATTTCAATCCATGCATGAACGATTTGATGCTTTCCTTATTGAGGTCTGTAATTTCACGAATATTAGACATTCCTCCCCTCATAATTTCTTCAGCTGATTCATAGTTGATACCAAAGTCCATCAAGCTGCTTCTGAAGGTGAGCTGTTCTGGATTAAGAAATCTACCATTGTTGAATCCCCTGATTTTTATTCTGGGTTGGGATGACCTCCTTTCGTACCGTTCAGTCCTTGGGTCAGCGATAGTAGCCCTTTCCATTACACGCATGATTCTTTCATTGAATTCGTTGTCTTCTTCCATACCCACTCCTTCATAGTCTCTATCAGGATCTTGTGGGTCCTGGTCCACTTCCATTTTTGTTTCCTCATTGGAGTCGTAGTTCGCTCTTGTTCGGGTCATGGTGGAGACAAGATTTCAAATATTCTACTGGGGTAATCGAACGATCGTTTCGAAGTATCCGTTTCGAAATATTCGGAGGATGGTATTCGATGGAAGTTGCGATCGAATATTCAATCGAAGGTGGTATGTGGAAAGAGAGTTTAATCGAATCGAAGGATTGGATGTGAGAGATGGATATTAAACGTTGGTGCCTGTTGTGTGTGATTCGTTTATCTGTTTGTATTCGTATATCCGGATCGAATTTTCGTTCCGGTTATTTGTACTTTTGTTCGGATCAAGTTTTTGTTCCGTTTGTGTGAGCTTTTGCTTTTGTTGCAATTTAAGATTGTGAGCTTTTCTATCCGGTCTCGAGATTTGCTCATTCTATATTTCTGTGGTGAAAGATCGGTGATCTCGTCTTGTTTCCTGAGAATTTAGTGTTCTCTTTTCTGGATCTTCGAATTTAGTGTTCTCGTTTCCGTATCTTTGGATTTTCTTGCGAGCAGATGCTCTTTGCAATCTGTTCATTCCGATCTGTTTCACCATAGAATACTTGAGGCTCAATTTTCTGGCTCACGTCATTCTTGTTTTCAGTGAAAGATCAGTGTTCTCGGATTGATTCCTTTCAGCTGATGCCAACCTGGGCGACTCTTTTGGCTGAATCGTCCAGTCCCTTTTCCCTTGCTTGTTTTTGCTGGATCTCGAAACCCGATGGAGCCTACCATCTTGGTTCGTGTCTTCGGCCTCTTCTTTCAAGGGAGGCCGCCCTGGTGTTGGTCTGTTCCAGGGCTCCACAAGCAATTGCCCCTTTTACATCCTTGAGGGTTGATGCCGGTTGCTGATCAGGCTAATCCGGATTCTTTGTCTTCGAGCTCAACTGCGTTTCTCTCGGAAACGCCGTCCTCAGCATTGTAGGATGCTGGCCACAGCTCGTAGAGTGCTGGGTCTGATAAACTAGAAAAACTGCGTCGTAACAAAAGCAAACGCAATCGGCCTTACGGTCGATTGGTTTAGTGAGTAGAACAATCATTGTCACACGTTTGATCGTCTTTGCTGATCGACAGGTTAATTACTTTCGTCGTCATCGTATCGATTATTTGGCATAATACCATGTAATTTTAGCATACAAAACACACGTAATCTTAAGACACAAAACACATGCAAATCGGCCATCTTCGATCGGCCTTTTACCGTATAATTTGCCGTGATATTCTCATTGGAATATCACATGTAAAATCGCATCTTATCATGTAGAATTAGTACTAGAATGTACGTAGTTTTAGGGCATGATAGTGTTTTAGAGTTGTTAATTCTTCAAAGAGTGAGCTGATGGGGAAACTCCCGCTAAGAGGCAATCCACATAAAATCGTCGACGATCATTCACTCAGGAATAACCTTAAGCATAAGGTTATTTGCCCTGATGACTTTTTGTAGGATATGCCCGCTTAGTACGTACGAATACGCGTTACACGGTGAATTCTTTTCATGGCATCATAAACTTTCAAAGTGGCAAGTTTGTTCTTAGTCCGGTCAAAGCTGGAGTCATAGGTGATTGGTGGTTCACGATGTAGTCCGGTCGACATGGTTGATACTTGCCTGATTTGATCCTTTTTCTTGTTTTCGTCCGCTTTGATGTTTTGTTCGATTCGTTGTTTCCGATGGAGAGACAGGAATTTGTTTTATTGATTAACAATGTCGAATTGGCGTCCGAGCGTACGAGATCGAGACCGCTTTTGTTCCGGTTACTTATTTTGTTGACGAGAAAAAAATCGTTCAAAAATTCGTGGTAGGTTATTTGTTATCGAAGAAAAACCGTTGTTCGAAAATTCGATCGTTATTCTACAGTAGCTGTAAGAGTAATTACTGTGTAACACACTAGGGGTAGAATGTGAGTAGGAGTGATAATTATGAATGGATTAATACTTTACAAAAATGGATGGAAACTTAACAGATAAAATAATGAGCGATCAAGCTTGCTGGCTTCGATCGCCCATGAATATTCATATAGAGTCATGATGTGAATCGTGCGCCTGCCTGGCATTTGTATACCATTGTATACAGATAATGCTTTGCTACTTCATGATTCTTAGAGTAGCCCAAGTCTCATTAGCTTGATCGTACGTATCCTTTGATGGTATCTTGGATAGTACGACTTGTACGGTAGATTGATTGCAGTACGTACTCGTAGTATGTAGCTCGGTACGTAAGTACCTTGGTATGACTGATCGCAGTACGTTACACCTAGTGCCGGCGTTGGTGGCATCGGCCGTCCTAATATTACTACTCCGCAGGTTTCTGCTCCCCAAGTCAGTAATGCAGGGGGGGGAAAACCTCAAAAGAAAAGTGAACACTCTCCAGCAGCGTCGCGATTACAGTGACGGCAGCAGCAGTGTCAGCAGCAGCGACAATGACTTGGACTTGTTTGAGAAGTAACAAGTGAATCGATTGATACTGTAATCGAATCGATCGATTAGTTAGTTAGTTAAAATAAAGGAATTGATTATTAGTTGATACTCGTCTCATCGAATCCATCGATTAGTTAGTTACACTCAACAACAACACCATCATTGCTCCAGACAGAAACTTAGGCCACAAAGCAGGTAGAAAAACTCTATTGCAACACCTTAAAAAAGAGGGATCCAAAACCACTAGAGGTGCGCTTGAGCAAAATTATTCGAACGTGTTGTCGACTGCTCTAAATATCAAAATACGACTAATCAATCGATCGATCAATCAATCCGAAACCACTACTAGAGGTGCGCCGGAGCAAAAATATGAGTAATCGATCGGACGTGATACGACTTGACTTCTCTAAGTAAATTTATATAAGTTGCTGACGTAATGGAAGAATCGATCGATTCGACGACTCTAAAATAGGCCGTTTGCGGTTTCAGTTGGTACCAATCCATAGGAGAAGAAACCTTCAGTCTGGCTCATGTAGGTGTTGAGTATGGTGTTGATTCCAACCTTAGCTGTCTGGAAGTTGTACAACAACACGACAAGCTTCAGAATGATCCTCCTGTCTCCCGTTTCTTCCAGCAACATGTTATCTTTGAGTCGAGGGAACCCACCTTGGATCTGTATCATCCCCCATGCAGACATCTGTCTAACACTAGTTGCGTCTCTGTTCACTGTAATAGCATTGCAAACGGCGCGTTGTTTCATCGCCGCGGCCTCTTCAGTAGGTCTACCCTCAGGTATTTCTACAGGAGCTGTTAGAGGGTCATATTGACTACTTCTAACAAGGTAGTCATTTGTAGATAACTTAAACGCAGAATCAACAACAACCTTTACCATATACAGCTGATACATAAGCTTCATCTTTTCATAGAGCCCATAGTCAGCTTGAGTACTATCATGCCAAGATCCAGGACAGTTCAAGACACAAGCCCGGATCCTCCCGTCTGGGCAGAAAAGAAAGACGCTGTTGACATATGTAGCAGACGTCCAACCGTTGTAGTATTGGTTCTGTTTGGTTCAGTCACCAGACTGCTGGATATGGAGTTTAAGCCCGCCGCAAGCAGCCCACACTCTGTGTGGACCAAGTGCTGGATACTTTGCAGCAATAGCATCAACGTATTGTTGAGTCTCTTCTTTGTTTGGCAAGCAAACCTTGGCAGTAGGATGGTCTTGTAATGCAGAAAGAAGGAGCTTGCGCCCGAATTTCAGCCATTTGTACATAGGAGAAGCTGTAATTCCAAATGCTATGGCAACTGCTCTTGCTGCTGATCCTCTGGTTCGGAACCAGAATAAGATAAGAGCAAGACATTCAGTTGCATCAAACTCTCGACGACGACTATAATCATGCTTAAACTTCCGAATTGATCCAGTTTTCTCATCATACGTGTATTGATTGTAGAAAGGCTCAAACAAATCTAGGAGCTCGCTGAATACTGTGTGGTCGACTCCACAGCAATTCAAAAGGGCTTGATCATTGCCTGATTGATAGAGATACATGAAAGCAGATTGGCTGTATCGCTTAATTGCTATCCTAGGAGTTCTCCGGTCCCTTCTTCTCTTATCTTCCTCCCCAAGCAGTGGATTGTTGTAATTGGGGGTTAAGTAGTTATCATAGTAGTATCCAAGTAGTGTTAACTCCAGGGCCATGGTGATTGTCTATTGTGTTTCGCGAAAGAGTGTTTTGCAAGAAGAGTGTTTTGCAAGAAGAGTGTTTCGAAAGAGTGTTTCTTGCTTGCTGGAGAGCAATGTGAGTGTTTTAGCAAAGGATAGCTACTACTAGTAATTTGTCTCAGCAAAGCCAATCGATACGGTACATAGAAAATTCTGAAAATTTCAACTGCCGGCCAGTCTTGAATACTTAACATGCTTGCTTGCCCAAATTAGGCCGGTAGGTGGCGCGGGTAGTGATTCAACAGACGTAAACAGACAGTTACTTAGAGATTCCAAATTCCAAATTTGCTCTGAGTGATAGTTAATAAAAAATATTCGTGCGTTGAATCTATTCAATCTATTCACTTGTGAATATTTTTTTATCACTCTGGTCGTTTATTACTTTATTACTGCCGGGAATCACTCATTGGTACAACCCGGATTTTGGATGTGATAAAGAAAGCCGGATATACGACCCTACTACGAGTGATGGTAGTACAAAACCCACGGTAGTACACAACCTACGTAGCATCATCTACAATAGTGAAAAATCTAACTACAAGAAAGAAACCCGGATATACAGCCCTATGAGCGATGACAGGTAGTACAAAACCTACGGTACTACACAACCTACGTAGAAACTACGATAAAGAAACCCGGATATACAGCCCTACGAGTGATGGTAGTACAAAACCTTCGTAGAAACTACTGTGGAACAAAACCTATACTGACAACTATGTAAGAAAGGAACCCAGATATAGAGAACGGGGCATACAAAACCCGTATATGGCCAAAACCCGGATGTATGGTACAAAACCTACGCTGACAGGATCAATAATAACTAGTAGGGTTATTATTAATTTTTAGTATAGCTTATTTTATAGTACTTTCTAAAACCGCGCGCGCAGGTCTGTCAGAGAGTCTGACAACTGACCGATTCTGGTAAAAATAATGTCCAAAAATATTATGCGGGCAGGAGAGCAGCGAGTGCCTGCACAATATTTTTGGACATTACTTAAGGGACCACCATCCCCAGGTTTCAAGTTTCAGAATCTGGTTTCAAAGGATTCACGGTGTAACCTCCTGAGGTTGAAGTGGAGTGCAACGACACTGAGATCAAAAGAGGTCTACAGTAGTAACCCCCTAAGTTTGAAGTGGAGTGCAACGGCACTGAGACCGAAGCAGGGTTACTAGTACTTCCATGCGATTAGCGAGTACAGTTGGCAGTTATTGACATAACTAGTCGAGGAGCACCGATATCCCTTGCAACCAGGCGCAAAGTTTCAAAGTGCCATGAACTACAAGCACTGCCTGCTCCGATCCAGGGGAATGGTGTATTCTCGCTCCGGTGTCCAAACTACAAGCACTGCCTGCTACTATCTAGTAGGGGAATGGTGTATCCACGGCGTCCAAACTACAAGAACCGCGCGGCTTTGATCTAGGGAGGAACTGTGTATTCTGGCTCCGGCGCTCCAACAACAACGACGACAACAACGACGACAACAACGACGACATGCAGCTAACTGTGTATCCTTGATCGGCGTCCAAACTACAAGCAAGCCCTGGTGGGTTGCTCTGCAAAAGGAAAAACGATGACAACGATGATGTTGTAACTCTAAAAATCGACCGAAAGGATAGGATAATTAAAATTTAAAGAGAAAGTGAGCTCAGAGAGACGCTCTTATTTTTACTGCGTATTTCGTACTGTATCGGGACTCTCTGCTGTATTTTTACATGGTAGAGATCTTCCCCGGTTATTTGTTACTGTCATCTTCATCGTCGTACCGATACTGTCGCTGCTGTTTCTGTGTTAGTGATTGTGTCGGTCTTATTGTATCGGTCATTCAATGGAATTGGTCATTTATGAGGTTAAGTGTTTTCTTCGATGGGGCATATGCTTGTTCGAGGTATTTGAGATAGATGAGGCCCATTCGGAATCGGTATTGATTTTCCTGATTGCAATAAGTAATTTCCTCACGGGATATCAAGTATATTCTTTCGAACATACTTAAGGATTCCAAGTGTTCACTTATTGGTCAGATCTTTGGAGATATCTTGTTTCTAACCAATTAACCTCTTTTGTTTGTAGTCCTAAGTGACATCATTTTTACCACTTAGGGATTTTCATGTAGTGGAGGTGAATTTGATTCTAAGACTCGATCATCGAAATATTCGTATCTTGTATTTCGCACCTCTGTCGTAATTTGCTTCATCGGCTTTTTGTTCGAATTTGATGCCGACAACGGTCCGTATTTTTCACCGACAACACACGCCTTGATCCAACACTCTATTCACTTGGTGTTGGATTACTGCCGGAGTGTATTTCTTTGAATCGATCCAAGCGGGGTATTTGGTACGTTCGACTGACTTAACCTGGGTAGTGTCCCATGACCTATCTCGCGTGTCGGGCGTGCAAGATCCATCCCAATGGTTTGGTTAGGTCATCGGCAGGGTTAATAACTCCAGGAATATGAATCATCTGAATTTCACCATTTTCTTTCCAAGCTTGAATTGCAAAGAACCTGATTTCAATATGTCTGGTCCTTTCTGTGGGCTTTTGAGCATTGATGATTTCAATTGCTGACACATTGTCTTCATAGATCAGAGTTGGACCAACTTGAATAAAGCCTACTACTAGTTCCTTGAGTATGGATCTGAGATATCTTGCTGTTTTGGCTGCCGTGACAGCAGCAATGAACTCAGCTTCCATAGAACTCTGTGCCGTGAGTGATTTAGCTTTGGATCTATAAACAATTGCTCTACCAGTATTGGTAAATACATACCCTGTAGTGGATCTGCAATGTTTTGGATCATTCCCGTATGCTGCATCAACAAAACACATCAATTTGTTTTGCTTGATATCTTCAGGGCATTGGGGTAGTGATGCATCTTGGGGTATTGCATGATTGTCTGCCTTATGAAGCTTGGTGATGGCTCTGAGTGACGCAATATCAATAGTGGGAATGACAACATCCATGTCATCTTCAGTTGGTGCCAAGTGTTTTTGGATGGAGGCATGAAGTGTTTCAGTGCTATCAACCTGGTTGATTCTTGATTGGATGATTTCTTGCTTGTATTTGGTGCCAATGCGCTTGATAGTTTTGATGGATGAAATCCGGTCCAAGAATGGTGGATCTTCTTCATCAGTGGGTTCCTTCCAGGATGTATTGGGAGCAAATAGGCCATATTTGTTTGAGTGTTTCCTGACTTCTTTCATAGATAACTTTTGTTCAAGTGCAAAAGTGATAGGTGTATCTATGGAATCCCTCACCCCTCGATGGTGTGATTCAAGCAGGGTTGTAGTGACATCAGCAGCAGTGAACACATGATTGTGATTGATAGATACAATATAAGCGCCTTGTAGCTTGGAAAGGGACTTTTTATGAGAGGAGTAGAGCTTGGACGCAGGGCTTTTGGGAAGGATATCAGTGACATAGGCTCATCCAAGGAGTGAATCATTGGCAGATCTGAGACCAAATGCTTGATCAGTACAGGTACTGGAAACAGTGAGCCTGAGATTGGTGAGATCCGCAAATGGTGAGATGGATAATTGGAAATCACTGGATGAGACTTCAGTGGGTTCCGGTGGAAGAGGTAAATTGTCATCAGTCCGGAGGAGGTGCTTGACGTTGGTGGGTAGGTCAGCAAGTGGTAGGTCATTCATACCTTCATCAAACCTGACATGGGTGGCAATTTTAACACGATGTGTTTCTGTATCATACCAAAGAATGTTTCTGGTAGTGTATGGGACAAAACCTAGAAATATGCCTTTCCTTGCATTTGGTTTGAGCTTGACTGGCTTCTTGCCTGGAGGCCTAACCCAAACGCGACAACCAAGGGTTCTGAAGTCAGTGAGATTTTCCTTTTGACCAGTTGCCAATTCCAAGGGTGAATGGTGTTGGTTACCTTCAGGGAAGGCATTTGACAAGCGCAGTGCATGGTAGAAGGCAAAAGGCCAGAATTTGACTGGGAGGTTGGCACCACTGAGCATGGTTCTCATGGAGTTAGCAAGGGTTCTGTGAGCTCTTTCAACAGTACCATTTTGATGTGAAGCATTAGCCCCAGTTGGGAAAATGGAGTATCCAAAAGCCGAGAATAGGTTTCGGATATCCGGGTTGTGATAGAGCTCTCCACCTTGGTCAACTGTGACATACTTGTTGGCACAAGTTGTGTTGTGTTGGGAGAAGAAATGCTCTAGCCAATGAAGTGGTGCTGCCTTGGAGATTCTGGTGTCACCATATTTCATACCAGTGAAATGATTAGTGATGAGAATCCAAGCTGTCTCACCATGGATGCCTTCATAGTCACGCTTTTGTTTACTGTTGGAGGATTTGGCTCCTGAGAAAGCAAAGTCAATGGACAGACCTTGGAAAGGTTGAGTTGCTTTCCTTGTAGAGTGGAGCCCGGCAGGCAACTTGGTTTGCTTGCATTGAATGCACGTAGGACATGTTGTCGGCGAAAAATACGGACTTTGTCGGCATCAAATTCGATCGAAAAAGCCGACAAAACGAAACGACGACCGAGGTGCGAAATACTAACAGTGTCGTACGCCTCTAAAATAAGGTACTAAAATAAGGTTTATGTATTGGTTAAAAACTAAGATTGTGAGCTAGCTTTGTCAACTACTCCGAGGAGCCGTTGAGAACGCTTGTAACAGTAAAAAGGCGTTGAATCGAAATTCAACGTACATTGCACATAGAGAAGCACATGAAGAATTTGGATATGTTCTTCATCCAGTCTTCAAGGTTGAAGACCGGCTTGTGTGGCATTGCTTTTCAGATTTTCTTGAATCGTGGGTAATTTTCAATCGTGAGCGTTGGAATACCACACTCTTCTCCTTCTCGTAAAAGTTCGATTGGTGGCACAGAATTTTGTTAGTCGTGTGCGACCAGTATTGCTTAGATAAGAAATTTTTAGTTGGTGTGATATGGTTTCAGGTTTCGAATGTTCATACGTTGGATTACTTGTTTTCGTAAGAGAAAGGAAACTGTACCATTTGTGTGAATTTGCTGTATGGTGTAGGGGCCTTTGCTTCTTGCTTCAAAAGCTCCGGGGATTTGCTTTTCATTTTTCACCATAACTTGATCTCCTACACTGTAATCATGAATCTTCCTGTGGCTGTTCTCTTTCATAGCATTCTTGTCGATTTGAGCTTGTCTTTTGTTTCTGACCATGGCCAAGTCAGTAATTACCGGAATCGGTAGAAACATGTCTCTGTGGAATACAAGGGCTCCGGGTGTCATTCCAAACGTTTTGTTGATGGTTGATCTAACTGCAAACTGAGCCGATGCGAAGATGGTGTCAATAATATCAGTTGCTTCCTGGAGAGTTCGTGGAGGGTTGGTGTTGAGCTCTGTTCTCATTGCAGACTTCATTGTATCGTGGACGCGTTCAAGTACTGCATTGGATTGTGGGTTCCGGACTGAGCAGACCTTGGCTTTGATTCCTAGGTTGGCAAGGTGGAGTTGGAAATCATTACTCATGAAGTTGGTTCCTTGGTCAATAATACAATTTACTGGTTTGGGATATCTGGAGAGCCAGCCATTGTCGAGGGCATGGACTGCCATGAGGCCGGTTGGATTTACTTGTGGAGCTCGGATGATCTCGAGGAGGTTGGTGCACATGTCCATGATGGTAAAGCCATTGAAGGAGACTGTTCCATGGCCAGGGATCTTGATTTTCCAAGGGCCTACTCCATCGATTGCAATGGTGTCCCAAGGAACGTATTGGTGTTCTTTGGTAGGGAGCTGTCCATGGCTTTGGTGGCTGTTCTTGTATCGTTGGCACGTGTCACAAGTCTTGCAGAAGGCGTTGATTTGATCCTTCAGGTTTGGGGCATATACAAATTGGTTTATGGTTCGGTACAATCTTTCTGCGCCGGCATGGCCAAGCACGTGGTGGTAGTATTTGATTGTGGCTTGCACTCGGTTTGGCGGGAGTACAATTTTCTGTCGACCGTTGGAGTCTACAACTTTCAAGTCGGTGCCGTTGAAGTTTTCAGTTGTGTACCGGGGATTGGTAGAGATATCTGCATTGGCTGCTTGATCTTGGGCGAGTTGGTCGAAGGCTAAGGGGTACATGGGAATGTCTTCGGGGTAGTTAAGGAACAAGTCGGAAAGAGAGAGAAGGTCAGAGTCGGTTGAGGCAGTTGAGAGGTCCAAGTTGTCGTCTGTTGGAGCGGGAGTTGGAGGACCGAAGAACTCCTTCTTCTTCTCGGGAGGGTCTTGCTGGATTGGGAGCCGGGAGAGAGCATCAGCAAGCCCATTATCTTTGCCTTTGATATACTTGAATACTGGGGAAAAATCTTCAAGGAGCATTCTCCAAGTCATAATTCTGTGGCTGGTAAGATTTTGTCGGGTTAAGTTGATGTGGTCTGTCCATACGATGATTTCAGCACCCCAAAGAATGGTTCGAAATTCTTTGAAGACTTCTACAATACAGAGCATCTCTTTATCAATTGTTGGGTATTTCCTTTGGGCTGAGTTGAGTTTGCGGGAGAAGCAAAGGATGATTCTGCCATCTTGGCGAACAATAGCTCCGAGTTGGTAGTCAGAAGCATCAGTGTAGACATGGAATGGCTTGTTTGGGTCAGGAAAGGCAAGGAGGATGTCTTTGGCGATGAGGGACTTGGCTTTGTTGAAAGCTTCAAGTAGCTCTGGGGTCGGAGTGATTTTTCCTTTGGCTCTTCCAGAGAGGTCTGTAAGGGGTGCAAGGACTTCAGCTCGTTTGGGGTAGAAGTTTCGGTAGAAGTTAATCATCCCAACAAAGGATCGAAGTTGGGTTGTTGTTGAGGGAAAAGCAAGTTTCAGGATGGGAGCAATCTTGTTTGGATTGGGCCTAATACCATCGCGCGAGATAATGTGGCCAAGCCAAGGAGCTTGGGATTGAAACCAGTGGCACTTGGAGGGCTTGACAGAGAAGTTGTGACACTTCAGTAAGGACAGAACAGAGGAGACTGATTTGCAATGGGATTCAAGGGTGTCTGAGAAGATACCAATATCATCGATGTATACTTCGATGTCCTTCAGGTGTGAGAGCATTTGTTCCATGCACCCTTGGGCCCAACTTGGAGAGTTGAGAAAGCCCATTGGCAATCGAAGTAGTCGAAACTTTCCGAATGGAGTAACAAGGACGCAAAGCCAGGTGGAGGCCTCATCGAGTTTGAAGGTGTGGAATTGCATACTGACATCGATAAGGGTGACATATTTGAAGCCTCTTCTTCTGTGGAAGATATCTTGGAGCTTTGGGAGTGGATAGTGAAGTTTCTTGGTGACCTTGTTGAGTTCTCTAAAGTCGCTGATAAGTCGACAGGAGCCATCTGGTTTGGGCACTACAAACGTTGGCATTCCCCATTCAGTTGCATAGCATCGTTCGAGGATGCCAAGTTTTACTTGTCGATCGATTTCTTTCTTCACTGCTTCTTGTTGGTGCAGTGGAATGGAATATGGTTGTTTTACATGATATGGCGTTGCGCCTTGCTGGAGATCGATGTGGAACGTTTGATTAGGGAAAATACCTAATTCTTTGTCATTCAAGCCTTCAAAAAGTTCTTCGTTTTGGAGGAGTATTGGTAACAAGGCTTGTTTCTCTTGGTAGGAGAGATGGTTTTGTTCAGTGACAAGCTTGTGGAGGTCAGTTTTCTCATACTTGGTGGTTCCATCTACATAAGACTGTTGGATTGATTGGGCGGAGTAACTTTCTGCAATGGCATGTGGTTCTGCAGACATGACCTTGTGGAGCAAGGACTTGTTGTCAAAGTAGCTTCGAGGGTGAAAGTCCATGGTCTTCTCATACCATTCAATGGTGCAATTTTCGAAGTCCATCTTCATTCCGAGGTCTCGCATTGTCTTCCTTCCAATGAGGAGATGGTAGTTGATGTTCTGAGAGACCACAAAGCACTTGATTTGTAGGACTTTCTAATAACTGGTAATTTGAATTATGATCTAATTAGGTTAATCTAAGAATCCGGACCTCTATTGGAGTATTCCGCGTATTCTCGTGTTAGCCCTTTTGTTAACACACGCAATCTCTTGTTGTTTGCTTATTAAGCGATTGATCGCTTAATTAAGCGATTCAGATATTCTCTGGATCAACTAGTGAAGCGTGTGTAACCAACCAGGTATATCAAGTCTCATTCGTTCGTGATGGATTAATCATGATAGTGCCTTGGCACTTAGTCATGGTAATCCCGTGTCACTTAGTGGATTGGTACAGTATTTAGCCTTAGCCAACTGTCCGCGATTACTTTACTTAATGATACTTGTCGCCGATGATTAATCTGTTTCTTATCATACTCAATTTGCAACCATTACGTATTACGTATTCGTAATACGTACGTATTACGTATTCGTGATACGTATTACGTATCCGTAGTACGTATTACGTATTTGGTATGATACGTATTACGTATTTTTCTCGTACGTGAATTCACGCTTGATTCCATATCCGTAGTACGTATTACGTATACGTAATACGATACGTAATACATATTACGTAATTTACGTTTCTTCACTTAACAACTCCAATTCCGGTTGTTCTCCCCGAAATCCATGCCACGCTTTGGTATTGCCTTGGCAGATTTTATATCTAGTATAACATTTCAAATTGTTTACAAACAAAGATAATTTTAGGCATGGATTTGTGTTCGAGGAATTAAGTGAACAGTTATTATTGTTTTTACTCGTTTTTATTTTGTACTTAACTTTACATCGTCATAAACTCATTGAGCAGGCTTCTTAGTGCGGTACTGTTAAGAGGTTTTGTTAGTATATCAGCATAGTTCTCATGGGACTTGATATGGCTGATGGAGATAACTTTGCCTGCTTGGTGTTGTCTGACAAAGTGATACGCTAGTGCAATTGATTTCTTGTTGAGTGTACTTGCTGGATTGGTTGAGTTGATTACCACACTTTTGTTATCCACATGGATTTCAGTTGGCTTGGTGACTAGGATTCCCATGGATCGAAGGTGGTACCTCAACATGATGGCTAATGCCACTGCATCTTTGAGCGCTGTGAATTCTGCTCCAAATGTGCTTGTATGAACTGATGTTTGTCGTTTTGATTTCCAGTATACTGGCATTGATCCAACAAATGCAATCAGACCGGTAATGCTCCGTCCTGTTACCAGATCATGTGCATGGTCACTGTCACAGAAGATATTTAAATCTAATTCTGCAATTAGTGGTGTTGGGAACATCGGATCTAATTCTTCTTTGTAGTACTTGTATTGGTGGGTAAATTCTTCATAGTTCACTGTCGCTTCCCCGATTGACTGAATTTTGGGCAATTGTGGGTCCACTAAGATTCCTTTCTTTTTGTATTTTTTCAAATATCCTAGCACATGTCTTGCCATTTGTTAATGCCCTTCTCTTGGTCCGGATGCAAATCTGGATAGTGATGAAATAGCATATGCAATGTCTATTCTTCCAGACAATACTATCCATTGTCCTAAACCGATGATATGTTGGAATTCCTTGTGGCTTGATTCGTTGAGTAGTTCTGAGTCATCTAATTCTGGGTGACAGTCTGTTTTCATTGGTAGGTTCTCATTTCGCAGGGTAATATTGTATTTGTCTTGATATTTCCTTAGGACTTCTGAGATGTATTTTGTAGAATTCAATAATAATCTCCCATCCTTTATCCTTGTCAAGCTTGTACCCAAATAATATCCGGGTTCAGTTTCGATATTTCTGAGTGCAAATTCCTGTTCGATCAATGCAATCCAATCCTGAGGCTTCCTTGACACTACCATAAGATCATCAACGTGTGTTCCAATATAGTCGTAGCTTTTGTTGTCTTCACTCAGTTTCATCCAAAGGTCTGGGTCAGCCCTGGAGGGTCTGAATCCTAGATTCATCAGAGTGTCTGCAAAGAAATCCGCGTACGCGCGTCCTGAACCTGCTAGTCCATAAAGAGCTCGTTGTATTTCCACCTTGCAGCCTTTCTTGTCTCCAAATTCATCTGTGGCCCAGCACCATACTTTTTCTTGGACCGGTGCTGTGGGAAAGGCGTTTCCCACATCTGCAGTCATTAGGTCGAGATTTTGGTGTTGTGCGATGAGAAATAGTAGGTAAACTGATAGGCTGTTGACTTGGCTGGAATATGTATTATATTCAGTAGAATCCACCAAATGCCCCCCTGCAACTAGCCGGCTCTTGTATCGTTTGTCTTCACTTTTGATATCCCAAATCATATTGAGCCTTGCTTGTTGCCATCCTTCGGACTTGGGGAATTCTTTCTCAGCTGGATGATATTTGAAGCACTTGAGTCGATTTAAATTGTCCATCTCTTTTTGAATCGAGTCTTGCCATTTAGTATCCCCAGCAGCTTGATCGATCCGAACACAGTCATGGTAGGTATTAGGAATTTGTAGTCCAAATTTTTCTTTGTTTTTCTTCTTGGCTTGTCTTTGGTTTCTAGACATTTTCTTCGGGTTGGTATTTCGACGTGGTTTTCTGGCTTGTAGTAATCGAATACGGCGTGTAATTGCTGTATCTTGCTTGAGGACCGATCTTGACCAATCCAGTAAGGGGTGGCTACCCCTTCGGCCGCCAGCTTCGATGATGTATCTTGTGATGTATTTTGCACAAGCAACAGGCTCGTCTTTTCGTAGTTGGGGAAATGGAGTATGTATTCAATACAGTGTTTCCTTCCAGGTCATCCAAATATTGTGATTTAAGGATCAGTATGCCGTCTTTCCAAAAATGGCCCAGTATTTTCCGAAAGGTAAGGTCCAGGTTGGTATCATTACTTTCAAGTATATTATTGTATGTTTCTGCGTCATTGGTTCCATCGACTGTACTGGGAAGGGCCTCCTGATCCGAATTTTCAATTTCATGCTGGGTTTCTGCATTTTCTTCTTCTTGCTCCCCTGGATCTGTTTGTTCAGATTCTGGTTGATCAAGTGGATTGTTGCTGGTGGAATATTCCATTCCCGTGCTAGTTGCATCAAACTTTTCGCCTGGCACCAATAATGGGACTTCATCCGTACTTTGAATATCGTTGAGATTCTGCTGGTGCTCTGAGGTTGATAGTCGGAATTCCGCTGCTTCTGGGTCATCATTCACATATTCATCTTTTGTTCCAATATTTTTTCTTCTTGTTCTCACAACTGATCTCATCAATACCTGTCGTTTTTCCTTAGATGATTCTGGTTCAGTCAATATGTAATACGTCATTGCGTCTCCTGTAGAATCAGCAAACGCTAGGAATCTTCCTTTTCGCATGTTGCTTTTAGGTGACTTGAAACTTGGGTTGTACCACCATATTGGCTCGTAGAAGTGGAATCGTAAATGTGATACATCTGGTGTCCAGCCTTGTGATATTTCTTGTGGCACTTTCCATCCCAACGATTTTCTTGCAGCTAGGTTGTTGATTTGAACGCACCACAGAGAACACCAATTTGCCAATCCTATAGGGGCTTTAAACATTCTCAGGCAGTTTTGAATCATTTTCGACAATCGAGCCCATTCTGATTCTGCTGGATTCTGATGATGGTAGTGTGGCTCGGAAGTTCTTGTTTTGATCATATTTTGTCGCATGATTTCGGTCCATTTTACTCCTTTTTCTGATTTGGCATTGTCGCTGATAATTGTATTGGGAGCTCCCCTTTCTCGGAGATAGTCCAGTAGGGCATTGGTGCATTGTGACTCTGTTTTTAATGGATGGAAAGACCACATCTTGGATTTTGTGCCTGCGAAGAATTGACCACCATTATGTCCTTGTGAGGTCTTTTGGCTGAAAAAGGTGTAATCGGTACTAACATCCTCATTTTGTCGTTTGTAGTGGAAAGCTTTGAATCGTTTCCTATAGTGTTTTCTTGGAATGGCCCGATTCTCTTCTTCGATTTCCTCGTAAAATTGAGTGGTATTTTCTAGTGTTTTTCTCACTGTTTCTTCCGGTAGCATTCCAAATCTCTTCCTCAATTCCAATATTGGTAGATTACCAAAAGCAAATTTTTCCCTGGATCTTTTCCTCCTCAACATTGGGTACTGTCTCATATTTGGTGGTGCCGGCGAGTTTAATTCAAAGACTTCTAATTCATTCATTTCTGCCTCTGTTGGTTTTGTAATGTGGTAATAGACTTTTTCGTCATCGTAGCTGAATGGTAAGAATGTATTTTCCACTGTGATTCCACATTTGTCACTTATCTGGGGTTGCACTCCGTTTACCAATACATTGTGAGAACCCATATCCATGGTTGTGAGGAGTGATTCTCCATCTGTGAAATCCTTGTCTCGAGAGATGAAAGTTGCATAGTGTACTAGTAGTATCACTGGTTCCTGGCGTCCTGGGATGAATGCTTTTGTTGCTGCGCTGCACACCGGATATTCCACTAGATCGTCATCGTCTTGTGACATGTATGGTTTCATTACTGATGTCATTCCTGTATCTCCTCCTGTTTTCGTCCATGCCCTTGCTGTAATGGTTGGGCGTTTTCCCCCTCCACTATCAATTACTGCAATATTATCGTCCGCTTTTACTTCACGGTATCGTCTAAGTGTTTTCAGTTGTTGTTGTCTCCTTGGTGTACCCTGAATAGTCTTTTTCTTTCTCGCAATCGGTGGATGGGATTTACTCTGCCATTTTTTCTTGCCAAAATTGTTGCTATCATCGTCACTGTCGCTGTAGACCGCAGTTCGTTCCACCAGATCAGGTATTCCTTCCTCCCCACTATCATCATCGCTGCTCTCACTGTCACTTGTTTCATATGTGATTGGTCGCGTCATTTTCAAGCGTCTGGCCGTGGAAAAGAAGGATGCGGCTCTTGCCCTTCTGGTTGGATTTCTTCTGGGTCTGAGGCCTGTATTCTGTTGGTTTGCTATTTGTGGCGTGCCATCGTCCTCGGCATCGTCTCCCCCCTCAGAATGCAGGTGAAATCGGACTGTACGAAGTTCGGTGCTCCCTGGGGGAAAAAGAGCGGATTCATCGATGGATCCGATACTATCCTCTTCTGTATCCTCGGGAGGAGGTGGCAACGGTGCTAATGGACTTGTATGTGTAGGGGGTACCGGTTTGGAGATTCTCCTGACACGTCTAGGCCTGGTGTTGGTGGCGCGGTAGATGTCGGTATTGTTGAGGCCGTCATCCTGTGGAGCGCCAAGGGTGATATCAGCTGGTGTCGGCGGAGGTGATTCTTGGTGGCGCGCAGATCGGTTGTAAAGGAGAACCCATTCCCTGTGTGGTTTGCACAGGGTGGCCCATGTTGCAGGCGGGATTCGTAAGATACCTTTAAGATTGGGATGGACCGTAGTTAGGACACCGTCATTGGCTGGTGGAGGTGCATATTGTTGGCGTTTTGTTGGTGGTTCTTGGGCTTCTGTAACTCTGCGAATGGAACGCTTATTGTCGTTTTTATCTGCCAGCAGATTCAATCGGAGTTCCTCATCTCTGATTCTAAGCTTCTGCACCATTTCCACCAGGTTCATCTTGGCTCGGCTTTCTTGGAGCTCCATTTTAAGTTGAGCCAGGTCGGGGTCCAATAGGTTGCGCGCAAAAGTATTCTTGGCATCGCATTCTCTTATGTTGAACCGTGGGATTTTACTCCCTTTTTGGTAGATGCTCTCAAAATTGTTGATGTAGTCAGAAATGTTGCCGCCAGGGTGTAGTCTAACCCCTTCCAATTTCAATTTCATTGTTGCGGCATAGGCCTCTTGTTGGGACTCTGAATCGTACCATTCCAACAATTCTTTCCATGCTGCATGACCATCGCTGGCATCCTCGTGTCTAGTAACTTTGGAGGATGCGCTACCTCCACTGCACGCATTCAGTAGTGTACCCCATAATGCACTGTTCAATGGATGGTCATTGTCGGCTGCTTCGCGACTTTCCATGATGTCTCGGTGTCCAGTGGCATGGAGTGTTGCCTTGGTATCGCATCTCCATTTGATCCAGTTATCTTGGCTACCGTCGAAATCCTGAATTTGTCTTGGCTTTAGGCGCTGGCGGGCATCCTTTTTGTACTCCTTCTCTTTTTCTTTGAGTTTCAATAGTTCATGAGTCAATCTCTCGATGGCCCTGTCTCGTTCCTCACACTTGACTTGGTTAGCCTTCTCTCGGTCATTGCTCATTGTTTGGTTTTTGATGGCCTGGACCGTTTGGTTGTTCATGATATACATGGTTGCTGGTGCTATGATGCAGCTGCAGGTGACTATGAGGATTTCCGATAAAGATAACATTTCCGATGAAGAGAACATGATGGTTGTTACGAGGTTGTTTTTGTTTTCGGGGTGTTTTTATTTCGTGTCGATATTTTCGAAGTATTTTCTATTGGCTCTGCAGATTTCAATGGTGTTATTTTCAGTGGTGTCTGTGTGATGGTGTACGAGATAAGCTAAAGTTTCGGTAGATTCGGGCTGTGGTGTTAGATTTTGTTTCAGTAGGATGGTCTCTCAGTTTGGGTTATTTTCGATGGTCGGTCGATTGCGAATGGTTTTCGCGTTCGGATAATTATTACCAGTAGGATATTTTGTGTAGATTTTCTGTAGACTTTGTCGGATTCGGTTGATTCGAATTCGTATGTATGTATGATATATATCTTTCGTATGAAGCTGCGACTGTTAATCAATAACTGGTAATTTGAATTATGATCTAATTAGGTTAATCTAAGAATCCGGACCTCTATTGGAGTATTCCGCGTATTCTCGTGTTAGCCCTTTTGTTAACACACGCAATCTCTTGTTGTTTGCTTATTAAGCGATTGATCGCTTAATTAAGCGATTCAGATATTCTCTGGATCAACTAGTGAAGCGTGTGTAACCAACCAGGTATATCAAGTCTCATTCGTTCGTGATGGATTAATCATGATAGTGCCTTGGCACTTAGTCATGGTAATCCCGTGTCACTTAGTGGATTGGTACAGTATTTAGCCTTAGCCAACTGTCCGCGATTACTTTACTTAATGATACTTGTCGCCGATGATTAATCTGTTTCTTATCATACTCAATTTGCAACCATTACGTATTACGTATTCGTAATACGTATGTATTACGTATTCGTGATACGTATTACGTATCCGTAGTACGTATTACGTATTTGGTATGATACGTATTACGTATTTTTCTCGTACGTGAATTCACGCTTGATTCCATATCCGTAGTACGTATTACGTATACGTAATACGATACGTAATACATATTACGTAATTTACGTTTCTTCACTTAACAACTCCAATTCCGGTTGTTACTTTCATTGAGTAGGATAGTTCTGGGAATATGGTGTTCTCCAAGGTTACATAGTGGTTGCAAGTGGTTTTGCCGTTTGTTGTTTGCATTTGAATTGGTTGGTTTAGGAGGTTCTTCTTGATTCCAGAGGGAATTGCTGATTCCACTATAAGGTTGTCGGTTGATCCGGAATCAAAGAGGGTTTTCAAGTAGTACTTGCCAAGGGATCCGTTGATCGAGTTGCAGACACTTACTGTGGTTGGAGCAAGGTCGATGTCGACATTGTCCTTGCTAGGGACAACATCTTGCTTGTTGTTGTCGGAATCAGTCTTTTCAGAGGGAAACCTTTGAAGATCTGTGTTGTAGTATTCTTCATCGATATCCATATCGACATGGAAGAGATCCGGCCAAGGAGTAGCAGGGATGGTAGTATCTTCTGGTTCATTGATGAAGACACACATGTGTTGTTCTGGTTCATTGAAGTTACTGCCGTGCGACGAAGAGGTAGTGGATCGATTGCTGTTGTTGGAATTGCTGCTGCGATCATTCACGTGTGAGTCGGTGTTGTCCCTAGAGTTGTTATTAGACTGATTGGAGTTGCTGCCATACTTGTTGGTGTAGCATTGACCCCAGGTGTGATTGGTACCAGGGTGGATAGGACACGGTGAGTCATTTGAGATCCTAGTTGATCCCTTGTTGTTGTTGTTGCGTTGGTTACTGCTACTGTTGTTGTTGTTTCGGTTTCGATTGTTGCGATTGTTTCGGTTGTTGCGATTGTTGCCGTTACGGTTGTTACGGTTGTTGTTGGCATTGTTGTTGCTGTTGTTGTTGTTTTGAGACTGGTTGTCTGATTTCTTGTTCTTTTTATTCTGTACAGATTGGAATCTTTCGAATCTTATCATCATTTCAGAGAGAGAATCTCTATGGGGAGAATGGTGTTGTTGATAGATGTCTTTCCAGTCCTCTGGCATCGATTCAAAGACTAGATTCTTGAAGTCGCTTTCGTTGATCTCTGCATCTTGTGGCGGGTGTCCCGGTAGTAATGGGAGAATAACATGGTTGTGGAAGTTGACTTGAGCTACGAATTGGTGTACAGTCATGGAGGTTGTCTTCTTAATGTTGGTGAGGAATCTTTTATGATTCTGGTAGGCATCGAGGTTGCTGTTGAACTTGAAGCTGATGAATGCTTCCACTGTCGTCTGGAAGTTGTCCACAGTTCTCTGTGGAACATTGGCTGTTACATAGCTGTTCCACCAGCTACAGTCGGTGTAGTCTCTGAGGAGGTCTACAAACTTGTCATAGATTCTTGGTCCTGTGGTTAGGTTGAGGGTCTTCTTAGATCTAATGAACTCATTGATGGTGAAAAGAATTTGTAATTTGGTTGATCCTGCAGTAATCAAAGGGATTTTGATCTTGGTAACTTCTTGTGAGCCGTTGACTTCTTGGGTAATCTTGTACTCAATTTTGTCAATAGTCTCTTGATCAAAGTCATACTTGAAGGGAATGACTGAGTAAGACATACTGGTCTTCTTATTGTTACTGGACAATCTTCGGATCGGTTGTTAGTTGTGTAGTAGTGGTAATTTTTATTCGTGTAGTAGTTGAAGTAGTCTTTACCGGTAGAAAGGGGTCGAAGCGGTTATTCGACTGTTTAAACAGTGTCGTACGCCTCTAAAATAAGGTACTAAAATAAGGTTTATGTATTGGTTAAAAACTAAGATTGTGAGCTAGCTTTGTCAACTACTCCGAGGAGCCGTTGAGAACGCTTGTAACAGTAAAAAGGCGTTGAATCGAAATTCAACGTACATTGCACATAGAGAAGCACATGAAGAATTTGGATATGTTCTTCATCCAGTCTTCAAGGTTGAAGACCGGCTTGTGTGGCATTGCTTTTCAGATTTTCTTGAATCGTGGGTAATTTTCAATCGTGAGCGTTGGAATACCACAAACAGAGGAATAAAGATACGATAATTCGAATGATCGAGTCTTAGAATCAAACGCACCTCTACTACCTGGAAACCCTTAAGTGGTAAAAACCATATCACTTAAGGCTAAAAAAGAAAAGGAGGATAATCGATTAGAAACAAGACCTCTCCAAATACCTGACCAATAAGTGAACACTTGGAACGCTTAAGTATACTCGTAAGAATGTACTTAATATCCCATGAGGAAATTACTTATTGCAATCAAGAAAATCAATACCGATTCCGAATGGGCCTCATCTATCTCAAATACCACGAACAAGCATACAGGCCCATCACACAAGACACTTAACCTCGTAAATGACTGATACCATCAAATGACCGATACAGTAAGACCAACACGACGCTAATACAGCAACAACAGTATCGGTACAAGAATGGTAACAAATAACCCGTGGAAGATCTCTACCATGTAAAATACAGTAGAGAGCCCCGATACAGTAAAAATACACAGTAAAAATAAGAGCCTCTCTCTGAGCTCACTTCTCTTTAAATTTCAATTATCCTATACCTATCCGGTCGATTTTTAGAGTAACAACAGGACATTGGTCAAGGATGCTTGTTTGGCGCTTGAACTTTGGAACACTGAGGATGTATTTGTGGGCGTTATATAGGAAGGCATCACAGGGATGACCAAGTCTTTGGTGCCAGAGAAGCTTGGAGGTCTTTGCTTTGATGGCTTGAATAGAGATGTCTTTGTCAGCAATCTTGGTGAAAAACGATTTTGCATCAAACCAGGGCTTGTCGCTGGCGTCAGGTTGTCCTCCAGCAGCTTCAGTGCATTTTTGAAGTGTGACAAGGTTTGTGTAGATGTCATACCTGTACTTGCTGATGGCTTCCTTGGAGGCTAGCTCACAAGCTTGTTTAAACTCCATGTCAGTTGCTAAGGCATATGCTGAGGAGGTAGCACAATTCGCATACGGTGATTCCAGATCTACATCTGGGATCAACAATGGATGGGTATAACATTGAGCATCATTGATAGCTCCATGAAGGATGATGCTTCTGTCAGTGTTGTGTTTGTGGTGACAAATAATGGTGAGGTTACCATGCTTCTGAGTGGTGGTGTCATGGGTGTCAATGAAGGCTTTGTGTATGGACTGTCCACTGAACTGGTCCCTCATGCGAGATGTCGTGCCACAGAGATCATTCTCACTCAGCAATGTCGTTGAAAACAATGGGGAGTAGTAGAAGAAAAACTATTGTAGCCTCTGTCATTTGGGGCTGGTATGTGCGCATAACCGGACCCTTCAGGGATGCAGCTGGATGCCTTCCCTCCGATTGCTGCTGTTAGCCTGACTGGACATTTTCTCAGCTTAGTGTAAGGTTTGTAATCATGGAGGATATGCCATCAATTTGTGCAAGAAACTTTAGCGCTTGTATCAATTTGTGCCCGGTCACCCTGTTGAAAATATGATGTAGCTGCCAGTGGATCTGCTGGTACAAGTTTCTGGACATTTTTGGCGTTACCTCGGATGGGGTTGTCACGGTCAAAGTTTGGATCCCCATTGGTTTCCAAATGTGATTCCAATGCAGGGGCTGTAGCTTCAAGTGTTTCCATATCACAATACACATCAGTTGGGATGGATGGTTGAAGGGTATCCCTAGGGATCAAATTGACCGCACCAATTTGAATGGATTCATAGGAACTGACACTGCTGGAGTCCAAGGTGGGGCATTAGCCTTCTGTTGGTGATGCTGGGGTATTGTCAAATCCTTGAGGATCATCTTGAGGTGACGTGGTCTGGCAGCAAGAAAGTTGGTTTATTCCTGGCCCTGACAAAAATTTTGGTCTCCCAGAACATCATCTGTAGATTCCTCATCTTGGTTCTCATCTTCAATATTGATTTTGGAGATGCGTTGAGTAGAATCCAAGAACTGCTGGGTTTGTTTATTGCATTTGCTTAGATAAACAGCTGTTGCAATTTGATGTTTCCTGAGAGACTCAACATCGTGTGAAGCAGGACAATTATCAAAGCTATGACCGGAGGTGTGACAAACAATGAATTTTCTGGATGTGCCAAAGAGACTGGGTTGTTTATCAAATGCAGTGATGGCATTACAGTAGGCTTGATGGAGGAATGGGTTGTCAGATGCTTCATCCATTTCGGGGTATCCAAGTGATTCAATCAGGCTGATTGAGTGAGAAGTTAGAGTGGATGGAGTTCTGACAGTGTTGTTGCTGCTTGAGCGTTTTTGGAATCTGTCATTTTGGCAAGGTCCTGGTCTGGTTCCAGAGGTGAAAGTTGGTTTGGGTAGGCTGGATTTGGAGACCTTGTCCTTGTACTTCATCTCTGCCTTGATTTCCTGCTCATATGTTTGAAGAGTTTGGAGGAGCCTGCCTGCCTTGTATTTGTCTTGCTTGAATTGATCATCTGACTTGCGCTCATCCTCTGTCTTCTTGCGCAGTTCATAAGAGAGAGTAGCTCCTTCAATGATGTTGCTTACTTCTTCCATTGAGCTGATTGTACTGGGTTGATTGTGTAGAAATACTTGGAGCCTGAGGTAATCTTTGTAACAGAAGAAGTATTCTTCAAGTGACTTGTCTTGTTCCTGGTTTGGTGGGCTCCTAACCATCCTTCCTTTATAGGATGGTCTTTCTGAGTTGGGATGTGTTTTGGCAATCACACTGTAGAGTGCCTCATATCCTTGTCTGCCTTCAAAGCTCTGAATTGCAGCTTTCACACTCTTGCATGATTCAGGGATGATTCTATCAGTTCTGAGGGCAGTGTAGATAAGATTTCCCCATTCATGGATGGCCAATTCATATCTTGCAGGGAGGTCATCCACATAGGTGTCCCCAATTGTAAATCCTCTGAGATGATCAGCTTCTTGTCTGTGGAGGTAATATGGATGGACATAGATATGATGTTGCTGTGCATGAGCAGTGACTTCCCTGTACCGCTTTTGGACCTTAGGCGCTGTAGAGTTCTTTAAATGTGGGAAGCCTGTGAGAAATAATTTGTCTCGCGCTGCCTCTTTGGATTTATCAGAAGCTCTGGTTAGATCAAAACAATCACCACTTCTTGTGACTAGGCATTAGTCGTTCCCACCACTGCCTAGGTTGTGAAGGTAGTAGTTTTGTCTGACAGTCACTTCATCTCCTGCTGCATCTGTAGAGGTGATTTCAAAATATTTCATTTCATCGCTGGTAAGGAATTCTTCTCTTCTGTTGTATCTTTCCTGGACCATAGTAGGTAGGGTTCCTGGATTCCATGGAAGGTCAAGTGCCGCTTGGTGGTTGGCGCCATTGTTCCGGGCTCCAGTTTGGATAGCAGTCTCAGAGAGTTTTTCTAAGAGAGCGCGCTGGCCTTCAAGGAGTTCCATCATCTTTGCATCATAGGTCACAGTTTGAGGTGTTTCTGGAATTCCTCCATCATTGGTTTCATTTCCACCGGCATCATCATCATTAGTGTCATTGGCTGGTGGTGGTTCCTCAGTGTATGCTTCCATGAATAGATCAGAGCGCCATTTCTTTGTGAATCTCCAATGAGTGATGGTGATTTCTATTACTACTGTAGGTTCGTCATCTGTGTTGGTGCAAATTGCATGTTTTGCGGCTGCATCAAATTCTGTCTTGTATCTCATCCATTTGATGGATCCGTTGTTTCTGACATGTTTGATCACACATTTGCTGAGGAGATTGGAAATGCAGGCTTGGATTTTGCTGGAAGAATCCTCCTATACACGGTTGTTAGCTAGCCATTATTTTCGGCTGTAATTTGCAGATTATTACAGCAGCCTGTGATTTCGTGACAGCTATTTGATACATGAGATCTTTCTTGTCGTACGCACGCTGCATACTCAAGGGTGTTCCCCGGTCTGTACGTCGTCCGCATTTCTTGTGTTCCACGTGGCACTAGCCTGAGGGTTGGGCTGAAGGTGGAGCTGCTAGGGTAGCAGCTCCTGAGATGGAGGACTTGGTGAGTGTACACTGCAACGTGGCAGCAGAGTGAGTCACCACTCCAGGCATGAGCAACCACTCCCCCCTTGTCCCCATTCTTCTGTGTGGTGAAGGTGAGGATGACAAAGGTAGTAGCAACTTGTAGCTCATGGACAGGGCCATTGTGGTGGATGATTCAGGATCCAAGATAGAAGAAGACATTCTGAAGGAGGAAGGCTTGGTCATCCCTGATAGTACCCGTGTACTCACCAGGTCATAGACAGAAGAAGAAGGCGATGCAGATCATGTTGGCAATAGCCTGGCAAGAGGGAGAAGGGGAGTCATAGTATGCAAATTGTAGCGCATGCATGACAAGGGTGATGGGAACCGGCTTGACCCTGGAGGGGGCCGGGTCCAGCTTGGCATAGCCAATGAACTGGGATGTTAGCCGGAAGTCAAGACTGCCCATGGAGTTTGTTCTGGGATCTTTGGACCCCAAATGGGCAAGTGTCTCTCCCACTGACCGGATGTTGTCCAATACCATGCGAGATCTAAGGGGCTTGTGACTACAGGACAGTCGGCCATCATGGAGTCTTTGTGCAAAGACCTGGAGGATGGGAATTTGATCTTTAACAGACTGGAGGAGCGGGTCAAAGCATTGAGACATGCAGAAGTGAACCCATTGGTTCCAATGGGCATCTTTGTGCTTGGCATAGTGCTCAGTGACTGAGGAGCCCCTGGTCGCCTGGATAGCTCCAAGGTCAGAGCAGAACGCATGGGAGGCCTGAGGGGGCATAAGATCCAGGGCAAGCCCTGGGGATAGTGAGTGTTGAAATGATGGAGCAGCGCCGTGTCACAGAGGATGGATCTCGACAGAAGATCTGCAAGATGATTGACAGGCCCTGCCTGGAATGTAGTCTCTGGAGGGGTCATATTGGTACAGCCTTTGGTGCAGGGTCTGGATCCGGAGGAGGTAAGCTGCTGGTCATGTGGTGGTAGTGGCGTCTTTCCTTTGCCAAAATATCCCTGCCATGTTATCATAGCAGTTATGAGTGGTTCAAGCCTCCACACAGGCTGCTTGTGCCAGCACATCATTATGAGCAATGGAGCCAGCAAGCTCCGGGTTGCTGTTGTTGATAGTTTCCTTGGAGTTGTCATAGCTCACCAGCTGTGTCTGTACCCATAGTGGATTTTTTTTCTCCACATGACGGGCTGCACCCTTCCATTGGGAAGGGGGACAAAGTGGATGCCCCCCATATCCAAACCAGACGCATCACAGGCTTCCATGGTAACCGGGAAGACATCTGGCACCAGCTCAGCAATGCAAGTGGGTCTGTTAGAGATGTCAGCGGCTAGCCACTTGAAGTCTTGGAGGAAGCCATGTTGTTGTTACTCTAAAAATCGACCGGATAGGTATAACGAATATTTTAAATTTAAAGAGATGTGAGCTCAGAGAGACGCTCTTATTTTACTGTGTATTTCACTGTATCGGGGCTCTCTGTATTTTACATGGTAGAGATCTTCCCCGGTTATTTGTTACTGTCTTCTTTACCATCGTACCGATTCTTCTGTTGCTGTTGCTGTATTAGCGTCGTGTCGGTCTTATTGTATCGGTCATTCGATGGTATTGGTCATTGTGGGGTTAAATATTCTGTTCGATGGGGCGTATGCTTATTCGTGGTATATGTGCTGGATATGAGTAGGCCCATCTGGAATCGGTACTGATTTTCTTGATTGCAATAAGTAATTTCCTCACGGGATATCATGTATATTCTTTTGAATGTACTTATGGGTTCCAAGTGTTTACTTATTGTTCAGGTCTTTGGATATTTCTTGTTTCTAACCGAATATCCCCTTTTGTTTGTAACCTTAGGTGATATCGTTTTTACCACTTAAGGATTTCCAAGTAGTGGAGGTGCGTTTGATTCTAAGCTTCGGTCTTTGGAATATTCGTATCTCGTATTGCACCTCGGTCGTCGTTTCATTCGTTTTGTCGGCTTTTTTGATTGAATTTGATGCCGACAACAAGTCCGTATTTTTCGCCGACAACACACCCCTTGATCCAATACTCTACTTGCGTGGTATTGGATTACTGTCGGAGTATATCATCCTGAGTTTTATCGATTGATGGATTGAATTGTGACGTTGACTCGTTGGGTGACTGAATGATTTAACCTGGGTAGTGTCCCATGATGTATCTTGCATGTCGAGTGTGCAAAATCCATCCCAATGGTTTGGTTAGATCATCAGCAGGGTTGATAACTCCTGGAATATGAATCATCTTGATTTCACCATTTTCCTTCCAAGCTTGAATTGCAAAGAACCTGATTTCAATATGCTTGGTTCTTTCAGTCGGCTTCTGGGCATTGATGATTTCAATCGCTGATGCATTGTCTTCATAGATCGGAGTTGGACCAACTTGGGCGAATCCTAATTCCTTGAGTATAGACCTGAGATATCTGGCTGTTTTGGCTGCTGTGACGGCAGCAATGAGCTCAGCTTCTGTAGAACTCTGTGCGGTAAGTGACTGAGCTTTGGATCGGTAAACAATTGCTCCACCAGCATAAGTGAAAACATATCCTGTGGTGGACCTGCGATGTTTTGGATCATTGCCATACGCGGCATCAACAAAACACATCAATTTGGCTTGCTTGATATCTTCAGGGAATTTTGGGAGTGACGCATCTTGGACCACATCGTTGTATGGCTCCCCTGGAGGTAGAGATGGTTCAGCATTTGGCCTGTAGAACCTAATTCCCCAAGATCTGGTTGTTCTTAGATAGCGAGCTATGTTCTTCAGACTTGAATAGTGGAAAGCAGTGGTATTGGAACTGTACTTTGACATCAGGGTCACTGTATATTCAATATCTGGCACGCAGCTAACATATACAAACATCATTTCACCCAGAAGGGTTCTGTATGAGAACCCAAAGGTGGATTGTAATTCAGCATGTTCCTTGGTGCCTTCTAATGGTCCATCCGTATGTGATTGTAGTTGGCTCAGCACTTCAGTTGATAATGGCGCAGATGGTTTGGAATGAGGTTTCATCTTAGAATCAGTTTCCCATCCATGAGATCTCATGATTCTGTCAATGTAATTTGCACAGGACAGTTCAATGTAGTCAGCTGTCTGTTTGACGTCAATTCCATTGAAGTCTTCAAGCAATCCCATTTTTGTGAAGGGGACAACATCTTTTTTTGGTAGCTTCAGTTTTGCGCCAATGATGTCATACATTTTGTCAGATATGGATTCGGATGTGCAAGCCAGTGCAAAATAGTCAACTTGTCTCAGCATGTAGACTGTTTCACCTTCAAAAACTGTCGTGTAGATCGTTCTGTCATGTGTGGTGGTCTTGAAGTTGAGATCAGGGCCTTTCAAGATCTTGTTGATATGGGTTTCCCATAATCTACCTGATTCCGGATGACCTTGGAGTGCTCGAAGGACAGGAAGCACCAATCTTCTGTCTATGTCTTTGCCATACTTGTGTTTATACCATTCTGCATATGCATCATCAATAGTCATGTATGTAGGGATGTTGGGCCCTGGAGAATGGGCATAGGCGTCAGCCGCATCACCTGCATAGATTTTGAGATTGAGGCTGGCTGCAATGGCAAAGAACAATCTTTGGATGGGGTGTTCAACACATGATGAGTATGACATGGCTATGGCATGCAGAGTTGGAGCTGCATATTTGCTTCCATTGCAACATTGCCTGGCTCTTCGTACACCATTCCTTTTGACATTGTATTGCCAATGGGGTTGGAGAATAACTGCTTCTGGATCCTTAGGGTATGGAATTGGTGATCCAAACATTTCCAAGTCGTCAAACTGATCAAGTTGTTTTTGCTCCCCAGCTTCCCATTCAGCCCATGTGGATAATGACTTGAGATTCCTTCGAGTAAAGTGTCCAAGGGCTTGTTCTTCAGGTGTAGTTGCTTTGGAATTGATGGCCTTGATTAAGGGTTCAATTTCTTCAGTTGGTAGTGAATCTGTTAATTTCCTTTTGAAACTGGCTGTTGAGCTGATTCTTCCAAAGGCAAAGAAGAGCAACACGGTCTGTAGCTGCGGGCCGGTTGAGGTGCCGGTCCGTTGTAATCTAATGTTTCTCTGATATCCACTACGATTGAAGGCTTGCCGTTCAATCAGATCTATTCTGACTACCGGTGGGCTCAGTCAGTTAGATCTTAGGCTTGTAGTTCTACAATGAGACGCAAGGAGGCGTCCGGTGCAAGATTTAAGGTTGAATAATCAAATAATCTAAAAGTATGAGATGAAGAGATGTTTCTTGCTGAAGAGCAAGTATCTCTTTTAAAGATCGGTGCTGCCGCTAATACAGCACGCGAATTTACGTGTATTTTGTACGGTAAATTACCATATTACGGTGAATATCGTGTTGCCGCTAATACAACACGTATATTCGTGAGCAGAGTTTCGAACCTCTGCTGTCTTTTCTTGAAAACAAGACGCTTAACAGAAGGTAGCATATGTTAACATCTGTTGTGTGTTCTTTCTTGGATCACTAAGTATCGGACTCGATCGTAAGAACGAGCTCGGTATTGACGATCGATTCTTCTCCTCCAGTTAAGTATCGAACAGTAATTTTTCGAGGTCTCCTTATTTTCAATCTCGTACCTCTACCAACTTAGACACGAAAGGAATTTAATACTCCCCATGTGTCCACATGAAAGCATCCTCTAGTATCTGGTGCAGTCATCCTGCAACAGATCACCGGTGTTTCCACAGTAGTTATTAAATTCCTTTTGCACGCACGCGAAAACGACAGTACTCTAAATTACGTACGTACATTCCTACGTAACTTACAGTACTGCAGATGGAATGATACGATCATACGAGTGGAAGATACGAATGATCAAGTCATATGCACCTTTAGCGTTTGGAATAATGAGACTCGAAGGTTACCTCTTTCTCCATGTGAGATTGGAATAAGACCGAACCAGAGGTGCAATCGTCATTCTGACACCCAAATTCGATACTTAGTGATCGGACAACAGTCATTCTTACGATCGAAGTCTGATACTTAGTAATCAAAGAAGAACACACACTAGAGGTTCGCGCATGCAATCTCTTGTTAAGTGTGCTGTTTTCAAGAAAAGACAGCAGAGGTTCGCATACTTGCTCACGAACCTGTCTTCTGCTGTATAAAATACGTGCTGTATTAGCGGCAGCACGATATTTTCTCGTAACGCGGTATTTACCGTTTATTTGTAACAAGCGGTATTTACCGTATATTTGTAACAAAGTGCTGTATTAGCGGCAGCAGGCTTTAAAGTGCTACCTTGCTCACCAGCAAGCTGAAGCGCATTCTTTTAGATTATTTGATTATTCAACCTTAAACCTTGCACCGGACGCCTCCCTTGCGTCCCTTTTGTAGAACTACAAGCCTAAGATCCAACTGATTGCATCGAATGGTCGATAGTCAGAATGGATCTGATTGGATTCGCATCCAGTCGTAGTGGATATCAGAGAAATATTAGAAACAACTGACCGGCACCTCAACCGGCCTGCAGCTAAAGCTCCTGTTGCTCTTCTTTGCCTTTGGATTAAATCAGCTCAACAGCCAGTTTCAAAAGGAAATTAACAGATTAACAGTCGCAAGCTTGTTGAAGCTTGCAAAAGAAGACAACAGTAGAAGCACCGACGACGAAAACAATCCGACAGCAGATCATCAATTGACTCGACTACGGACGACGATTGATAGTTCTCTGATCCGATTACATAACAAAGACCAAACGGACAAGCCGAAGTCTTTAATAGAAGCCCATTGCATCGGACACGCCGATAGCAATCCCCCCATCCGAGGACCGCATTGCAAGTTCCCCGGATTACATTTATTTCCGCGTCCACACTCCACGACGCCCATCATTTGATTGTGCTAAGCACCACAAACCATCGACTACAGCTGTTCCAACAATAGCTGTCTTACACCTTTTCATCTACACAACAACGTCAATTGCGTTCGAGAGGCCAAGCAATTGAGAGCCAACACCAACACCAACGACAATCCGAATTAATCGAAGTTTTCGATCCGAATTAATCGAATTTTTCGTAATCGAATCTTCGGTGTTTTCCAACACATCTCATATAAGTCAATTTTCGTTGCCTCTCCACGCCACCGGCACGTCGTATCCCATCGAAAACGACTTTCCATCCCCATTGCCGACACGCCGATACCATTCTGGTCTTCTTTCCCCCAGTATTGACAGAGATATCCAATTTTCTCGATGCAAGCAAACTGCGGCGTTTGTGAACAACAACAAACGCAGCAACGGATTTTCGTCGCCTCTCCGCGTCACTGGCACGTCGTATCTCATCGGAAACGGCTCCTCCATCTCCCAACACTGACAGAGAGATCCAATTTTCTCGACACAAGAAGACTACGGCGTTTGTCAACAACAGCGACATACAAGTCAATTTTTGTTGCCTCTCCACGTCACCGGCACGTCGTATCTCATCGACAACGACGCCACCGGCACGTCGTATCCCACCGAAATAGTTCAGCTCCTACTACGACCCAGCAAGCCACTTGGTTTCGCTTTTCTCAAGACCTAGATACGTCCGGATCTTGTATCCGTTACTTCTATTCTTCCAGACCAGCCAAGCCAACTACACGCCTTACGCCATTTGTTGAGGCTACAGCATCTAATCCAGCACGGCGCTGAGAGAAGGGACGACCATTCCGAAAGAACGGCGAGACTACACCAAGCAATTTGTTCCGCAGCAATTCGTTTCGCTCGTCCGAAGACCATCGTAACTACCATCTTGTCTCAATACATCCCCACCGTAAACAAGATATCGCACATTCATCATGAATACCCCGGATCTCGCATCACTATTCCCATCGTTTGATCCAGCGCTAGCCACCTTCCTACACGACTCCTTCGATGTCCCGAAAGAATCTCACAGTACTTTGTGTGCGGCACTCATCAATGCCCGGTATAAGACATGGCCAGCTTTCCTACACATTGAATACATCGATGATCTTGAATATCACGACGGGAGTGCAAGAGTACCACTCACCCGGCATGTACAGCTCAAGCTACAACGATTCGTTGATTTTGGTCAACACCTCGCCGAACAGGGTCTAGACTGGGAAGAACGCGACCATTACACCAAGACAGCTTTCAAGGACTACTGTCAAGGAATCGTCCAAGCCAGGCAAAACTCTGCAGTGACCAACCGCGCCACGATATCAACAGATGGACATGGCTGGCCGCCAAAACCGATAGCCCAGCTCCAATATGAATCATGGATCAGACAACCAAGAGACGAAACCACCTTTCCAGTGCTACTAAATGATGCAACATTTGCACATTGGCTTGTACAATTTACAGCACAACTAGACGCGAATGGTATTAACCCCACCACATTCCTTGATCCATACTGGCCATATCATGTGCTCACAGGGTACCCCAAGGCCCTCCATGAAGAACAATGTGCATTCTTCTGGACACTCCTCCAGCATGTGTTCCAAGGTGATTTTTCTTCCTCATGTGTGTTGTACCACCAACAGACACGCGATGGTCGTCAGGCTTACTTTGATTTTGTCCAGCTCCACAAAACAGTGTCCCATCCAATGCCTCCAGCAGCACCAATGTCCTCTCCAGGTCCTGTTCCGGTACGGCCTCCTGCCGTCGGCAATATTGTGACGCCTCGACCAACTCCACCAGTGTCAACTCACGCGCCTGTTCATTCCATCAGTCACACTCCCGCTGTTCATAACAGCCCTCCTACTACTGCTTGCAAAACGCCTGACCACTGTACTGTTGACAATCCTAAGCCCCCTACAGGACTCCCTGGCAGTTCCCATACTGGATCAACTGCTGATTCCACCTCCACCGGGACTTATTCCTACACCTGGAAGTATTCACCCAGCACTGATTCAGTCCGCTTCAGAAGAATCGCCTATTCCTCCACTCCTAGTATTGTTCCTGCAGACACTCCTACTGGAGATGTCCCCCCTACACGCAATGGCGCATCACATTCCACTTGCGCTCGAACTTCATATTCATCTCCAGCCAACTCCCGATGGACGTTTTCTCCGCAGTCTGAAACCGTGGTATTTCACCGTGCCCGTTCTGCTCCCCAACCTTCTTGCATTTCTTCTTTGCAACTTCCACCATCTGGGGCATCTTCTAAAGATAGTGTCGTTTCAAGCTCAGTTAGGAAGCCTCTTTATGGGGCATCCTTTTGCCCGATTCAGAAGTTTCTTTACGGAGCCCGGAAGCCTCTTTATGGGGCATCATTTTGTCCAGTTGGGAAGCCATCTACTTATGCTATGACCTACGATTTGCCTGCTGTCAGTATCACCAAACGGCACCGTGACGCTATCAAGATCAACCTGTATCAATTACATGCTACTCTCTTGCGTGCCAATTGGCTCTATGACGACGTCACCTGACCGATCACATTCTACGATTCAACATACTATCTATTACAATCAAAGGGGCAACCAATTTGATTCCACCATATCGATCATCCAATTCGATTCTCAGTAACGGTGATTACGATTTGACAATACGATTAGCTCGATCATCAACATTGTATGGATCTGCCTCCTACGAATCAACATGCACTCAAGTTACTTTCTACGATAGTTGATTTCTACGATCCATTTCACGATTCGTTATCGCTGACGTACACGGATGTATCTACGATCAAACGCTGTTTTCAAGTACTACGCTTTGATTAGTTGATACATGTACTCCCCCATCAAGAATCTACGATCAATCGAATTCTACGACTACAAATCCACGCTTTGATCTATGATTTGATCTACAATTTGATCTACGATTTGATCTACGATTCGATCAATCGATTCGATCAATCGATTTGATATGATTTGATCTACGATCCGATCTACGATTCAATCTACGATCCATACAATTGCCTCCTGAATCCTGGTATCCATTTTGATTACGATTGTAATTACTCAATCGCATTCTCTGATTACGATTGTAATTAATCAATCGCATTTTCTGATTCGATTCTTTGATCCAAGGCTCGATCAAGATTGATCACTCAATCGCATTTTCTGATTACGATTGTAATTAATCAATCGCATTTTCTGATTCGATTCTTTGATCCAAGACTCGATCAAGATTGGTACCTCTTCTACGATTCCATTTGATATCAATTCCTACTGTGCAACAAAATGGGGCATATTACAATCTTTCCACTGATACGAATCTACCATTTGACCTACAGTTACATGGACATAGGACCTAACCATTTGATATACGCCACTTGCTCCTCCCGCATCAAGTTCAGTAAAATTGCAACAGTCTTAGTTTCCATTGGTCCTCACTTGCCCTGTTGCCATTCCGGCTCTCTTGCAGGGGCACTTCTCTGTACAAGACAGCCATCACGACCACCCGCAAGTCCTCCTTTCCAATCATGGGGCACGACAGCAAGCCTTCCCTTCCAATCGTGGGGCACTACCTACATCCTTGGTTCTACGATTAGTATATCGACGATACTACGATTCAATTCCCAACCCTATTCCACGATTCGACCTAGTGGACTACGATCACACATGCTATATTCTTGGTTTTGATATGGTTCCTTCCACACTCCCGAGTAAGAAGAATATGGTTCCTTCCTCCCTCCCGAGTAAGAAGAATACCGATTTGCTAATACGATTCCTGCAATTCGATCGATCAATCAATCATCTCCATCCGATTGTGATCGATGTCTACGATCATACTGTACCAATCGATTTCTACTCTTTTAGATTACGATTGCAGTTGATCAATCGCATTCTCTGATTTACTTCTTCGATTCAGGATTCGATTACGATTGGTACCGATTCAACCTTTACGTATACAATTTGTTCCAAGTTGATATCTACGAATCGACTCCTACGATTCCTCCCAAGATAGGTATTTACGATCAACCAACCATCACAGGTTTGATTCCGATTGTGATACCCGATCTACGATCAATCGATTTCTACAACTTGACATGTGCTCATCTACCTCGATTCAAGATCAAAACTTTCCCATAATCAACCATCACGATCAAGGTATCACGTTTCGATTCAATTGTAAGAAGATGGGGCATATTACATGCATTACATACGTACTTACGGAATTTGTCTGTTCTTCTCACAGAGATAATGCTTGCGCTTCATCACTTGCGAGAAGATGGGGCATATTAAATTCCTTTTGCACGCACGCGAAAACGACAGTACTCTAAATTACGTACGTACATTCCTACGTAACTTACAGTACTGCAGATGGAATGATACGATCATACGAGTGGAAGATACGAATGATCAAGTCATATGCACCTTTAGCGTTTGGAATAATGAGACTCGAAGGTTACCTCTTTCTCCATGTGAGATTGGAATAAGACCGAACCAGAGGTGCAATCGTCATTCTGACACCCAAATTCGATACTTAGTGATCGGACAACAGTCATTCTTACGATCGAAGTCTGATACTTAGTAATCAAAGAAGAACACACACTAGAGGTTCGCGCATGCAATCTCTTGTTAAGTGTGCTGTTTTCAAGAAAAGACAGCAGAGGTTCGCATACTTGCTCACGAACCTGTCTTCTGCTGTATAAAATACGTGCTGTATTAGCGGCAGCAAGATATTTTCTCGTAACGCGGTATTTACCGTTTATTTGTAACAAGCGGTATTTACCGTATATTTGTAACAAAGTGCTGTATTAGCGGCAGCAGGCTTTAAAGTGCTACCTTGCTCACCAGCAAGCTGAAGCGCATTCTTTTAGATTATTTGATTATTCAACCTTAAACCTTGCACCGGACGCCTCCCTTGCGTCCCTTTTGTAGAACTACAAGCCTAAGATCCAACTGATTGCATCGAATGGTCGATAGTCAGAATGGATCTGATTGGATTCGCATCCAGTCGTAGTGGATATCAGAGAAATATTAGAAACAACTGACCGGCACCTCAACCGGCCTGCAGCTAAAGCTCCTGTTGCTCTTCTTTGCCTTTGGATTAAATCAGCTCAACAGCCAGTTTCAAAAGGAAATTAACAGTAGTGAAAGATGGGCTTGAGTAAAGGATACACTACCGAGTGTCCCCAATGCTTGGTGAGGATGTCAGCGCAGTTATCCTTACCCGCAAGATGTTGCATGAGGATGAAACCTCTTGCAATCATGCTTCTAACATAGTGATATGATAGAATGTGGTGCCTCTTGTGGAGCGTCGCGTATGGGAATGTAGAGGTTTGGATCATCTTTTCATTGTCTCCCCATGTGTAGGATGTGTCGTGTACTCTAGTACCTAGATACCTGAATGACTGTCGGATGTCAACAATTTGCTCAATGCAGGTTCTAGCAGATACAAACTCAGCGCCAAAGGTGGCTGTTTCAGATGTTGCTTGCTTCTTGGAGAACCACATGATGGGGGTCTTGTTTGCAAAGTGCAGAATACCAGTGACAGCTTTACCACTTAGGATGTCATGCATTAAGTTTGCATCATAGAAATGTGACAATACAACTACCTTCCCTAGGGGTTTAGGGGCATCGCTTGGTAGGTCTTCAGAGTGCTCCCCATATACGGTATTGGACCAGTCTGTACTGTTGCCTTCAGTGAGTACGAAATCTGGTATGCCCACTCTGAATCTGATTTTGAAATGACGAAACTTGGAAATATATCCATAGATTCGTTTGGCTCTGTTGAGATGGCCTTCCCTAGGTTGCACGCGAAAGCTTGATAATGTCATGACAGCCGTCTGCACATCAAAACGTCCAATGGCAATGACCCACTGGAGTGAGCCCACCATGCTTTGATACTTTTGGATATCAGTATCACCTAGGAATGATGATGAATCTAGCTCTGGGTGGTCATTCTCAGCAAGGGGTGAATGGAACCTGGTGGTTGGTTTGCACCCAAACATTTGTTCATAGGAGGCCTCCATTTTCTCAATGAACTTGATGGGGTTCATGCATAGCACACCATGTTCATCTCTTTCGAAACCACATCCCAAATGGAAGTTCATTGGACCAGAGCCCTTTAATTTGAAATTGTAAGGTTCAGACTGTAGGATGACCAGAAAGGTTTCAGGATTGGCCATACATAAGCAAAGGTCGTCAACATATGTGCATATCAGCTCGTATACTGGCTCCCCATGTTTGTTGTTGCCAGGCTTGATAAAGATTTCAGGCTCTGCCTTGGATCTTTCAAAACCTAGTTCAATGAGGCATGCAGCGAGCATATCACCAAAACACTTGCCAGATGATCGAAGTCCATATAGAGCCTTGTAAATCACTAGTAGGTGACCCTCTAGTGATCCAAATTCAGCACCAGCCTTGATGCATACTTTCTCACAGGTAACAGCTTCTAGGTATGCATTCCCAATGTCGGTTCCCCATGCCTCCAAGCTATTCAGTTCAGCAAGGAATAGGCACATGCGCAAGCCTCGAAGTGAAACAACTCCTGCATACACACTGTGAATGGGAGCTTCAGTGAGATTGCCATTTGCAACTAGCCGGGCTTTGTGTCGGCCATCGTGCTTGACTGCATAAATCATGTGGACCTTGATTTGTTGGAAACCATGTGGTATATTGCTAGCCTTGTAGATACCTTTGTCAATAAAGGTGTCATATTCTTGAAGCTGTGACATTTCCAGCGCTATGGCATCCTGCCATTTGGCATTGCCATTGGCTGTGTCAAACTGGATGGCTTCTTCATGGTTGCGAGGTAACTTGAATCCATACTGGTACTGTGGAGCAGTTGGAAAGGAGCGAAGTTTGGCTTGGTGGATTAGCCTGTCTAGCTTCTTGGTTCTTCGGGCAAGGGAAACTATGTGTTTGAGATGTTTCCAACCAGGTTGATCAAGCATGTTGTTATCCTTTGCATATTTGGCTACAGTAACAGGGTCGTCTGCAGCTACATTGGAGAGAGGTTCATAGGTGCGCTCCATGTTTTCCCACTCAATCCATAGGTTGTGTTTGGAACCTTTGTATTGTGGGTGCTTGTTGTCAAGGGGACCTTGATGACCAAGTATGCGTCGGAAAGACCAAAGTTTGCCATCTTCTTGAGTTACATCCCTGTGGATGTAATTCATGACATCATTGTAGGCTATGATATCTTCAAGTTCATCATCTGTATGCTTGCATTTGAACTTCATGAAGTCTTTGTTTTTCTCAAGACTGTTTTCAATGTCAACAACTGTCATTCTTTTCTGTGTGCCATTAGGGAGGACCATGAGAAAAGAGCGACCTTGCAAGTCGGCAACAGGGATAGCAGGGATGGTGATGGGTGTGCCATCATCGTCAAATTGGGCGTTGCCTTCTTCATCAGTAACAACTACTTTAGATGGGCCAACAGATGGGGTAGCAGGATTGATAGGTGGAGGTGTGGCGTCACTGACATCAAAATATGCTAGCTCAGGGGGACCAAAATCATCTTCAGTAACAGGGACGCCGTCAGGGGTCTTGCTGAAGATGTGAGAGGTTGGAGGACCATCAAGAATCTCCCCATAGTTGTTAGGGAGTGGAGAAGGTACATAGCTTCGTGTATTAGGAACCTTGGAATAAAGGAATGTAGGCAAGGATGGCTTTGGGATGTGCAGAGGAGGTGATGCTGGTACGGAACGGGGTGGTGTAGGATGTTGGAAGGAGGGACTATCACCAGAAGACTTAGGAGTGAGGGAAGCATCCTTGGCCTTGCGCCATGCAAGAAAGCCATCATCAGTGAACAAGCCAGCGCGCTTGTTGCGATGCTCAGGATTTAAAGCAGTGCGTACACCAGAGCGATCAAGGAGTTTATTGGTGATGGGATCCCAGATGGTGAAACATAAGCTATTACCAACATGCGCAGCAATGCCAACAAAGTGACCAAGGCATTCAGTGGTCTGGGAGCCAAACTGGGTGTCAGGAGTCTTGTAGTAGACAGGCTCAAACCAAAAGAAACTGAGGTATGGGCTGATGTCACCAATGATACCGGTGGCAATATAGAAAGGCTGTTTGTCAGAGAGAGTGGGATCAGACAAATGATTCATGAGGCGGCCAACATATCGCATACAAAGAAGCCAGAGGTGTGGTGGAGTGCCCGTGCGATCCATGATTCTATTGACAATGCGTTTGAAGGTCTGGTATCGCCGTTCAAAAAGATTTTGGTGTTGATGGTATGGTTCACTTTGCCATAAGCCAATCCACATCATCTTGAGGTAGTCAAGTACAGACTTGCTGGACTGGTAGGACCCATGATCACAGAGCAATCTGAGTGGTCTACCCCATTGCCGAACAAAATTTTGGAGACAAGGGAGAAAATCAGCAGTAGTTCTCATTTCTTCAACATGAATGATATGAGATTTGCGCCCAAAGAAAACTTGAGCAATCTTGGAGCCACCATTGATGGCAGGGGTATCGGAATATACTACATCAGAAAGGACATCATCATTGAAAGGTCGGACATTCATGGCAGGCTGTGGTGATTGGAACCTTTTGAAGATGTTACCATCGGGACTAAGTGAAAGTGAGCCATATTGTGTGGAGTTGTTGAAGGTAGCCTTGATACGATCAAGGGAAATCCATCCAAAGAAGGGTTTCATGGACAGGTAATCGATATCAGTGGGCGATTGGACATGGGCTGCAGCAGTGATGGAGGTGGAAGGAGACTGATTAGAGCACCTACTAAGGATGTCTTGATGGATGTAATCAGTGGGGCTAAGCCAAAATGAAGTATCAGAAACATCCAAAGCCTGGAGGGAGGAGGTAGTGCTGTTGGACAAGAATGAGGTGACGGTAGAAGAGGTGCCAATGTTGATATCCCTAAGCGCGCCAAATTCATCATAATCTTGGTATGGAAGTGATGTGGAGACAGGCGGGTATTTCTGAATGAAGGTATCATCCTGGGGGGTATATGCGGTATCTAGCACAGATGGGTCCCAATGCTGATCACTTGTCATGACGACGTGAGGAAGATGAGCAAATTCTGCACGGGTATACTTGCGCATGGCAAGATAAGGTAAGCCATGACATATACTGAGGGGAAAGACATGGCCATCAGTAGTGGTAATGACTTGGGTTCCACCTGTCTTGAGAGAGGTATCATCCACGATCGAGTGGTACGCTTCCATCTGAGGAGAAGACAAGATAGATGGGTGTTGTCCAGTGTAGGCACATTCATGAAAGATGATAATGACCGGACCTCTGTTGGAAACAGAGTAGGCGCCACACGTTGCAATAGGGATATTTTGGATTTGGTGATTGTTGATACCAGTTACATTGACAAATCTAGGGGGGATGTCCTTAGAGATAAGGCATGCATCATTTCCTATGATACATCCATTTGCACCCCTGTCAACCATAGCATAACCGGGTGTAGATATGGTAGTTTTGCTAGAGTGGTAAGTAGCGATGGGGTTCACTGGTGGAACAAGGGATTCACAAGGAGGTGATGCCCAATAGTGAAAGTTCACAGACCGTGAGGTCTGTTCAACAGGTACATAAATATTTCCCTCTTTCTTGTAAAGGATATCAGGGTTGTCGGCAAGGAAACGGGCTGGGTGCGCTGGAGAAACGGAAGACTTGAGTGGTCTGTTATTGGGTTGAGAAGATGCCTGATATACGCCAAGGGATGCATGGAATGCAGCTCTGGCTGCGCTTTCCTCAGCGGGAGAGAGGACCTGTTCAGTATCAGGTGAGGGGACCTGCTGATCAGTGTGGTGTTCATAGATCCGACGTGTGATTGGTTTGCTAGAATTGGGGTCTGGTGGTAAGGCAACATCAAGGAGCTCAGATCATAGGCAGGCAACTAGTCGCTTCTTGTCGGCAGCTGAGAAGCCAAGCCAGTGCTTCATACCCTGCTTAGAGAGAGTTTTCCAAACTGCAGATGGTAGTCTTGTGGTAGGATCTGGTGTTCTGCCAGCCTTGTAAACAGCGTAGTCCTGGTAGTCACCATCAAAATCAATAGGAGGTAAATATGAGGCTGAGTCATCAGTGATAGCAGAATATGTGGACTGTGTCATAGAAGATAAATCATAAGTATTGGCTTTGACAGACAGCCGACTTCGAGGTTGAGACAGGGAAGCCTGGGAGTCCAGTCTGGTGGCTTCAAGGAGGAGGGTATTTTTCAATTCACTGATAGCAGCGGCTTCATGCTGTCTAAACTTGGTCAAATCCTGTGCTGCAGGGGGATCATCAACCTTGCAGAACTGTTCACGGAGTTGGAAGCTGCTACTGCAGGCCTTGCAAAGGTGTGTTTTAACAGTATCAAAATCAAGTGGCCTCTGCGGGTCACGTAGTGTGTTGAGATGGTCTAGCTGAGCAAACCATTGGGTGATGAACTTGACTTTGGTGTCCTTCCATGTGCGTAAGTCAATGTCCAATAGGTGTTGCATCACAATGGAGGTGTCATACACTTTGGATTTGGACCTGTCATGCAATGCGACAAAGTCAAAGAAGGCCTGTCTGCCGTCTCTAGAAGTGGTATGGCTGAGCACACAGGAGTAGGAGAGGTCACTCTGGAGGGCATGTAGGACAAGAGTCCAGAAGAACGCACACTGCTTGTCATGAAGGGCCTTCTTGTACCGGACGAGTTGTACATCAGGCCAGCTTGGATCAAGGAAGGTATGAGTATCTATGTCAGATGTTTCCAGCTTTGCTTTGAATTTGACAAGCCACCGCTCGAACGTTGCATCATTTTGAAGGGTTGGAAATGTGGTTTCATCCCTTGATTTCTTAGTCCATGATTCATATCTCAGCTGTTCGATGGGTTTGGAGGATCTTTCTTGTTGTCGTTGGGATGTGCCGACGTGGGCCACTGTTCCAACATCAGCCGCAGATTCTCTTCTGGCCTTGACAATTCCTCTGCAGTAACCCTTGAAGGTGTCCTTGGTGTAGTGGATTCTATCTTCCCAGTCCAGTCCTTGTTCTGTGAGATGTTGTCCAAAATCGATGACTCTTTGTAGAGTCATCTGTACATGTCGGTAAAGGGGTGTTCTTGTTCCCCTTTCAAGGAATGCTAGATCACCAATGTTTTCGATGTACAAGAAGTCTAACCATGTCCTGTACCGACCGGCAATGAGCGCCTCGCACAGGGTGTCGTTTTGTTCCTTTGGTACATCGAAGGATTCATGCAAGAAGGTGGCTAGTGGTCGGTCAAACGATGGGAAGAGGTCTTCGATTGGTGTGTTCTCTTCTTCATTATCCTGACGGGTTGGACTGCCCTGTGGGTCAACCATGTCGGTCGCAGGCAGTAAGGATGTGGTTGCAGCGCTCCCAGGTTGGAGTGTTTGGAACCCGGTGGACCTGCTTCGACCTGTCGACCTGCTTTGCGTTCTGGCGGCGACAGGTATGCCGGGCATGAGAGAATGGGCCCAGTGAGCTGTTGGGTCTTGACTGACTGATATGCTACTAGCGTGTCCAGTGTATCGTCTTTGTCGTGTGATCGAAGGGCTATCGTTTGATGTCTATCAGAGAAATATCGATCGTCGCCTGTCGTCGTCGTTCGATAATCTTCTGTCGAGTTGTTCGCAAAATATAATCCAGGGAACTTGTAGTCCTTGGATGGAGATAGGTTGCTTTCGGCGTATCCGAATAGTAGTAGGGCTTCTATTAAAGACGAACGGCTTGATGTCCGTGTGTCTTTGTCTAGTGTGTAATCAGATCAGAGAAATATTGATCGTCGGCCGTTCGTTGAGTCAATCGATTATCTTCTTCGGATTGTTCCTGTCGTCTTCTTTTGCAAGCTTCAACAAGCTTGCGACTGTTAATCTGTTAATTTCCTTTTGAAACTGGCTGTTGAGCTGATTCTTCCAAAGGCAAAGAAGAGCAACACGGTCTGTAGCTGCGGGCCGGTTGAGGTGCCGGTCCGTTGTAATCTAATGTTTCTCTGATATCCACTACGATTGAAGGCTCGCCGTTCAATCAGATCTATTCTGACTACCGGTGGGCTCAGTCAGTTAGATCTTAGGCTTGTAGTTCTACAATGAGACGCAAGGAGGCGTCCGGTGCAAGATTTAAGGTTGAATAATCAAATAATCTAAAAGTATGAGATGAAGAGATGTTTCTTGCTGAAGAGCAAGTATCTCTTTTAAAGATTGGTGCTGCCGCTAATACAGCACGCGAATTTACGTGTATTTTGTACGGTAAATTACCATATTACGGTGAATATCGTGTTGCCGCTAATACAACACGTATATTCGTGAGCAGAGTTTCGAACCTCTGCTGTCTTTTCTTGAAAACAAGACGCTTTACAGAAGGTAGCATATGTTAACATCTGTTGTGTGTTCTTTCTTGGATCACTAAGTATCGGACTCGATCGTAAGAACGAGCTCGGTATTGACGATCGATTCTTCTCCTCCAGTTAAGTATCGAACAGTAATTTTTCGAGGTCTCATTATTTTCGATCTCGTACCTCTACTAACTTAGACACGAAAGGAATTTAATAGAATCTGCATCTAGAGGTAATGCGTGATTGCCTGGTTTATGAAGTTTGGTGATGGCTCGAAGTGATGCAATATCAATAGTGGGTATGGCAACATCCATGTCATCTTCAGTTGGTGCGAAGTGTTTCTGGATGTATGCATGGAGTGCTGCGGTGCTATCAACTTGGTTGATTCTGTATTAGATGATATTCTTGTATTTGGTGCCAATTTTTTTGATAGCCTTGATGGATGAAATCCGGTCCAAAAAAGGTGGATCTTCTTCATCAGTGGGTTCCTTCCAAGAAGTATTGGGGGCAAATAGTCCATATTCATTTGAGTGTTTCCTGACTTCTTTCAGAGACAATTTGGTTTCAAGTGCAAAGGTAATTGGTGTATCTATTGAATCCCTCACCCCTCAAGCGTGTGATTGATGCAATGCGGTGGTAACATCAGCAGCAGTGAACACACGGTTGTGATTGATAGATACAATATAAGCGCCTCGGAGCTTGGAGATAGATTTCTTATGCAAGGAGAAAAGCTTGGAGGCAGGGCTTTTGGGAAGGATATCTGTGACGTATGCTCTGCCAAGAAGGGAATCATTTGCATATTGAAGACCAAAGGCTTGATCAGCACAAGTACTTGAGACAGTGAGCTGGAGATTTGTGAGATCTGCAAATGGGGAGATGGAGAATTGAAAATCACAGGACGACACCTCATTTGGCTCCGGTGGGAGAGGAATGTTGTCATCGGTCCTGAGCAGGTGCTTGACATTAGTTGGGAGGTCTGCAAGTGGTAGGTCATTCATGCCTTCATCAAACCTGACATGCGTGGCGATCTCGACGCGGTGTGTCTCAGTATCATACCAAAGGATGTTTCTGGTAGTGTATGGGACGAAACCAAGAAATATGCCTTTTCTCGCATTGAGTTTGAGCTTGATTGATTTCTTCCCTGGAGGGCGCACCCAAACTCTGCAACGAAAGGTTCGGAAGTCAGCAAGATTTTCCTTATGGCCAGTTGCCAATTCCAATGGTGAATGCTGCTGGTTGCCTTCTGGGAAGGCATTTGACAACCGAAGGGCATAATAAAAGGCAAAAGGCCAGAACCTGATGGGCAAATTTGCACCAGAGAGCATGGTTCGCATTGAATTAGCAAGAGTTCGATGGGCTCTTTTGACTGTACCATTCTGGTGAAGCATCAGCACCAGTTGGGAAAATTGAGTATCCAAACGCAGAGAAGAGGTTTCGGATGTCAGGGTTGTGGTAGAGTTTGCCACCTTGATCAACGCTGATATACTTGTTGGCACAAGTTGGGTTGTGCTGTGAGAAGAAATGTTCCAACCAATGGAGAGGTGCTCCTTTGGAGATTCGGGTATCACCATATTTCATACCAGTATAGTGATCTGTGATGAGAATCCAAGCTGTCTCGCCATGTATCCCTTCGTAATCTGACTTTCGTTTGCTGTTGGAGGATCTGGCGCCAGAGAATGCAAAGTCAATGGACAAACCTTGAAATGGTTGGCTGGCCTTTCTTGTGGAATGTGAGCCAGCGGGTGTTTTAGTTTGCTTACATTGAATGCAAGTTGGGCATTGATCAAGAATACTTGTTTGACGCTTGAACTTTGGTACTCCAAGAATGTGTTTATGAGCTTGGTATAGAAAGTCATCACATGGGTGTCCTAATCTTTGGTGCCAAAGAAGTTTCGATGTCTTGGTTTTGATGGCTTGAATGGGGATATTTTTGTCCACAATCTTGGTGAAAAACAATTTAGCATCAAAAGTTGGCATGTCACTGGTGTCAGACCGAGCTTGAGCTGCTTCAGTGCATTTTTGCAGTGTGACAAGATTCGTGTACACATCATATCTGTAGTGACTATTGGCTTCGTTGGAGGCCAGTTCGCAAGCTTCCTTGAACTGCATGTCTGTAGCTAAGGCATAGGCTGAGGATGATGCACAATTGGCATATGGAGATGCAAGATCAATGTCTGGTATCAGTACTGGGTGGGTATAGCACTGATCATCAATGATGCTTCCGTGGAGGACAATGCTGTTGGCAGTGTTCTGCTTGTGATGACAAATAATGGTGAGGTTTCCGTTTTGTTGAGCAGATGAGTCACGGTTGTCAGTGAATGATTTATGGATTGACTGTCCACTGAACTGACGTCGCATGCGAGATGTCATTCCACAGAGATCATTCTCACTCAGCAATGTTGTCGACAGGGAGGGAGAATAATAGAAGAAGACTTTGAGATACCCTATGTGATTGGGTGCTGGGATATGCAAGTATCCCGAGCCTTCAGGAATGCAGGTGGCTGCCTTTCCTCCTATCGCTGCCGTGAGCCTGACAGGACATTTCCTCAGCTTCGTGTAAGATTTGTAACTGTGCAGGATATGCTTGAGATTTGTGCAGGAAACCTTGGCGCCCGTGTCAATCTGGGCTCTGACACCATGTTGGAAATGGGCTGTAGCCGCAATAGGGTCTGGTGGGACCAGGAATTGCACATTGTGGGTATCAACTACTGAGGTAGGGTTGTCTCTGTCAAAGTTCGGATCTCCATTGATTTCCAGGTGTGATTCCAATGCAGGAGCTGTAATTTCAAGTGATTCCATATCACAGTAGACATCAATTGGGATTGAAGGCTGGAGGCTGTCCCTAGGGAGAAGATTGACAGCACCAATCTTAACACATTCATAGGAGCTGACACTGCTGGAGTCCAAGGAAGGGCAAAAGCTTTTCACTTAAGGGGGTGTGACGTCGTCAAATCCTTGAGGATCATCTTGAGGTGATGTCATATGATGGCTGCAAGAAAGACCGTCTATTCTTGGCCGTTGCAAAAATTTTGGTCTTCTACTGCATCATCGGGTGAAGCCTCATCTTGATCTTCATCTCCTATGTTGATTTGGGAGACACGTTGAGTAAAATCTAAGAGCTGTTGCATTTCTCTATTGGATTTGTTCAGAAAAACAGCTGCAGCAATCCTATGTTTCTTCAGGGACTCAACATCCTGCAATGCAGGACAATTATCAAAGTTATGACTGTATGTGTGGCAAACAATGCATTTTCTGGATGTATCAAAGAGACTAGGTTGCTTATCGAATGCAGTGATAGCATTGCAATATGCTTGATGGAGAAAGAGATTGTCAGATTCTTCATCCATGTCGGGGAAGCCAAGTGATTCAATCAGGCTGATTGAGTGAGAAGTCAAAGTAGAAGGTGTTCTAACAGTACTGTTGCCAGCGCGTTTTTGAAACCTATCATTGCGACGGGGACCTGGTCTGGTGCCTGAGACAGGCAATTGCTTGGACTGGATTGGTTTGGAGGTTTTGTCCTTGTACTTCTGTTCAGCCTTGATCTCATGCTCATATGTTTGCAGGGTTTGTAGAAGCCTACCTGCTTTGTACTTGTCCCGTTTGAATTGGTCATCTGAGGCACGTTCATCTTCTGTTTTCTCAAATAATTCGTGACTGAGAGTGGTCCCTGCAATCAGATTGCTGACTTCTTCTGTCAAACCCATGGTGCCGGGTTGGTTTTGGAGGAAAACTCTGGGTGGCAAGTAATCCTTGTATCTGAAGTAGTATTCTTCAAGGGATTCATTTGCATCTTGGTTGGGAGGATTCCGGACCATTCTACCTGCATTGGATGGCCTTTTTGAATTGGGATGTGTCTGGGCAATGATTGTGTAGAGCGCTTCATAACCTTGTCCCCCTTCAAAGCTCTGAATGGTGGACTTCATTCTTCCACATGAGTCAGGGATTATCTTATCCGTTCTGAGTGCAGTGTATATGAGATTACCCCATTCTTGAATTGCCAATTCATATCTAGCAGGTAGATCATGAGGGAGACTATCACCTATGGTAAATCCTCTGAGGCTGTCAGCTTCTCGCCTGTAGAGGTAATAAGGGTGAATGTAAATATGATGTTGCTGTGAATGAGCAGTAATCTCTCTGTACCATTTCCTGACTTGGGGGTGCGTATCATCCTTTAGTTGTGGAAATCCTGAGAGAAAGAGTTTGTCTCGAGCTGCTTCCTTTGACTTGTCAGAGGCTCTGGTTAGATCAAAGCAATCACCACTTCTAGTGATCAGACGTTGGTCATTTCTACCACTGCCTAGGTTGTGTAGGTAGTAGTTTTGCCTGATGATCGTTTCATTTCCAGATGAGTTGGTGTAGGTGATTGGGTAGTCTTTCATATCATCTCTGGTGAGGAAGTCATCTCTCCTGTAGTATCGCTCCTTGACTGGTGGTGGTAAGGTTGCTGGATTCCATGGTAAGTCGAGTGACGCTTGGTGGTTGGCGCTGGCATTGTTGCTGTTGTTGCTGATAGCACGTTCGGACAGTTTGTCAAGGAGGGTGTGTTGACCTTCTAGGAGTTCCATCATCTTTTCATCATAGATCCTTGCTTGAGGTGTTGTTGCTGGGATTCCTCCATTGTTGACGTCATTTGCATTGGCATCGGCATCGTTGTTAGTTGGTGGTGACTCGCCAGTGTATGCTTCCATGAATAGATCAGAACTCCATTTTTTTTGTGAATCGCCAATGTGTAATGGTGAGTTCAATTACAACTGTAGGTTCTTCATTGGTGTTGGTTCGAATTGCGTGTTTCGCAGCTGCGTCAAATTCTTTCTTGTATTGCAATTGCTTGGTGGATCCGTTGTTTCTGACATGCTTGATAACACATTTGCTGAGGAGATTTGCAATGTGGCCTTTGGTAATCTCGTCCGGTGGTGGGTCTATCAGGTTGATAGCAATGGCTTTGGCAATGCAATTTAGGATGTGGAGCTGTGGATCCGGTGCTATTTCTAATGGTCCTTCTTCGTCTTCATCTTCACGGGTTACAAAGAATTCTGAGAGTTCATCTTTGCCTATGATTTCAGAGTAGGCTTTGTTGAGGGCCGTGGCTGCAGTTGGGTTGTTACCACTTGAAAATCGAAATTCGATTCCAAAGATTGGAGTCCAGTCAAATGGAGTTGGCATCGTCGTCGTCGTTGGCGATGTCGAATAAGAGAAGATTCTTGTAGGATAATTGTCGGTGGAATGGTTAGACTTGTTGGATCGTGCGATGCCATGGGAGTTTCGAGAACGGCGGTGTCGTTGACGTCGGTGTTTTCGAAACGACGATGTGTATTACAGAAGGAGATTCTTGGTAGAATGTTCTGTAGATACACCCCTTGATTCGAATGCTTGGTTGTGTTTGGTTGGGGAAAACAATCGGCGTTGATGGTAATTAACCGGACGATCACCGGAGAAACGATCGATTGGCGTGGACGATACCGTTGCGGGCCGGTCACAAATGGTGACGATCGTCGGAGAAACAATCGTCGGTGTATGAACCGGGCTTGGTCGTGGATTACAAATGAAGATGCTGGTAGGATCTGTATCACACCCCTTGATGCACGAGCAGGGAGAAAGGAAAAGAGAGAGGAAGAATGAGACGTGGGGAGGCCGAGAATGTGCCGCACAGGGAGCTAAGCACAGAATTTCCTCTGGATTTAACCGACAGTGGAGGTGCTGAACGGCCGGAGATAGGTAGCTTAAGGTAAATACTGGTGCTCTTGCAGGACACAAGTGTAAGTTATAAGGGCTCTATAACCTGTTGTTACTCTAAAAATTGGCCGGATAGGTATAACGAATATTTTAAATTTAATGAGATGTGAGCTCAGAGAGACGCTCTTATTTTTACTGTGTATTTCGTACTGTACCGGGGCTCTCTGCTGTATTTTTACATGGTAGAGATCTTTCCCGGTTATTTGTTACTGTCTTCTTTACCATCGTACCGATACTGTCGCTGCTGTTTCTGTGTTAGTGATTGTGTCGGTCTTATTGTATCGGTCATTCAATGGAATTGGTCATTTATGAGGTTAAGTGTTTTCTTCGATGGGGCGTATGCTTTATTGGAATACTAAATCAAGCGTGAATCGTAAGCGTTACGTACGGCACAAGGTATACGTCTAATTTATGTATACGTAATACGTAACGTAATACGCAACGTGTAATTTACGTATTGCACGTAATACACATACCGTACAAGTTACGTATTACGTATTTCGTATTACGAGATACAAAACAAGACGTACGATTCCAAAGTGTTCCAGATCTTTTATCACGAGGAGAGCGCAATAAGTAAATTATACATAAGCGCTCGTGAATATCCAGAGATACTTAAAAGAACTGAGTATCAAACTCTCGATACGCGTATTCCTGCACAAGAAGAAAGACAAATTGGTAAAAGTGAGAACAATATGGTCCAGAAACAATCCGATCATAATCTTATCGATAACTTTTTCCAACACAGTAAAAATTGAACAAAATAAAGTAAATACTAAAACTGAATAACATTTTACGACTTTGGTCTTATTAGTTATCGATAAGATTAGCAATACCCAATGCCAACAGGAACACAATCTGAAGAAAACAATACAGAACCTGCTACCAGGGGAATTCCCCCGGACACCAGCCTAGTCACAACCCACGTAACCGGCACGCGCGAACTTAGTGAACTCAGGGACCAACTGGAGGAACTTGAACTCTACAATCGCGACATACTCGAGTACACCGGAGAACGACAGGACCGGTTACAACAACAGAACAAACTACTGTACGACTACACCGAACCAGTCGACAGCAGGGACGACGACAGTACCGACAACGACGAGATGGTCAAGAAGAAGGATTACACCGGGGTCAAGGACCATCTGGATGAGACCCAAATGAAGCCCATCTCGGTACCCACGAGCGTGGACGTGTATGAGTTCAAAAAGACCCTAGCCAATGCACTGGCCGAAGTGGTATCAATCAAATACATACAAGGAAGTGGGTACGCATTCCTGGTGGAGAGTGAGGGACAATACCAGGCAAGAGACGCTAGTGCCCAATATCCCACAGCGCCGACAGAGCCTCGAGAACTCGATAGTTCGATAGAGCTCACGTCAGACACGTATAAACTATGGAAACGCAGGCGTGCACTGTACATGGAATGGAACAAATATGGTAGAGAGGCACTACTCATCACAGACAAGAAGTTCCCCACCATGCTGGATGACTTAAAAGGCCCGGGCTCCGAAGCATTCCCCAGGGGAACCACCGTACTAGCTGCATTCCAGGCCATGGAGGCCGACCTCTGTACAACAGATGCCCAGCACCAGCTTACCCGCGAGCTCGCGAAGAAAATGAATGACCTATCGTATACACCAAGCCCTATTGGACCCAAGGAGTACTTCAGACAATTAACTAAGTATCAATGGCAAATCAATCTACTCCCGGAAACTGCAGAAGTATCCTCGGCACAAACGATCGATTATTCCCGGGACGCCTTCATGTGCAGCAAACATGACCCAATTACACTCCACAGGGTTAATGAAGACTGGAAACAACACAGGACAACCATAGCCTCGGGTGACGAGTTCATCCACTACAAAAAGTTCTGGGGCCAACGGCTAAAGGAATTGTACAGCGCATACCACAACAAATCTGCATCGGCCAACATGGTGGACATCCACAATGACCAACGTTTCACTGACCTTGAGACGCAACAACTCGAACTGGCCAACATGTGCCGAGAGATCTATTCGCGGGTGTCCGAGAATACAGCCTCGACAGCGACGGTGGCATCTACAATGACAATGTCACACCAGTGGGAAACAGCCATGGCAACCCTACAAGCAGATGTCAATAGACTTAAGGCAACAGACGCAGGTCGGCCCAGACAGGCAGCGTCAGGTCGCCCGCTGGCCCACGAGTGGAAGTAATACAAATATTATTGCCACTCGTGCGGTGTCAACCTCTCACACGCCGGACGAGAATGCTTCCACAGAAGGAACAAAGCCGCCCACCAGGAGGGAGCCTCCTACGACAACCAGATGGGAGGATCCACCAGAAACAACAACAGGTGGATGAAGTGGAATGGACCCAATCCCAATGGCGACGGCCGTGGGGTGTTCAAGGCCCCCCGTTCCTGACGGCGTGGGAGGGACCACAGTAGTAGTATACATAAATCTAGTAATCATGATTCACAATTACTCAGTATCCTACGTGCGGGTCCCTCGAAAGATAAACTATCTCGGCCACCACGATCAGTGACCTTTGCGCAAGACGTTGCGTTCCATGTCGGGGCCCCACCCGGATATGGGGCCCTGGATTCAGCGGCAACAGACCATTTTGTCCCATCGGCGTACCAAGGAGGGGCACATCAGGACACACCGGGGGCGCTGACTGTAGGGTGTGCTAATGGGAGCACTATGCTGTCCACAGCAACCGACCAATTAGACCTACCCCAACTCCCCATTGAAGCCCGCGGCTGTCACAAGTTTGATGAGGTGGAGCTACCATTGGTCTCGGTGCCCAAACTCTGTAATAACGGGTGTGAAGTGGCCTTCTCTAAGGACAACGTGGCTATTTTAGGCCCCTCCAAAAGAATCATACTCACCGGGCAACATGACCCCCTAAGGAATCTATACATGGTTCCCCTCCATCAGCCCGCCAAACAGGACCCCCGTCAGCCCGACAAACAGGAGACGGCTCAATCTCCAAGGGTGACAGCCACCCCGCGAAACGAAAACGAACAAAATGAATCCCCGAACGAATACGATCAAACCAAATCCCCGCAAAAACAAAACGAAAGCAAACACAGCGCAACCAGCGCCGTCCAAAACAACAACGAAACCGAATATCCGATACACATGGGGGCAGGAGCATACCAGATTCAAGCCATCCCCAAACTAATACAATTCTACCACGCAGCAGCAGGGTACCCCACTAAAGAGACTTGGGTCCGCGCAATCGAACGCGGCTCATATGCCACGTGGCCGGGTCTCACGGCACAACGTGTCAACCGACACCTCCCATTCACAGAAGAAACTACGATGGGACACCTACAAATGGTTTGACAAGGCATTCAAAGCACGCGCAAACCGAAGAAGGCAAAGAACAGCCCGACAGCCGATACAGAACCACCCCAAGTCGGCGGGAAGAAGATACATAATGTCTGCGTAGACATAGTTTCCGCGAACGAAATGCAACCGACCAACCACACAGGGCCACGAACCAAAGACGAATCGAAGGAACTCATTGCGTGGGACCTACCGGGGAGATACCCAGTCACGTCACGGCGTGGACACCAGTACGTATTCCTCATGTACGACTATGATTCCAACTATATTGACGTGGAACCCATCCAGTCACGCAAGAGCGAAGACCTCTTACATGGGTTTACGGCATACTACGCACGTATGAAAGAGGACAATGTGAGCGCAAAAATAGTGCGAATGGACAACGAGACCTCCAAGAAACGAATTGCATACATCACAAGGAACAACCTCGATTACCAACTAGCATCACCTGGCGACCACTGGCTCAACCATGCTGAAAGGGCGACTCAGACCTTCAAGAACCACTTTATAGCGGGATTGAATGGCGTGGATAATAAGTTCCCGATAGACGATTGGGACCTACTGATCCCACAGGCCCTCATTACCCTCAACTTGTTACGTGCGTCACGTACCCAGCCCAAACTATCGGCATATGAGCTCAGACGCGGAATCTATGACTACAACAAACACCCCCTCGCCCCTATGGGCTGTCGGGTGATTATCCATGACAGGGCCCAGGAGTGCGGCGCATGGCAGGACCATGGAACGAGGGGCTACTACATTGGACCGGCCTTAAAGCACTACAGGAATTACAAGTGTGTCGGGGAAGCCAGCCGCGCTACCAGAATCAGCAACACCGTAGCGTTCTTCCCCAAGACCGAGATGCCACGTACCTCTTCGACAGACCGGCTGCTCATGACACTCCAAGATCTAAAGGAAATTGCTAGTAAACCCCATCCGCCAATCCCTTATATGGAACAGGGAACACAAGTGAACGAGGCCCTTCGGAGTATACAAGAACTATTGTGTATAAATACACGACAAAATCAAAATATGCCCGAGGATACAACCAAAGACACGCGCGAACCTCCAAGGGTGTCAAACGGGCCCAACGCAAAATCAATCAATGTATCAGAGAATTCACGCGAACCTCCAAGGTTGCCGCCTACACAACAACGCAACGCCTGGTGGGGACACCCCTGGGCCGTGGGCACGATCATTAGAAAGAAGTTCAACTCAGGGTGGTATGAAGGTGAAGTCATAAGTTATGACCAAACCAATCAATACTACAAAGTAAGATTCACGGATGGGGACGTGGCGGACTACACACTGCTGTTACTCTAAAAATCGACCGAAAGGTATAGGATAATTGAAATTTAAAGAGATGTGAGCTCAGAGAGACACTCTTATATTTACTGTATCGGGGCTCTCTGTATTTTCATGGTAGAGATCTTCCCCGGTTATTTGTTACTGTCTTCTTTACCGTCGTACCGATTCTTCTGTTGCTGTTGCTGTATTAGCGTCGTATTGGTCTTACTGTATCGGTCATTCGATGGTATCGGTCATTTTCTGGGTTAAGTATTCTGTTCGATGGGGCGTATGCTAATTCGTGGTATATATGATAGATATGAGGCCCATCTGGAATCGGTATTGATTTTCTTGATTGCAATAAGTAATTTCCTCACGGGGTACCAAGTACACTCTTCCGAATGTACTTATGGATTCCAAGTGTTCACTTATTGGTCAGGTCTTTGGATATGTCTTGTTTCTAACCGATTACTGTCTTTTGTTTGTATTCCTAAGTGATATTGTTTTCACCACTTAGGGATTTCCAAGTAGTGGAGGTGCGTTTGATTCTAACGCTTGATCGTTCTCGTATTCCGCACCTCGGTCGTTTCGTTCGTTTTGTCGGCTTTTTCGATCGAATTTGATGCCGACAACAGTCCGTATTTTTTTCGCCGACAACACACACACGGTGAAGTGTCCCGGTACTACAAGTCCGACCAATACTACTCAAAATCCAAGCTTAAGCCCAAGGCCCTAATGGGAGTTTACCCGAGTGACCCGGTCCATTTCCCCGTACCAAAACAGGCCCTATGAACGACCGATTTATCGTATGTGCCCCAACTAGCATTTGGGGGGTCCATATGGGATGAGGACTTGAACAAGTGGGCGGCGTACCGTGATCTAATCAGGCACCCCAAAGCACAGACCCAAGAATTATGGCTCAAGTCGGGCGAGGACGAGTTCGGCTGGTTATTCCAAGGCTTTCAACAGAATAACATAGAAGGGATGGACGCATTGGACTGGATCAGAAGAACTGACGTGCCCATACACAAAAAGGTCACATATCCCCGATATACAGTCGCCGTACGCCCCAAGAAGGCCGACCCCTACAGGATGAGAATCACAGCAGGGGGGGACCAACTGGAGTACCATGGTAACGTGTCCACCCGGACGGCAAGCATGGAAACCATAAAAACCCACTGGAACAGCGTAGTGTCCTCCCCTGTGGCCAAATACTGTACCAGCGACATTTCTAACATGTACTTATGCTCCACACTGGATGAACCCGAATATGTAAAGTTCCGGTGGGACATGATTCCCCCCCAAGTCAGAATAGCGTACAAACTGGAAGGGCTCAAACAAGGGGAATATGTGTATGCCCGGATCAAAAAAGCTTGGTATGGATTAAAACAGAGTGGTAAAATCGCCCACGGCGACCTAGTTAAGCACCTACAGAAGTACGGATACAGGAAGGCACCCCACACAGAGGGACTGTTCCTACATGATGAACGGGACATTAACTTTACCCTCGTGGTGGATGACTTTGGGATCAAGTACACCCGACAGGAAGACGTGGATCACCTAGTAGCGGCCGTCGGAGCCAAATATACATTCAAAGTGGACTGGTCGGGAAAACAGTACATCGGGGTTCATCTGCGGTGGGACTACGACAAACGTGAAGTACAATTGTCTATGGACGGGTACGTGGAGCAAGCATTGAAAGAATTCGAACACGTGAGGCCGACGCGCACGTACGCGGGCCCCTCACGCGCGGACGTCCCTGCTTACGGCAAAAAAAATACAATACGCAAAGCTCGAAGACGTGACCACACTATCGGACGAAAAAATAAAATTCATCCAACAAGTTACAGGAAAATTCCTGTTTTATGCCCGAGCAGTCGACAACACGATGTTACATGCGCTCCATGACATAGCCTCTGCCAAGAATAACAAAACAACACTAGCGGCCACAAAATATTTTCTCAACTATGCGTCATGTAATCCCGACGCATCCATCATCTACAGGGCGAGTGACATGATACTCTGGGTGGATAGCGATGCAGCGTACTTGGTATGTCCAGAGGCCAAGAGCCGAGCTGGGGGTTATCATTACCTAGGGGATACATCCGAGCACACATTCAACGGCGCTATACTAGTATTGGCCAAAATAATCAAAAATGTTATGGCGTCAGCGGCCAAGGCCGAAGTTGCATCATTATACCTGAATGCACGAGAAGCCTTACCCATTTGACAATGCCTGATTGAACTGGGGCACCCACAACCGGCCACTCCACTGAAAACCGACAACAATACAGCAGAGGGCATACTCAACGGCACTATCAAACAAAAGAGGTCCAAAGCCATTGATATGCGATACTATTGGTTAAAAGATAGGGCTCAACAAGGGCAATTCAATATTTTTTGGAAACTGGGAAAACATAACCTGGCGGATTACCCCACCAAGTACCATCCAGGGAGCCACCATAAAAAGGTAAGACCGATATATCTACATGAGCCGGATAGTCCAAGGACCATCCAAGGGTGTATAGGAATACTAAATCAAGCGTGAATCGTAAGCGTTACGTACGGCACAAGGTATACGTCTAATTTACGTATACGTAATACGTAACGTAATACGCAACGTGTAATTTACGTATTGCACGTAATACACATACCGTACAAGTTACGTATTACGTATTACGTATTACGAGATACAAAACAAGACGTACGATTCCAAAGTGTTCCAGATCTTTTATCACGAGGAGAGCGCAATAAGTAAATTATACATAAGCGCTCGTGAATATCCAGAGATACTTAAAAGAACTGAGTATCGAACTCTCGATACGCGTATTCCTGCACAAGAAGAAAGACAAATTGGTAAAAGTGAGAACAATATGGTCCAGAAACAATCCGATCATAATCTTATCGATAACTTTTTCCAACACAGTAAAAATTGAACAAAATATAGTAAATACTAAAACTGAATAACATTTTACGACTTTGGTCTTATTATGCTTATTCGTGGTATATGTGCTGGATATGAGTAGGCCCATCTGGAATCGGTACTGATTTTCTTGATTGCAATAAGTAATTTCCTCACGGGATATCAAGTATATTCTTTTGAATGTACTTATGGGTTCCAAGTGTTTACTTATTGTTCAGGTCTTTGGATATTTCTTGTTTCTAACCGAATATCCCCTTTTGTTTGTAACCTTAGGTGATATCGTTTTTACCACTTAAGGATTTCCAAGTAGTGGAGGTGCGTTTGATTCTAAGCTTCGGTCTTTGGAATATTCGTATCTCGTATCGCACCTCGGTCGTCGTTTCATTCGTTTTGTCGGCTTTTTTGATCGAATTTGATGCCGACAACAAGTCCGTATTTTTCGCCGACAACACATGTGCCCTTTTGGTGAACCTGATCCTTTGCCTGCCCGGTTCTTGATGAAGGAAGGCTTCTTGGAGGATGGAGAAGAGTCCAAAGGGTCCAGGGATGGCTAAGGACATGGACCAGAGCTCTCCTAGAGCCTTGTGCCACTGTTGGGTGGGCACGACGTTTTTGTGTGACGGGGCACGTACAATGATTGCGGGGCGCCGCTCGGTGCGTCGCGCGCGTACAAGGGTTGTTTTGGGGGCTTGCCTAGTAATTCAGTTGTAACTCATAATTTGCTACTAGAAAGTAGTTACTGTGTATTTTTATAGTCCTCCCGGGCATAGGTCGATTGGAGAGAGCACAGCGCCATCTGGTTGCAGACGGTACTTGCTGGCCCATCAGACATAGGTCTCTTTGTTGAAATGGGACACACATCTTGTTAGGTGGGATTCACTTTGACAAATACTAGGGTGGTTCTAAGTAATATCTCACTTCAGGATAGTGTCAGAAGACTAGAATCTGATTAACAACAGACACATGTATAGGAGGTTATACCGGAATGGAAACAATCCAACTAAGCCAATGGAGATCAATCACTGTTTGAAGTCGATCGAACGAGCGCGCGCGACTGAACGAATGAGACGTGAATGAATGAATGAGACACGAATGAGGCACGAATGAGACACGAGGGAATGAATGAGACGCGAATGAATGAACGAACGAGTCACGCGATCGATCGATGGAGTCATCTTGCTTCTGCAGGAATGGACTAACATGATTGGAGATGGGAATGGAAGTGGGAATGAGAATTTACCACTTACCGGTTCCGGTTCTCCTTCTTACTAAAAATAGGGCCTTATGTACCAACCCTACCGGGCACAAGGTAAATCTCTACAGCCCATTGGTACAAAGGACACGTGCAGAGCATCGAAGTATTAGCGGGTCGATGCAATTATTAGTGATTTAGTGTGTGCATTGGGGTATTAGCGGGTCGATGCACCAATATGGTGATTTTAGTAAAAAGAGCAATTTTCTGCTCACAATTTCAAGTAACGATTTCATGTAATAACCAAACAAGTTAGAAAACCAACCAACATACCGACTGTTTCACCTCCATTTTTCAGAGCCCTCCAAACATTCTTCGAAGAATTACGGAGCGCTCCCGAGGTTGGAACTTGGTCGAAGAAGAGACATTCTTATTTTGCAGCAGGCTGGCCAACAATCAGGGCCAGTGACTTTCATCTACAGCAGGCTGGCTAACCATTGGGGTCAGCGACTTTCATTTTCTTCATCCGCGCGTCTTCAGCGGAATACTTTTCTTTTGTTGTCCACCAAGATTGGACCACAGGCTGGCCAAACATCGGAGCCAGCGACATTTTCAACAGCAGGATCGGTATCGCCACACCAGAAGCGATAGGGCCGATCATTATCAAGAAACAAACAACAGCAGGATCGGTATTGACACACCAGAATCGATAGGGCCGATTAACATCAAGAAAACAACAGCAGGATCGGTATCGACACACCAGAATCGATTGGGCCGATTACATATTTTTGTCGGAACAGGAATACGACAATTTACTTACGTTTGAATCAAAAATACGCATCAATTTACAAAATACATCGAACGGAATACGACAATTTACTTCCGTTTGAATCGAAAATACGCATAAATTTACAGAATACGTCGAACGGAATACGACAATTTACTTGCGTACGCATCGAATAACGGAAATACGCATCGAAATACGCATCAGATACAGAAATACGGCAATTTACTTACTCGGCTGAATGGAGGAGGATCAACCAACCCGGCACCAAGAGATAGAGATCGCCTTTTCTGCAGAATTGCCTTCAGAAGAGAGCAGCGTACTGTCAAGTTCAGAGAGCAGTAGCGGCACAAGCATTGGAAGCGCAAGTACAAGCAGCGTCCACACGAAGGACTCGAGCAGGAAGACAAAATACAAATACAAGATGGTTGAGTACGCGGATAGCCAAGTGCCCACGTTGGCAAAGGGGGATGAGAGCAAGTTTGAGCGGTGGTACACTCAGTTTGAAGCATTCGCGGACAATCGGAAGTACCGGGACATGTTGTCTACCAAGCCACATAAGGACCTACCCCCAGAAGGAGAGCTTACACCCCGAGAGGACATGAGTACCGCGCAGAAAAAGGCTTACCGGTACCACAACAAAGCACTGAACGATCTGTACAAGGCCTTTGCCGACAACAGGACAGGCCTAGCCATCATGGAGAAGTCCAAGATCGATAGGGGGGCTACAGCTGAAAAGAATGCAGAGCTCCGGAAACAGTGGCCCCGAGGTAGAGTACATCGAGTGATTGAAGAGCTCATGAAGGAATACAGGAAAATGAACCAGTCCCGGGACCAAGAACAATTGGACATTGATCTGAGGAGTATAAAGTTGACGATTGGCGCCCCTCCACAGGATTTGATTGAGGACATTTACGAGTTGCAAAGGAAATACCACTACAAATCCATCCAGCCCACTTTGACACAACTCATTGTGGCCTACAAAGCTGCCCTACCGGCCTACCTACTGATGCAGCTTACACCCTTCATTGATTTGCTGCAAGCAAATGGAACCTCTGAATTGAATTTTTGGGAAGCTCTCAATGTCCAAGCCAAAAGTCTGTACTGTTAATTTCCTTCTGAAACTGGCTGTTGAGCTGAATCAATCCAAAGGCAAAGAAGAGCAACAGGAGCTTTAGCTGCAGACCGGTTGAGGTGCCGGTCTGTTGTGTTCTAATATTTCTCTGATATCCACTACGACTGGATGCGAATCCAATCAGATCTATTCTGACTATCGACCAATCGGCGCAATCAGTTAGATCTTAGGCTTGTAGATCTACAGTAGGACGCAAGAACGTCCGGTGCAAGGTTTAAGGTTGAATAATCAAGTAATCTAAAAGTATGAGCCATATATCTTGCTGGAGAGCAAGATAGCGCTCGTGCTGCCGCTAATACAGCACTTTGTTACGAATATACGGTAAAATACCGCGTTAGGGGAAAATACCGTGTTGCCGCTAATACAACACGTATTTTGCAGATAAACAAGTTCGTGAGCAGCGCTTCGAACCTCTGCTGTCTTTTCTTGAAAACAAAGACGCTTAACAGAATATAGCATATGCTAATATCTGGCATGCGCTCTTGTTTGGGTCACTAAGTATCGAACTTGAGTGACGATCGATTCTTCTCATCCAGGTAAGTATCGATTCTCGATCGTAAGAATGAGTCTAGTAATTCACGAGGTCTCATTATTTTCGATCTCGTACCTCTACCAGCTTAGACACGAAAGGAATTTAATACTCCCCATGTGTCCATGCAAAAGCATACTCTAAGATCCGATGCAGTCATCCTGTAGCAAATCACCAGTGTTTCCACAATAGTGAAAGATGGGCTTGAGTAAAGGATACACTACCGAGTGTCCCCAGTGCTTGGTGAGGATGTCAGCACAGTTATCCTTGCCTGCAAGATGTTGCATGAGGATGAAACCTCTTGCGATCATGCTTCTAACATAGTGATATGAGAGAATGTGGTGCCTCTTGTGGAGCCTCGCATAAGGGAATGTGGAGGTTTGGATCATCTTTTCATTGTCTCCCCACGTGTAGGATGTGTCGTGTACTCTAGTACCAAGATACCTGAAGGACTGTCGAATGTCAACAATCTGCTCAATGCAGGTTCTAGCAGATACAAACTCAGCGCCAAAGGTGGCTGTTTCAGATGTTGCTTGCTTCTTGGAGAACCACATGATGGGGGTCTTGTTTGCAAAGTGCAGGATACCAGTGACAGTTTTTGTTGTTACTCTAAAAATCGACCGGTAAGGTATTGGATAATTGAAATTTAAAGAGAAGTGAGCTCTGAGAGAGACTCTTATTTTTACTGAGTATTTCGTACTGTATTGGGGCTCTCTGCTGTATTTTACATGGTAGAGATCTTCCCCGGTTATCTGTTACTGTCTTCTTTACCGTCGTACCGATTCTTCTGTTGCTGTTGCTGTATTAGCGTCGTATCGGTCTTACTGTATCGGTCATTCGGTGGTATCGGTCATTCACGTTGTTAAGTACTTTGTTCAATGGGGCGTATGCTTGTTCGTGGTATATATGCTAGATATGAGGCCCATCTGGAATCGGTATTGATTTTCTTGATTGTAATAAGTAATTTCCTCACGGGATATCAAGTATATTCTTTTGAATGTACTTATGGATTCCAAGTGTTCACTTATTGGTCAGGTCTTTGGGTATGTCTTGTTTCTAACCGATTACTGTCTTTTGTTTGTATTCCTAAGTGATATTGTTTTTACCACATAGGGATTTCCAAGTAGTGGAGGTGCGTTTGATTCTAAGACTCGATCATCGAAATAATCGCACCTCGGTCGTCGTTTCGCTTTGTCGGCTTTTTCGATCGAATTTGATGCCGACAACAGTCCGTATTTTTCGCCGACAACACACCCCTTGATCCAATACTCTGCGTGTTGTATTGGATTACTGTCGGAGTATATCATCTTGAATTGTATCGATAGACAGATCGGGATCGAACGTTTGGATCAAGTCAAATCGAGGAGCCAACTTGAGCAACGTTGATTGTATCAAGATCGATCGAAGATGGTCATCGAATAGCCTAATCCGGTTGTCAATCGAAGCAATCCAATGGAATGATTTAACCTGGGTAGTGTCCCATGATGTATCTTGCGTGTCGGGCGTGCAAGATCCATCCCAATGGTTTGGTTAGATCATCAGCCGGGTTGATAACTCCAGGAATATGAATCATCTTGATTTCACCATTTTCTTTCCAAGCTTGAATTGCAAAGAACCTGATTTCAATATGTCTGGTTCTTTCAGTTGGCTTCTGAGCATTGATGATCTCAATTGCCGATGCATTGTCTTCATAAATAGGGGTTGGACCAGCTTGGGCAAATCCTAATTCTTCGAGTACGAATCTGAGGTATCTGGCTGTTTTGGCCGCTGTGACTGCAGCAATGAATTCTGCTTCTGTAGAACTCTGTGCAGTGAGTGATTGCGCTTTGGATCTGTAAACAATTGCTCCACCCGCATAAGTGAACACATATCCTGTGGTGGACCTGCGATGTTTTGGATCATTTCCATATGCTGCATCAACAAAACACATCAACTTGCTATGCTTGATATCCGCAGGGTATTCTGGGAGTGATCCATCTTGGACTACATCATTATATGGTTCTCCTGATGGAAGAGATGGTTCTGCATTCGGTCTATAGAATCTAATACCAATGCAGTGGGATTGGAACTGTATTTTGACATCAGGGTCACTGCATAGCCAATGTCTGGCCGGCAGCTCACATATGCAAACATCATTTCACCTAAGAGTGTTCTGTAGGAGAACCCAGATGTGGATTGTAATGCAGCGTGTTCCTTGGTGCCTTCTAATGGTCCATTCGTATGTGATTGCAGTTGGCTCAGTACTTCAGTAGATAACGGCGCTGATGGTTTGGAGTGGGGTTTCATCTTAGAATCAGTCTCCCAACCGTGGGATGTCATGATCCGGTCGATGTAATTGGCACAGGACAGTTCAATGTAATCAGCTGTCTGTTTGACGTCAATTCCGTTGAAGTCCTCGAGCAATCCCAATTTTGTAAAGGGGATCACGTCTTCCTTTGGTAGTTTGAGCCTTGCACCTATAATGTCATAGATCTTGTCAGATATGGATTCTGATGTACAAGCTAGTGCAAAATCATCAACTTGTCTCAACATGTAGACCGTTTCGCCCTCGAAGACAGTTGTATAGATCGTCCTGTCATGTGTGGTGGTTTTGAAGTTGAGATCAGGGCCTTTCAATATTTTGTTGATGTGTGTTTCCCAAAGTCTTCCAGATTCTGGATGGCCTTGAAGTGCTCGAAGGACTGGGAGCACCAATCGTCTGTCTATGTCCTTGTCATGCTTGTGTCGGTACCATTCTGCATATGCATCATCAATAGTCATGTATGTAGGAATGTTGGGCCCTGGAGAATGGGCATATGCGTCAGCCGCGTCCCCCCCATAAACTTTGAGATTGAGGCTAGCTGCAATGGCAAAGAACAATCTTTGGATGGGGTGTTCAACACACGATGAGTATGACATTGCTATGGCATGTAGGGTTGGCGCTGCATATTTGCTTCCATTGCAACATTGCCTGGCTCTTCTGACACCATTTCGTTTCACACTGTATTGCCAGTGAGGTCTGAGAATGATAGCGTCGGGGTCCTTAGGGTATTGAATTGGTGATCCAAACATTTCCAAATCTTCAAACTGATCAAGCTGTTTTCGCTCCCCAGCTTGCCATTCAGGCCATGTAGATAAAGGCTTGAGATTCCTTCGAGTGAAGTGCCCTAGTGCTTGTTCTTCAGGTGTAGTTGCCTTGGAGTTGATGGCCTTGATGAAAAGTTCAATTTCTTCAGTGGACAGTGAATCTGCATCTAATGGTAGTGCTTGATTGCCTGGTTTATGAAGCTTGGTGATAGCTCTGAGGGATGCAATATCAATAGTCGGAATGACAACCTCCATATCGTCTTCAATTGGCGCCAAGTGTTTTTGGATGGAGGCATGGAGTGCTTCAGTGCTATCGACCTGGTTGATTCTCGATTGTATCAGCTGCTTGTATTTGGTACCAATGCGCTTGATGGTTTGAATGGAGGAAATCCGGTCCAAGAATGGTGGATCTTCTTCAGCAGTGGGTTCCTTCCAGGAGGTATTGGGAGCAAATAAACCATATTCATTTGAGTGTTTCCTGACCTCCTTCATAGATAATTTCTCTTCAAGTGCAAAGGTAATTGGTGTATCTATTGAAGAATCCCGCACCCCTCGATCGTGGCAGAGCTGTAAAGCTGTAGTAACATCAGCAGCAGTAAAGACACGATTGTGATTGATAGATACAATATAAGCGCCTCGGAGCTTGGAGAGAGTCTTCTTACGAGAGGAGAAAAGCTTGGAGGCAGGACTGTTTGGAAGGATATCTGTGATGTAAGCTCTGCCAATCAGGGAGTCATTGGCATAGCGAAGACCAAAGGCTGGATCAGCACAAGATGGGGAGACAGTGAGTCTGAGATTTGTGAGATCCGCAAAGGGGGAGATGGAGAATTGGAATTCACTGGATGACACCTCATGGGGTTCTGCAGGAAGTGGAGTGTTGTCATCAGTCCGGAGTAGGTGCTTGACATTAGTTGGGAGGTCTGCAAGTGGGAGATCATTCATGCCTTCATCAAATCTGACATGGGTGGCTATTTTGACGCGGTGGGTCTCAGTGTCATACCAAAGAATGTTTCTTGTAGTGTATGGGACGAAACCCAGGAAGATGCCTTTGCGTGCATTGGGTTTGAGTTTAATAGATCTTTTGCCTGGCGGTCGAACCCAAACTCTACAACCAAAGGTTCGGAAATCAGTAAGGTTTTCCTTACGGCCAGTTGCCAATTCCAATGGTGAATGTGGTTGGTTGCCTTCAGGGAATGCATTGGACAACCGAAGTGCATGGTAGAAAGCAAAGGGCCAGAACTTGATGGGCAAATTAGCACCAGACAGCATTGTCCTCATGGAGTTAGCAAGAGTTCGGTGTGCTCTTTCAACTGTACCATTCTGGTGTGAAGCGTCCGCGCCAGTGGGGAAAATTGAATAACCAAACGCAGAGAATAGGTTTCTGATGTCAGGATTGTGATAGAGTTCTCCACCTTGATCAACTGAAACATACTTGTCGGCACAAGTTGGGTTGTGCTGGGCGAAGAAATGCTCTAACCAGTGTAGTGGCGCTGCTTTAGAGATTCGCGTGTCTCCATATTTCATACCAGTATAGTGGTCTGTGATGAGAATCCAAGCAGTTTCTCCATGAATGCCTTCATAATCGCGCTTGCGTTTGCTGTTGGAGGATTTGGTACCTGAGAATGCAAAATCAATAGATAAACCCTGAAACGGTTGTGTGGCCTTGCGTGTGGAATGCGAGCCAGCAGGTGCTTTGGTTTGCTTACATTGTATGCAAGTTGGGCATTGGTCAAGAATACTGGTTTGCCGTTTGAACTTTGGGACTCCAATGATGTGCTTATGAGCTTGATACAGAAAATCATCGCATGGGTGTCCCAACCTTTGGTGCCACAGGAGTTTCGATGTCTTGGTTTTGATGGCTTGGATTGGGATATTTTTTTCCACAATCTTGGTGAAAAACAGTTTGGCATCAAACCTTGGCATGTCACTGGTATCAGACTGAGCTTTCGCTGCTTCAGTGCATGTCTGCAGATTGACAAGGTTTGTGTATATATCATACCTGTAGTTGCTAATTGCTTCTTTGGAGGCCAGTTCACAAGCTTCCTTGAACTGCATGTCAGTCGCTAAGGCATAGGCGGACGATGTTGCACAATTGGCATATGGAGAGGCAATATCAACGTCTGGGATCAGTACTGGGTGTGTATAGCATTGACCATCAATGATGCTCCCATGGAGGACAATGCTGCAGGCAGTGTTCTGCTTGTGATGACAAATAATGGTGAGGTTGCCATTTTGTGGAGCAGATGAGTCAAGGTTCTCAGTGAATGATTTATGGATGGACTGTCCACTGAACTGACATCGCATACGGGATGTCATTCCACAGAGATCGTTCTCACTCAGTAATGTTGTTGACAGGGAGGGAGAATAGTAGAAGAAGACTTTGATATATCCAATGTGATTCGGTGCTGGGATATGCAAATATCCTGAGCCTTCAGGGATGCAGGTAGCTGCTGTGCCTCCTATTGCTGCTGTAAGCCTGACAGGACATTTTCTTATCTTGGTGTAAGGTTTGTAACCGTGCAGGATGTGTTTGAGGTTTGTGCAGGATACCTTTGCACCGGTGTCAATCTGAGCCCGGACACCCTGTTGGAAGTAGGCTGTAGCTGCAATAGGGTCCGGTGGGACGAGGGATTGCACATTGTATGTATCAACTGGCGTAGGGTTGTCCCTATCGAAATTGGGATCCTCATTCATCTTCAGGTGTGATTCCAATGTAGGGGATGTAGCCCTGAGTGATTCCATGTCACAGTAGACATCAATGGGGATTGATGACTGGAAGCTGTCCTTGGGAAGGAGGTTGACGGCACCAATTATGACAGATTCGTAGGAGCTGGCACTGCTGGAGTCCAAGGAGGGGCATAAGCTGCTCACTTGAGGCGCTGTGGCGTTGTCAAATCCTTGAGGATCATCTTGAGGTGATGTCATAGTATGGCTCCAAGAAAGACTTTCTATTCTTGGCCATTGCAAAAATTTTGTCCTTCTACTGCAGCATCAGGTGAAACCTCATCTTGGTCTTCATTACCAATGTTGATCTGTGAGATTTGTTGGGTGGAATCCAAGAGTTGTTGGGTCTGCTTATTGGATTTGTTCAGAAAAACAGCCGCAGCAATCCTATGTTTCTTCAGGGACTCAATATCTTGCAATGCAGGACAATTATCAAAATTGTGACCGGACATGTGGCAAACGATACATTTTCTGGATGTGTCAAAAAGACTAGGTTGCTTATCGAATGCCGTGATGGCATTGCAGTATGCTTGGTGGAGGAAGGGATCGTCAGATTCTTCGTCCATCTCCGGGTAGCCAAGTGATTCAATCAGGCTGATTGAGTGAGAGGTCAAGGTAGAAGGTGTCCTAACAGTGCTGTTGCTAGCGCGTTTTTGAAATCTCTCATTGCGCCGGTGACCTGGTCTGGTACCTGAGACAGGCAATTGCTTGGGCTGGATTGGTTTGGAGGTGTCCCTCTTGTACTTTTGTTCAGCCTTGATCTCTTGTTCATAGGTTTGAAGGGTTTGTAGAAGCCTACCTGCCTTGTATTTGTCTCTTTTGAATTGATCGTCAGAGTCGCGTTCATCTTCTGTCTTTTTGAAGAGCTCTTCTGAGAGGGTGGTTCCTGCAATCAGGTTGCTAACTTCTTCTGTTGAACTGATAGTGCTGGGTTGGTTTTGGAGGAACACTCTAAGTCTCAGATAATCCTTGTACCGGAAGTAGTATTCTTCAAGAGATTCATTTGGATCTTGGTTGGGAGGGTTTCTGACCATTCTGCTGGCGTTGGATGGCCTTTTTGAGTTGGGATGCGTTTGAGCAATAACTGTGTATAGCGCTTCATATCCCTGTCCGCCTTCAAAGCTCTGAATAGTGGCCTTCATACTTGCACATGAGTCAGGGATGATTTTATCAGTTCTTAGTGCAGTGTAAATGAGATTTCCCCATTCATTGATAGCCAATTCATATCTTGAAGGTAGGTCGTGCGGGAGGTCATCACCAATTGTGAATCCTCTGAGGTGGTCAGCTTCACGTCTGAATAGATAGTATGGGTGCACATAAATATGATGTTGCTGGGAATGAGCTGTGATTTCTCGGTACCATTTCCTAACCTGGGGGTCCGTTGCGTCCTTTAGTTGTGGGAATCCTGAGAGGAACAGTTTGTCTCTAGCAGCTTCCTTGGACTTGTCTGAGGCTCTGGTCAAATCAAAACAGTCACCACTTCTAGTGATCAGGCGCTGGTCATTTCTCCCACTGCCTAGGTTGTGTAGGTAGTAGTTTTGCCTGACAATGGTTTCACTTCCCGATGAGTCGGTGTAGGTGATTGGGAAGTCTTTCATGTCATCTCTGGTGAGGAATTCATCTTTCCTGTAGTAACGGTCTTTCACTGGTGGTGGTAAGGTGGCCGGATTCCATGGGAGGTCAAGTGTCGCTTGATGGTTGGCACCAGCATTGTTGTTGTTGTTGTTGTTATTGACCAGTTGCTGGAGTAGAGTGGTCAATTGCTGCATGTCCGTGCCTGTTGTCGTCGCTGGAGTTGGCGCTGTGACATTTTCATCGTTGGCGTCTCCTTCAGGGAAGGTGTAGATTTTTGTGTCATAGACTTCATCAAAATGTACTGCGTCCCAGTTTGATTTGAAGCCCCAGTGGGTTGCTCTGATCTCTATGAGGAGAGTTTCTTGTCCTTGCGCAACGGCTAGGGTTCCTGCCTTGTCCATTGAGTGTTTGTTTCGGATTCTCTTCGGTGTTTTGTCTGGAGCAACATACCATAGACAAGCGTCCGCAAAAAGGGTGGATATGTGTCCCTTATTGATCTCAGTTTGTTCCTTAGGGGGAATGATATCCATGATTGCGTTTACAATAATTTCCTTGAGCATGGTTACTGGATCTGGAGCAAGCGTCTTGGGTCCTTCGCTGTCAGCATCATCTGTGAGGAATAGGCCAGCAGTGTCTTCTAGAGCATGGTAGAATGAGGCGTTGAGGGCCTCATGTTTGTGGGCATTGCCTTTGGTGTTGAATGTCCCAAATCGGATTGCAATGTCCTAGATTTGATTCCAGTCAAATGGAGGTGCTGGCGGCATGATGAATTATCGAATCGGTGTTTCGTCGTTGTCGTCGTCGTCGTTGCCGTCAATCGTCAATCGTCGTTGTTACAATCGTTTGATGTAGTTAACCGTAGTTGGCGATTAAATGTCAAAGTGTGATCAAAACGACGATGTCAGTGATTAAAAGTAAATGTAATCGTTTGATCGTCGTGGTAATTAATTCGATCGATAATGGCGTTTTCGAACGGTCGTGGAAACGTAAAATGAGGATTGTTCGATCGATCGCAGATGAATAACGAATAATCGATGTCGTTGCCGTGGGAATCGATCGTGGGGGATTAGAGGAGATTCTCGTAGGACAATCGTCGTTGGAACATTTGTTGTTGGTCTGTTGATTTAACCGCGGAACGTTCTTGTGATGCGATTAGAAGGTTCTCGTAGAACAATTGTCGGTGGAACAATCGTCGGAGCGTCGGCCTTGAATGTGTATTACAGAAGGAGATTCTTGGTAGAATGTTCTGTAGATACACCCCTTGATACGTATGCTTGGTCGTGTATTACAGAAGAAGATTCTTGGTAGAAGGATCTGTATACACCCCTTGATACGCGAGTAAGGAGGAGAAAGAAAGAAAAGAAGAGAGGCGGGGAGGTCTATTGATACAGCCCGTCGCCGAGTCCCGTACCAAGTATACTCTGGCTGTAACCGACAGTGGAGGTGCTGTACGGGGCGGAGATAGGTAGCTTAAGGTATACACTTGTTAGTGTAAGTTATAAGGGCTCTATAACCTGTTGTTACTCTAAAAATCGACCGGTAAGGTATTGGATAATTGAAATTTAAAGAGAAGTGAGCTCTGAGAGAGACTCTTATTTTTACTGAGTATTTCGTACTGTATTGGGGCTCTCTGCTGTATTTTACATGGTAGAGATCTTCCCCGGTTATCTGTTACTGTCTTCTTTACCGTCGTACCGATTCTTCTGTTGCTGTTGCTGTATTAGCGTCGTATCGGTCTTACTGTATCGGTCATTCGGTGGTATCGGTCATTCACGTTGTTAAGTACTTTGTTCAATGGGGCGTATGCTTGTTCGTGGTATATATGCTAGATATGAGGCCCATCTGGAATCGGTATTGATTTTCTTGATTGTAATAAGTAATTTCCTCACGGGATATCAAGTATATTCTTTTGAATGTACTTATGGATTCCAAGTGTTCACTTATTGGTCAGGTCTTTGGGTATGTCTTGTTTCTAACCGATTACTGTCTTTTGTTTGTAGTCCTAAGTGATATTGTTTTTACCACATAGGGATTTTCATGCATTGGAGGTGCGTTTGATTCTAAGACTCGATCATCGAAATAATCGCACCTCGGTCGTCGTTTCGCTTTGTCGGCTTTTTCGATCGAATTTGATGCCGACAACAGTCCGTATTTTTCGCCGACAACAGTTTTACCACTTAGGATGTCATGCATTAAGTTTGCATCATAGAAATGAGACAATACAACTACCTTCCCCAGGGGTTTAGGGGCATTGCTTGGTAGGTCTTCAGAGTGCTCCCCATATACGGTATTGGACCAGTCTGTACTGTTGCCTTCAGTAAGTACAAAATCTGGTATGCCCACTCTGAATCTGATTTTGAAATGAGGAAACTTGGAAATATATCCATAGATTCGTTTGGATCTATTGAGATGGCCTTCCCTAGGTTGCACGCGAAAGCTTGATAAGGTCATAACAGCAGTCTGCACATCAAAACGTCCAATGGCAATGACCCACTGGAGCGAGCCCACCATGCTTTGATACTTTTGGATATCAGTATCACTTAGGAATGATGATGAGTCTAGCTCTGGGTGGTCATTCTCAGCAAGGGGTGAATGGAACCTGGTGGTGGGTTTACAGCCAAACATTTGTTCATATGAGGCCTCCATTTTCTCAATGAACTTGATGGGGTTCATGCATAGCACACCATGTTCATCTCTTTCGAAACCACATCCCAAATGGAAGTTCATTGGACCAGAGCCCTTTAATTTGAAATTGTAAGGCGCAGACTGCAGGATTACCAGAAAGGTTTCAGGATTGGCCATACATAAGCAAAGGTCGTCAACATATGTGCATATCAGCTCGTATACTGGCTCCCCATGTTTGTTGTTGCCAGGCTTGATAAAGATTTCAGGCTCTGCCTTGGATCTTTCAAAACCTAGTTCAATGAGGCAGGCAGCGAGCATATCACCAAAACACTTGCCAGATGATCGAAGTCCATATAGAGCCTTGTAAATCACTAGTAGGTGACCCTCTAGTGATCCAAATTCAGCACCAGCCTTGATGCATACTTTCTCACAGGTAACAGCTTCTAGGTATGCATTCCCAATGTCGGTTCCCCATGCTTCTAAGCTATTCAGTTCAGCAAGGAATAGGCACATGCGCAAGCCTCGAAGTGAAACAACTCCTGCATACACACTGTGAATGGGAGCTTCAGTGAGATTACCATTTGCAACTAGCCGGGCTTTGTGTCGGCCATCGTGCTTGACTGCATAAATCATGTGGACCTTGATTTGTTGGAAGCCAATGGGTATATTGCTAGCCTTGTAGATACCTTTGTCAATAAAGGTGTCATATTCTTGAAGCTGTGACATTTCCAGCGCTATGGCATCCTGCCATTTGGTGTTGCCATTTGCTGTATCAAACTGGATGGCTTCTTCATGGTTGCGTGGTACCTTGAATCCATATTGATACTGAGGAGCAGTGCGGAAGGAGCGAAGTTTGGCTTGGTGGATTAGCCTGTCTAGCTTCTTGGTTCTTCGAGTGAGTGAAACAATGCGTTTGAGATGTTTCCAGCCAGGTTTGTCAAGCATGTTGTTGTCTTTTGCATATTTGGCTACAGTGACCGGGTCATCGGTAGCTACGTTGGGTAGGGGTTCGTATGTCCTTTCCATATTCTCCCATTCAATCCATAGGTTGTATTTGGAACCTTTGTATTGTGGGTGCTTGTTGTCAAGGGGACCTTGATGACCAAGTATGCGTCGGAAAGACCAAAGTTTGCCATCTTCTTGAGTTACATCCCTGTGGATGTAATTCATGACATCATTGTAGGCTATGATATCTTCAAGTTCATCATCTGTATGCTTGCACTTGAACTTGATGAAGTCGTTGTTTTTCTCAAGACTGTTTTCAATGTCAACAACTGTCATTCTTTTCTGTGTGCCATCAGGGAGGGCCATTAGAAAAGATCGGCCTTGCAATTCAGCAACAGGGATAGCAGGGATGGTGATGGGTGTGCCATCATCGTCAAATTGGGCATTGCCTTCTTCATCAGTAACAACTACTTCAGATGGGCCAACAGATGGGGTAGCAGGATTGATAGGTGGAGGTGTGGCTTCACTAACATCAAAATATGCTAGCTCAGGGGGGCCAAAATCATCTTCAGTAACAGGGACGCCGTCAGGGGTCTTGCTGAAGATGTGAGGGGTTGGAGGGCCATCAAGAATCTCCCCATAGTTGTTAGGGAGTGGGGAAGGGACATAGCTTCGGGTATTAGGAACCCAAGGATGTCTGTGGGATGCGCAGAGGAGGTGATGCTGTGACTGAACGGGGCGGTGTAGGATGTCGAAAGGAGGGACTATCACCAGAAGATTTAGGAGTGATGGAAGCATCTTTGGCCTTGTGCCATGCAAGAAAGCCATCATCAGTGAACAAGCCAGCGCGCTTGTTCCCATGCTCGGGAGTTAAAGCAGTGCGTACACCAGAGCGGTCAAGGAGCTTATTGGTGATGGGATCCCAGATGGTGAAACATAGGCTATTGCCAACATGCTCGGCAATGCCAACAAAGTGGCCAAGGCATTCAGTGGTCTGAGAGCCAAACTGTGTATCTGGAGTCTTGTAGTAGACGGGCTCAAACCAGAAGAAACTAAGGTAGGGGCTGATGTCACCAATGATACCAGTAGCAATATAGAAAGGCTGTTTGTCAGATAGAGTGGGATCAGACAAATGATTCATGAGGCGACCAACATATGTCATACATAGAAGCCAGAGGTGTGGTGGAGTGCCCGTGCGATCCATGATTCTATTGACAATGCGTTTGAAGGTCTGGTACCGACGTTCGAAGAGATTTTGGTGTTGATGGTATGGTTCACTTTGCCATAAGCCAATCCACATCATCTTGAGGTAGTCAAGAACAGATTTGCTGGACTGGTAGGACCCATGATCACAGAGCAGTCTGATGGGTCTACCCCATTGCCAGACAAAATTTTGGAGACAAGGGAGAAAGTCAGCAGTAGTCCTCATTTCTTCAACATGAATGATATGAGATTTGCGCCCAAAGAAAACTTGAGCAATCTTGGAGCCACCATTGACGGCAGGGGTGTCTGAATATACAACATCAGAGAGGACATCATCATTGAAAGGTCGGGCATTCATGGCCGGCTGTGGTGATTGGAATCGTTTGAATATGTTACCATCTGGACTAGTGGAGAGTGAGCCATACTGGGTGGAGTTGGTGAAGGTGGCCTTGATACGATCAAGGGAAATCCATCCAAAGAATGGCTTGAGAGACAAGTAATCAATATCAGTGGGGGACTGAACATGGGCGGCACCGATAATGGAGGTGGAAGGAGACTGATTAGAGCACCGACTGAGGATTTCCTGATGGATATAATCAGTGGGGCTAAGCCAAAATGAAGTATCAGAAACATCCAAAGCCTGGAGGGAGGAGGTAGTGCAATTGGACAAGAATGAGGTGACTGTAGAAGATGTGCCAATGTTGATATCCCTAAGTGCGCCAAATTCATCATAATCTGGATATGGAAGCGATGTGGCAAGAGGCGGGTATTTCTGAATGAAGGTATCATCCTGTGGGGTATATGCGTTATCCAGTACAGATGGGTTCCAATGCTGATCACTTGTCATGATGACGTGGGGAAGAAGAGCAAATTCTGCACTGGTATACTTGCGCATAGCGAGATAAGGTAAGCCATGGCATATACTGAGTGGAAAGACATGACCATCAGTAGTGGTAATGACTTGGGTTCCGCCTGTCTTGATAGAGGTATCATCCACGATCGAGTGGTATGCTTCCATCTGAGGGGAAGACAATATAGATGGGTGTTGTCCGGTGTATGCACTCTCATGAAAGATGATAATAACAGGTCCTCTGTTGGAGACAGAGTAGGCGCCGCATGTTGCAATAGGGATGTTCTGGATTTGGTGATTGTTTATACCAGTTACGTTGACATATCTTGGGGGAATATCTTTAGAGATGAGACATGCGCCATTTCCGATGATACACCCATTTGCACCTCTGTCAACCATAGCAGAACCAGGTGTGGATACAGCAGTTTTGCTTGAGTGATAAGTAGCGATGGGGTTTGCTGGTGAAACAGGAGAATCACATTCCAGTGATGCCCAATAGTGAAAGTTCACAGACCGTGAAGTTTGTTCAACAGGGACAAAGACATTGCCTTCTCTCTTGTAAAGTATATCAGGGTTGTCTGCAAGAAATCGAGCTGGGTGTGCAGGAGAAACAGAAGACTTGAGAGGCCTGGTATCGGATTGAGAAGATGACTTGTATACACCAAGTGATGCATGGAAGGCAGATCTGGCCGAGCTCTCGTCAGCAGGCGATAGGACCTGCTCAGCAGCAGGTGAGGGGTCCTGCTTGACAGTATGGTGTTCATAAGCCCGACGTGTGATTGATTTGCTCGAATTGGGATCTGGTGGTAATGCAAAATCAAGTAGCTCAGGCTTAAGGCAGGCAACTATGCGCTTCTTGTCATCAGCTGTGAAGCCAAGCCAGTGCTTGATACCATGCTTGAAAAGTGTTTTCCAAACGGCAGATGGCAGTCTTGTGGTTGGATCTGGTGTTCTTCCAGCCTTGTAAACAGCGTAGTCTTGGTAGTCACCATCAAAATCAATAGGAGGTAAATATGAGACTGAGTCGTCAGTGATAGCAGAATATGTGGATTGTGTCACAGAGGATAGATCATGAGTATTGGCCTTGACAGACATTCGATTTCGAGGTTGGGACAGTGATGCCTGGGAATCCAGTCTGGTTGCTTCAAGGAGGAGGATATTTTTCAATTCACTGATGGCCACAGCTTCATGCTGTCTAAACTTAATCAAGTCCTGTGCTGCAGGGGGATCGTCAACTTTGTAGAACTGTTCACTGAGTTGGAAGCTGCTACTACAGGCCTTGCAAAGGTGTGTTTTGACAGTATCAAAATCAAGTGGCCTCTGTGGATCGCGTAGTGTGTTGAGGTGTTCCAACTGGGCAAACCACTGGGTGATAAACTTGACTTTGGTATCTTTCCATGTCCTCGAGTCAATGTCCAATAGGTGTTGCATCACAATGGAGGTGTCATATACTTTGGATTTGGATCTGTCATGCAATGACACAAAATCAAAGAAGGCTTGTCTGCCATCTCTTGAGGAGGTATGGCTGAGCACGCAGGAGTAGGAGAGATCACTCTGGAGGGCATGTAGGACGAGAGTCCAGAAGAAAGCACATTGCTTGTCATGAAGAGCTTTTTCATACCCAACGAGTGGTATATCAGGCCAGTTTGGATCGAGGAATGTATGAGTATCTATGTCAGATGTTTCCAGCTTTGCTTTGAATTTGACAAGCCAGCATTCAAACCGTGCATCGTTTTGCAGGGTTGGAAAAGTGGTTTCATCCCTTGATTTCTTGGTCCAGGATTCATATCTAAGCTGTTCGATGGGCTTGGAGGATCTTTCCTGTTGTCGTCGAGGTGTGCCGGTGCTGTTGCGCGTGGTGATGATTTCAATATCCGTTCCAGATTCTCTTCTGGCTATGACAGCCCTTCGACAGTAGCTCTTAAAGGCGTTCTTGGTATAATGGGTTCTATCCTCCCAGTCTAGTCCTTGTGTTGTGAGATGTTGCCCGAAGTCGATGACTTGCTGTATGGACATCTGTACATGTCGATAAATTGGTGTTCTTACGCCCCCTTCAAGGAAAGCTAGATCGCCAATGTTCTCGATGTACAAGAAGTCTAGCCATGTCTTGAGCCTTCCAGCAATGAGAGCCTCGCACAGGGCGTCATTTTGTTCCTTCAGTATGTCAAAGATTTCATGCAAGAAGGTGGCTAGTGGTTGGTCAAACAATGGGAAGAGGTGTTCGATAGGTGTGCTTTCTTCTTCATTTAACCATGTCGTTTGCAGGCAGTAGGGATGTGGTTGCAGCGCTCCCAGGTTGGAGTGTTTGGAATCCGGTGGACCTGCTTCGTCCTGTCGACCTGCTTTGTGTTCTGGCGGCGACAGGGATGTCTGACATGAGAGGATGGATCCAGTGTTGACTGTAACGCTGCTATCGTCTCCAATTTATCGTCTTTTGTCAATAGGGATGTGGAGTCGTCTTCGATGAGATACGGCGTGAATGCGGTCCTTGTTATGTAATCGGATCAGAGAACTATCGATCGTCGGCCGTAGTCGATTGTTTGATGATCTGCTGTCGGATTGTCGTCGACGGTTGCTCCTTCTTCTTTTGCAAGCTTCAACAAGCTTGCGACTGTTAATCTGTTAATTTCCTTCTGAAACTGGCTGTTGAGCTGAATCAATCCAAAGGCAAAGAAGAGCAACAGGAGCTTTAGCTGCAGACCGGTTGAGGTGCCGGTCTGTTGTGTTCTAATATTTCTCTGATATCCACTACGACTGGATGCGAATCCAATCAGATCTATTCTGACTATCGACCAATCGGCGCAATCAGTTAGATCTTAGGCTTGTAGATCTACAGTAGGACGCAAGAACGTCCGGTGCAAGGTTTAAGGTTGAATAATCAAGTAATCTAAAAGTATGAGCCATGTATCTTGCTGGAGAGCAAGATAGCGCTCGTGCTGCCGCTAATACAGCACTTTGTTACGAATATACGGTAAAATACCGCGTTAGGGGAAAATACCGTGTTGCCGCTAATACAACACGTATTTTGCAGATAAACAAGTTCGTGAGCAGCGCTTCGAACCTCTGCTGTCTTTTCTTGAAAACAAAGACGCTTAACAGAATATAGCATATGCTAATATCTGGCATGCGCTCTTGTTTGGGTCACTAAGTATCGAACTTGAGTGACGATCGATTCTTCTCATCCAGGTAAGTATCGATTCTCGATCGTAAGAATGAGTCTAGTAATTCACGAGGTCTCATTATTTTCGATCTCATACCTCTACCAGCTTAGACACGAAAGGAATTTAATATGTACGACTCAGCTCGGAGTATCCAAAGCCGGGGTGGTAAAGCCAAGGAGATGAGTTTGTTTGGTGCTGAGATGACCGATTTTGCTGATCCAAGGGACAAATGGTCCACCAATGTAGTTTGTTACTGGTGCAAAGAACAAGGTCACAAAGCTTTCAACTGTCCCAAACGCGCAGCAGGACACCCACGTGTCGACGACAGCGACAACAATGGAAACAGCAATGGCAACAATGGCAACAGCAATGGCAACAACGGCAACCGCAACAGCCACAATCGGAACCCCAACAACGGCAACAATGGCAACAATCGGAAACACAACAACGGCAACAACGGCAACGGCAATCGAAACAACAGGAACGGACACAGAGGTAGACGTCGCACGTGTGGACTTTGTGGTGGCAATCATGGCACATCTGTCTGTTTTGAAGATGAGAAGAATGCCGCCAGACGCCCGAATGGTTGGAAATCCAAGTTGAAGGATGTTCAGGAAGCAACAATTGACTATGACTTCTGTCTCTCAGCAATGCAAACCTCTACCGCTTCACTCCAACTACTCAACGCCCAGAAGCGAGCCACCAAAGGAGAGGTTGTGCCCGAAGGATTTGATCTGCTGTATGATGACAATGTCTTTGTTTTTGATACAGGTGCAACCAGCCACAGTTCCAATAGTCTGCGATGTGCCACCAATTTGAGAGCTAGTGGTGCCACCATTACCACCCAAAGTGGCGATGAATTGAAAGGCTGTCAGGTTGGGGATATTCCCTGTCAGAAGATTGACAAGGATGGAAACAAGGAGTTTCAGACGTTGTTGCAGGGTGTGAATTTCAACCCAAATTTTGCATTCAACCTGTTCTCAGCCAACTTGGCTCTGCAGAATGGTTGGATAGCCACCGGAAGCGACAAGACCGGATGGTCACTCAAGAAAGGAACACTCCAAGTGAATTTCGATATTCAGATCCCCACCTACACAAGCTGTGTTTGGGTTGGCTATTTTGATCGCATTGCCAATCCTACCAACAACATTGACATCAATGCCGCCACTGCCACTACCACTATGGACGAAGGAACTAAGATGAACATCAACAAAGCCCACCGGCTCCTGGGACATATGGATGAGAGCAGGACGCGCCGCACTGCTGAAACGCTTGGCTGGACCATTACTCGAGGCCCACTACTCCCATGTGAAGATTGTGCCAAAGCCAAAGCAAAACGGAAAGTGCTTCCTACGGACAGTGAACACATTGCAGCTACCAAACCTGGAGAAAGACTCTTTGTGGATATGTCCTCAGTGAAGGCCCCCAAAGCTGCCAAAAGCAACAAGCTGACCGCCCCATTTATTACCAAGCCCCATTTTCGCATGATTGTTGATGAGTACTCCTCATGCCGATTTGTCAATTTCTTTGCCACCAAGGATAGCATGGTTGAACCAACTTGCGCATTGCTCCACCAATGGAGATCCAAAGGACAACAGCTGACGCACATTCATTGTGATAAGGCCGGTGAAAATACAGCCCTTGAAGCTCGCCTGGCCTCAGCAGATTGGAAATTTTCTTGCAAGTTCGAGTATACCTCTGTGGATACTCCACAGCAAAATAGCATGGTGGAAACATCAATCTATCGGTCCGTGTGTCGAGCGATGGCTCTTTGCTCTCAAGCCGATGTGCCGCAGGAATACAGGTTTCGATTCTTCCCCTTAGCGATGAGATGTGGTGTTCAGTTGGACTGGTTGGAGGCTGTCACTGTGAATGGCACTACCATGCCCAAGATCCAACATTTCTCTGGCAAAGTCCCTGCTTTCAGCGCCCATCTACGCACCTTTGGAGAAGCTGGCGTCGTGCGGGTGAAGCGTTCCACCAGTCCCAAACTCAATTATCGCGGGAATCCAGCTTTCTTTGCTGGCTATTGCACTGACCGGCCTGGAGACTGCTATGTGATGTACGATCCATTGAAGAACACCTTTACAGTTACCCGCGATATCTACTGGTTGAAGCGTATGTATTTTCCACCCACTGCACCAGCGGGTGAAGCTATTAATTTTCATGCTGATTTTCTTGAGGGTGGCCACCTGGATCTGCCCATCAATGCCACCCCTCCACAACCTGTCTCCATTCTGCGCACCACCACCAGGCCTCGCCGAGTGCAGTTTCAGGATGCAAGTGGGGGAGCCACAGCACCAGCAATTCCCTTCCAACCTGAATCTGAGTCTGAACCAGCAACAGAGGACCCTGCCTCCGATAGTCACGATGACTACTACTCGAACGATATTGAAGAAACCAAGATTGAATATGAAAGCAAGGAGGACTACGACAGCAACGACGACACTGAAGCAGAGGATCCACATGTTGTAACAACCACCAGATATGGTCGTGTCGTGAGAAACTCTCATCTCAATCCGGATATCCGCTATGCGGACATTGCAAGCTACGCAGCTCAATTTACCAATGCTGAAATCCAGTTCCACAAGGCAATGACTGCACTGAAAGAATTCAATCTTCTGTCAGCCTCTATTCCATCTCAGGAAGGCGCTATGAATGAACTCAGTCTAGTTGGCGCGGCTGGGAGTGCCTTTGACAACCCCAATGAGATAAAGACCGTGAACTACAAGGAATCTATGGCCAGTCCAATGCGAGACAAGTTTACAGAGGGTGTTGATGCTGAACATGAGAAGATGGTCAAGTATGGAGTCTTTGAAGAGATCGATGAAGCCAATATCTCACCAGGCACCAAAATCATGGATACCACTTGATCCAACAAGATGAAACCTGATGGCACAGTAAGATGCAGGAATGCCGTCCGAGGATTCAAGCAGCTAGATGGCGAGCACTATGATGGCCAAGACAAGTCTTCACCTGTTGTTAGCGATATCTCCATTCGAATTGCTATGATACTGATGGTCATGGCAAATTTTATGGCTTACATTGTGGATGTGGAAGGAGCTTTTCTGAATGGCAAATCTCAGAATGGGGAGAAGATATTCACCAAGATTCCAGAGGGCTATCAGAAATTCTACCCATCATATGTGCTCCTCCAATTGCAGAAAACCCTTTATGGTACAATTCAAGCGGCCATACAATTCTGGAGAGAAGCACGCCGAGCAATGCATGCCATGCAGATGGAAAGATGCAAGGCCGACCCATGCCTATTTTTCAAGTGGATCAACAACAAACTTCTTTTGATGTTACTGTGGGTCGATGATTTTTGCATCATAGGTGAAGCAGCGGAAGTTCTGAAGCACAAGGAGCAACTCAAGTCCCTATTTGAATGCAAGGATGTTGGAGAGATGGATGAGTACGTCGGATGTCACATCGAGCGGGACAAGAAGAACAGGACACTCCGAATGACCCAACCAGTCAAGATCAAAAGATTTGTCGATGAGTTCGAGCTTGATGAATGCAGAGGCAATCCCACCACTCCAGCAGAGCCAGGATCAGTGCTGAAGAAAGAAGGTGAAGGACCAACCGATACTATTCTCACCAAGGAAGCCCAAACCAAATACAGGTCCGGAACAGCCATCCTATTGCATATGATGAGATGGTCAAGAATTGAAACACAGAATGCTGTCCGGGAGCTCTCTAGGTTCATGACTGAAGCAAGGAAGTCCCACATGAAGGCACTAAAGCGAGTGATGAAGTATTGCGCTGGAACACCCAAGAGAGGTCTCACATTAGCCCCAAATGCAGTGTGGGATGGTACCAAGGATTTCGTTTTTGAGCTGATTGGATTCAGTGACTCGGAGTATGCAAAAGATGAGTCTCGACACAGTGTCAATGGCTGGTCAACGTGGCTGAATGGTGCCAATGTCACAGCAAGATCAAGGATGATGCCAATCATTGCCCTGTCAGTTATGGAAGCCGAACTGTATGCAGCTGTACTGTGTGTCCAGGACATGCTGTACATTTGGAGAGTCATGATGTGTCTCGGATTGCAAATCAAGCTACCCATGGTTAAATATGTGGACAACAAGGGTGCAGTTGTTTTTTGCAACAATTGGTCCATAGCAGGTTGCACCAGGCATATTGAAGTGAAACAGTATTTCCTACGAGAGCTGAAGGAAATGGGCATCATCAAGGTGATGTGGAAGACAGGCGATGAAATGACAAGTGACCTCTTCACCAAGAATCTTACTGGAGTCCTATTTGAAAAGCATGGCTCCAAATTCTATGGCAAAGATGAGTACTCCACAAAGGCCAAAGGCAACAAGGACATGAGCTTCTCGACTGTAGATTCCAAGGCAGAGGAAGCGCATGAAGCCTACAACGAGTTCTGGAGCAGTATCATTGAGTGACGAGTCCATCTATCCTTTGAAGCAGGGGAGTGTGTTTGAAGTCGATTGAACGAGCGCGCGCGACTGAACGAATGAGACGTGAATGAATGAATGAGACACGAATGAGGCACGAATGAGACACGAGGGAATGAATGAGACGCGAATGAATGAACGAACGAGTCACGCGATCGATCGATGGAGTCATCTTGCTTCTGCAGGAATGGACTAACATGATTGGAGATGGGAATGGAAGTGGGAATGAGAATTTACCACTTACCGGTTCCGGTTCTCCTTCTTACTAAAAATAGGGCCTTATGTACCAACCCTACCGGGCACAAGGTAAATCTCTACAGCCCATTGGTACAAAGGACACGTGCAGAGCATCGAAGTATTAGCGGGTTGATGCGATTATTAGTGATTTAGTGTGTGCATTGGAGTATTAGCGGGTCGATGCACCAATATGGTGATTTTAGTAAAAAGAGCAATTTTCTGCTCACAATTTCAAGTAACGATTTCATGTAATAACCAAACAAGTTAGAAAACCAACCAACATACCGGCTGTTTCACCTCCATTTTTCAGAGACCTCCAAACAATCACAGGAGGGTGTCAAGGGCAACGTCACTACATAAAGAACAATGAAGTCAAGAATATATAAATTACATGAAGAGTTGTAGATTAACACAAGATAATTCATGAAAGGGTTGAGTGAATATCTATCGAATGGAGCAGTCGGAGGACTCGTATTTTCCTAAAGGATAATAATGAATAGAGAACACTGTTAACACCTATCAATATTTTCAACCTATTCTAACATTTTTCAAAGAACGCTTGTATCGTAAGCGTTGACAGTAAGTGAATAAAGATCTGATCAATCTAAAACAACCACAAGGAAGAGACCGAGAAAACTAACACAATGACTAGCCTAAAGGACATCAAACTCTACATCCCCAAGTACAAATCCACGACGAGCTACCCACAATGGTGGTCGATGATGCAAGCCTACGCAGTCCAGAAGGACTTTGACAAGGCTTTGAGCGAGGTCAAAGACCCTGCACTCCCAGAAGTGGAAAGGAAGTACGCCAAGGATGGTAAAGAAGTTAAACAGCTATTCACTCCACGTGAAGAGGAAGCTGTTACCAGGAACAAGATGGCTATTGCAACCCTAACAATGGCCTTTTAAGACTATGAAGTGTTGTTACTCTAACAATCGACCAAAAGGTGAGGCTCTTAGTTTTGCTATGTTAGTCTTGTAGTCGACCGGTATCCCTGTGTTATTCGTGTTGTATGTAGGGATGTCTAAACCGGTCATAGATCATGTGCAATTCGTCATAAGACAGAGAACACATGATATGACCTAAATGTCTGGATACTTGAAGTCATTTTTATCTCTGGAGGAGTATAATTAACTTTTTCAAGTGTGAATGGATATAATCCCTGTAGAATGTTCATAAGTACAGTACGTGTATTTTTGACCGACAGTACACCCCTTGATTCAACACTTAGTGAAGGAGGGTTGAATTACAAGCCGGTTCTCCATCTTGTAGAACTCTAAAAACTTAAGTATGGTTGGATATCAAATCGGAAGATTGTAATCGTAGAATCGGAGTAGCATTGAAGGAGAGGTGCTTGAGTATGCGGTGGTCGCGAAACCGATGAGAAGGTTAATCGGAGTTGGTCATATTGCCTTGGAATCGATTGGATGGGTAACGAATCATCAATTCGTAGGAGACAGTAGGAATCAATATGATTGGAGAATCCAATCGTATAAGTAGAGTGAGCATCGAAGACAATTGATTGTGGAAATGAATGGAGTCGGAGGGGATTCATATCTGACTTGGAAGGAAGGAGATCTATCAATTCCAGAAACAAATATCAAACGCCGATGAAGGGATTGAATCGTAGAATCGAATATTGGTGCTGATCTTAGGAAGAAATGGAACATCGATAATCGATTGATTGGGAAATCAGAATTGACTCATAGAAACGCAAAGAGACATGCCGTAGAATCAAGAGGAATGCCTTTGAAGAGGAGAACGACGGAGCAACTGTAGAATCACAAAGAGATGTGTCCTTGGAGAAGAGGAAGACGGACCAACGGTAAGTCAGAGAATCGAACGCTGATGTAGGTATAGCCTCAGCTCAATTGTCAAAACGAATTATATGAGATGATGACGGATGAGGCAAATCGGTTGAATTGGAGAGGAAGGCTCGATAGAGGATCTCAACGGAGGGGAGATCAATGAGGAGAACAACTAGTGATGGATAGGGACAAATCAAACTCGTGTATATCGATCGAAGATGGGAGATTGAAAGTAATCATAGCATCAATTAGTCTGGGATCGTCGACAGAGGGGAGATCAATGCTCGAGATAGTAGATATCGAATGTCGTTGGAAAGAAGAGCTGTGATAAACAGAATATCGATTTGTAGCCTTGAGTTGGTTGGGCTGGAACGACAGAAGACTTAGATCCTTGAGGACATTGGAGAGGAGACGTATTGATTGATGAAGAGTTATCAATTGTAATCGAGGGATTAGTTGTAGGTTCGAGAATTGATTGATAAGGGAATCAATTGACTTGTCGTAGAATTTCAAAGAGATGTGTCGTAGAAACGAATGGAATCAGAGGGGATTCATTTCTGACTTGGTAGGAAGAAGATCTATCAATTCCAGGATCAAATGTCAAACGCCGATAAAGGGATTGAATCGTAGGAATTGGTTGAGTGTGGATTACGATTGAGAGATGGTAGGAATCAATATGATCATAGAATCAAATCGTACTTGTTGGATTGTTTGGATGGCTCAGATGCAATTGTTGTAGCTCTAAAAATCGACCGAAAGGTATAGGATAATTGAAATTTATAGAGATGTGAGCTCAGAGAGACGCTCTTATTTTCACTATGTATTTTGTACCGTATTGGGGCTCTCTGCTGTATTTTACGTGATAGAGATCTTGCCCGGTTATTTGTTACTATCTTCATCGTACCAATATTGTCGCTGCTGTTGCTGTCTTAGCGTCTTGTCGTATCGGTCGTTTGATGGTATTGGTCATTTACGAGGTTAAGTGTTTTATCCGATGGGGCGTATGCTTGTTCGTGGTATTTGAGATAGATGAGGCCCATTTGGAATCGGTATTGATTTACTTGATTGCAATAAGTAATTTCCCCACGGGATATCAAGTATATTCTTCTGAATTTACTTAAGCGTTCCAAGTGTCTACTTATTGATCAGGTCTTTGGATATGTCTTGTTTCTAACTGATTAACCCCTTTTGTTTGTAGACCTAAGTGATATTGTTTTTACCACTTAGGGATTTTGATGTAGTGGAGGTGCGTTTGATTCTAAGCTTCGGAATATTCGTATCTCGTATCGTCTTCCCGCACCTCGGTCGTTTCGTTCTGTCGGCTTTTCCAATCGAATTTGATGCCGACAAGCGTTGTATTTTTTTGGCCGACAACAGCAATTGCAACTGCTTGAATCAAACAAAGAGATTCATATCTTGGAAGATGAGATTAGGTAATCGGAATTGCCGCATAGAGACTTGATCGTGTCATTATTTGATGCCATAGAATAAGATTGGTCTGAAGGAATGCAAGTAGAATATCAAGTCAAGGATTGAAGATTGGGGTCCTATGCCGATTAGTAGACTCCTTCTGTTTGAGATCTCATCTAGGTCGTATGGTAATTAAGCTGTGAATCATATCTTTGTCTGGATACTTGAACTCTCATTGATGTTTTCAGCACGCGAATTCGCTCGTGTTAACCGGCAACACACCCCTTGATGCAACACTCGGTGAAGGAGTGTTGGATTACCTGCCAGTTCATTAATTTGTTTTCAGTGGGAGCCTTGTCTCGTGCGCGGATGATAAGTAAATTTGTTGAGGCTTATGAGGAAAACTCTGGAAGGTAGACGCGTCCAAAGTAAGCGTCATGTGGTTATCCAATGCACACCCCTTGATTCAGATGCATACCCCTTGATTCACACTTAAAGAATAGAATTCCATGGTTCAATAGAATTCCATGGTTGTAAATGATACAAAATTGTAGGGCAAATTCCATGGTTGTAGAAATAAAGGGAGGATGCGAAAGGTTGATTTAATCAAACACAGTCGAATCATAGAATCGTAGAATCGGATCAAGAAACCGGTTGATCATAGATCAAATCATAGAAATTGATCAAGCATCGAAGACATCGAGGCGGTATCAAATCCATCGGTATTCTTGATGCCAGCCATTGGCATGTAATTATTAGTAATCAAAGTCTCATGTATCGGGTCAGAGATCGATCGAATTGTAGAACATGATGCAATTGTTGGGTTGTATAACGAATCGTGGATGTAAACGAATCGTAGGATGGAGTGGTCATAGAATCAAATTGATGGTGTGATCGTAGAAAAAGTGTGTCGTAACAAGCAAATGCAATCGTTCTTACAACCGATTGATTTAGTGAGTAAGATCATTGTTACAGTTCAATCGGCCTTGTCGATGCCGATCGACAGGTTAATTAATCGTCGTCAAATTACCCGTCGTCATCGTGTAATTTCTAGCATACAAAAAACACATGTAATTCTTAAGACATAAAACACACGCAAACCATCGTCGTTCGGTCTTTTGTTACCGTATAATTCACCGTGATATTCTCATTGAATATCACATGTGATTGTACCTTATTATGTAGAATTAGTACTAGGTTGTACATAGATTTTAGGGCATGATAGTGTTTTAGAGTTGTTAATTCTTCGAAGAGTGAGCTGATGGGGAAACTCTCGCTAAGAGCCAATCCACATGTAAGGTCGTTGCCGGTCATTCACTCAGGAATAACCTTAAGGATAAGGTTATTGCCCTTATGACTTTTCGTACGAATAGGCGTTACACGGTGAATTCTTTTCAGTCCCCTTCAGTCATAAATCCTCCAACCGTTAAGCGGCTGGATTCTATGACTTAACCTATTCATTGTGAGTCATTCGTGTGTTGAATACCACGTTGTATCCATTCTACCATCAGAGGCCCTATCAAAAGAAATGGGGAGGCATTTTGCCATTCATTCTGGCTTGTACCAAGGCATTTTGCCCTGATCCTTGCCCGATTGATATATTGTTATCCATGGATCAAGATATCCATTTTCTTTCATTCCCTGAACGCTTCAATCGAACGAAAAAACTTTACCACATGCAACGAGAACAATGTTCCCGGAAAACAGCGCCACTCATTAGCTTTGTAAACAAATCAGCAATATTCGTCGAACCTGGTTCCTTCGCAACTCGGATAATCCCTGCTGCAATAGATTCTCTGGCCTTGTGCGTCCAAGAACTGTTTCGCGGGGTTCGAATTTACTTCTCGCGCACAAATTTTGTGCGTGATTTTAACACGGCAATATTTCTGGACACCCTGAAATTCGCGACGATCGTATAAGGGTATATGTAAACTCAGCACTATTTCTGTGCGCGTGATGCACATTACTCTACTCTCAAATAAAAATAATTTATTTCAGTCTCTAGCAGAACCGAATTATTATTCTGTACGAACAACACTTACTTCTATTCACGAATAAAAAAGAAATCTTGAGTCAGTATTAATTCCAAAATATTAATCTACCAAACAACAATTCGATTCTGCTCCCCTAGTTGTGAATTATATTTCTTGACTACAATATTCCCTTTTTAAAATGTAGATTCTATTATGCTTGATTTATTCCTATTGCGACGTATTACGAATCCTCCATTATTTCTAATATTCTCAAAATTAAGTTCAAGATTAGTAGTAGTTTTGTATTATGTATGTACTGTTATTTTCTACATTAGTTCACCCATAGATAAACTTTCATTCATCAATGCTGTTATTGCCGGATCAATATAGACGTTTCTTTTCTTTTTCTTTTTTGGTCCACTACAATTAGTGGAGCTGCTACTAGTAATATTTGCATCGCCCTGCTTATTGTTGGTGTAATTTGTCGAACTTTCGTTCCTAAATCTGTCCCTCATCATTTCTTCCAATTTCCTTCCTGTTTCTGGGTGTTTTCGCATCTCGCCAATTTTGTCGCACAAGTCACTGAACAACTCGCGACCTTCCTCCATCCATCCATTTCTGCTTCCACTGTCTGAATTGCAGAATTTTTTTTTTGTCGCGGAATCGTGGCATCACCCTTTCGCCGCTGCTGGTTCACCCATACATGATGCTCATTGTAGATGAGTACCAATGCAAATGCTTCATCTGCTATAGTAAATATATCACTCAGCAAGTGCCTCTCCTTCCGTTGTTTGAAATTGGAATTTGTCGGATTGATTGCCGACATGATTCTTGTAACAAAATAATAAAAATCTTCATCTTCCGCGTCTTTGTATGTTCTGTATTGAGGGTTTAAAATACCTGTGTCGTCATATTCTGTGTCTTGAATAACTGCAACAGTACCAGGGAATGTGATAGGGACTCGACCTTTTCTGTAATCGTCTGTACGGAAGTATCATAAGTATCAACGGGCAGCATGTTAGTGTTGTCGGACCAAAAATAGATTCTCAAAATCCTAATTTCAACAACCAATTCTCCCACCTGTATTTACCTATCCAGTTTTTTCTCGCTAATGTTTGTGAGTTGTGCCTCAATGCAGTCAGTACTGTCCCTACTCGTTTCCTGTAAAAGGAACAGAATGCCGCAAGTGGAATATTTGGTGGCTTCATAACCGCACTTTCTCCAACAGCTTTATTTATTACAAGCGCCGTTACCTTGTCATTGATAGGGAACTTCATGTTGGGGTACCAATGTTTTTTGACGTAATCCCTTAGCTGCTTCTCCACTCTTTCAGTCATATCACTCAAAGCCTTAAGCATATCGTTGTCTATTATAAGTCCATATTCGTCTGTAATTGTACTTACTGCTTGTTCTCTTGTGTCGCCGGCATTGTAACTCCCCTCTCCCTGCATGGTTGCCTCCGTTTGTTTAGGTACCATTACTACCTTTCCCACCCCTATATGTGGTTCCCTCTCTTGTTTCCGTAAGCGTTTTGCCACTTCCTCTGCCAATTTGTCATATTGGATATTTTTCATGACATGTTCGGCAACATCCTCTAAATTGTAGCATTCTCCGTTAGATGTTTTCTCTACCACATTGGTTTTTGTTCCTTCTTTCTGTTGGTTCGTTACTGTAGTGGTGGTTGTGTTGGTAATGCTCAGCGCTGGTTCGTTACTCTGGTTGATGGTGTTTTGTTCTTCCGTGTTTGTAGTAGTAGAAATTGTGTTGTCGGAACCATTTTTTTTACTGTTGCCCTTTGATGCGTTCATAGTTGTGGTATTACTGTTACACACTTTGTTAGTAATTGCGGTGTTTGTTTTAACTCTTCTTTTCTTACCGTTGTTGTCCCCTGTATTTTGATGATCACCGGGCCGGATGGTTTTGTTGTTTCGAAGGGTCTTCCCCTCGGATTTTTTGCTTCGTCGTGTCTTTCTGATAGCATTCATATTTTTTTATTTTATTTTCTGAAAACGGTGTCGATCAAGAATCATGTGTTTCTTTTTGTGTGGTTTTGTGTGTGTACTAATAATTTGTCGGGTTGTGTACGGTGTTTTGTGTTGTGTGTGTTGTGTGTGTCGTGTGTGTGTGTGTGTGTACGGTGTTTCGTGTAGTATGTGTACGATGTTTTGTGTGTAGAATTTTTCCGTGGGTTCTGTACTATGTTGTTTGCCCAAACATCTTCTGTGTGTTGTCTGGTTTTGGGCGCGCTGTTATATTTGTAGCAGTAGAGCACGTACCTGTGCAAGCCACCCCTCCCGCGCCATAATTTTTTCAGAAGGGAAACATTTGATCACACTAAGGTTATGTATTTCAATCCTCTAGTCACATGTAGAATCTCGTAGACTGCTGCACCTAACATACCGTACTGTCTTGTGTGCCATTTGTATCTACAAACCACATCATTGTCTGTACTGTGTGTGTCAAAGTTGTTCCCAATATGCATTTAAAAGTTGTTCCCAACATGCATTTCGTAAGTCATGTGATATGCATTCATGGCCTGGTACAAAAACTTTGGTAGTCATTACCAAATGAGACTGTTTGTGCCCTGGAATTGCACCAAAAATACCCTCATCATGTTTGCCATTTTGAGAGTCAAACCACAACATTTTGGGCATTCTGAGTGGCAAAGTTGTTCCCAATATGCATTTGATGAGTCATGATAAATGTATTCATAGTTTTGACCGGATACTTTTGGAGTCATTACCCAATCAGTTAGTTTGTGCCCTAGAATTGCACCAAAAATACCCTCATGTTTGCCATTTCGAGAGTCAAACCACAACATTTACAGCATTCTGTGTGACAAAGTTGTTCCCAATATGTATTTGATGAGTCATGAGGAATGTATTCATTGCTTGGACCAGATACTTTTTGAGTCATTACCCAATAAGTTAGTTTGTGCCCTGGAATTGCACCAAAAATACCCTCATGTTTGTCAGTTGGAGAGTGAAACCTTAAGATTTTGGGCATTCTATGTGTCATAGTTGTTTCCAATATGCATTGGATGAGTCATGATGAATGCATTCATGGCTTGGACCCGATACTATTTGAGTCATTACCCAATCAGTTAGTTTTTGCCCTAGAATTGCACCAAAAATACCCCCATGTTTGCCATTTGTAGAGTCAAACCTTAAGATTTTGGTCGTTCTATGTGCCACAGTTGTTCCCAATATGCATTGGATGAGTCATGATGAATGTATTCATGGCTTGGACCAGATACTTTTTGAGTCATTACCGAATAAGTTAGTTTGTGCCCTGGAATTGCACCAAAAATACACCCATGTTTGCCATTTGGAGAGTCAAACCACAACATTTACAGCATTCTGTGTGACAAAGTTGTTCCCAATATGTATTTGATGAGTCATGAGGAATGTATTCATTGCTTGGACCGGATACTTTTTGAGTCATTACCCAATAAGTTAGTTTGTGCCCTGCAATTGCACCAAAACTATCCTCATGTTTGTCAGTTGGAGAGTCAAACCTTAAGATTTTGGGCATTCTATGTGACAAAGTTGTTCGCACTATGCATTTGATGAGTCATGATGAATGTATTCATGGCTTGGACCCGATACTTTTTGAGTCATTACCCAATAAGAAGTTAGTTTGTGCCCTGGAATTGCACCAAAAATACCCACATGTTTGCCATTTGGAGACTCAAACCTTAAGATTTTGGGCATTCTATGTGTCATAGTTGTTTCCAATATGCATTGGATGAGTCATGATGAATGCATTCATGGCTTGGACCCGATACTATTTGAGTCATTACCCAATCAGTTAGTTTTTGCCCTAGAATTGCACCAAAAATACCCCCATGTTTGCCATTTGTAGAGTCAAACCTTAAGATTTTGGTCGTTCTATGTGCCACAGTTGTTCCCAATATGCATTGGATGAGTCATGATGAATGTATTCATGGCTTGGACCAGATACTTTTTGAGTCATTACCGAATAAGTTAGTTTGTGCCCTGGAATTGCACCAAAAATACACCCATGTTTGCCATTTGGAGAGTCAAACCACAACATTTACAGCATTCTGTGTGACAAAGTTGTTCCCAATATGTATTTGATGAGTCATGAGGAATGTATTCATTGCTTGGACCGGATACTTTTTGAGTCATTACCCAATAAGTTAGTTTGTGCCCTGCAATTGCACCAAAAATACCCTCATGTTTGTCAGTTGGAGAGTCAAACCTTAAGATTTTGGGCATTCTATGTGACAAAGTTGTTCGCACTATGCATTTGATGAGTCATGATGAATGTATTCATGGCTTGGACCCGATACTTTTTGAGTCATTACCCAATAAGAAGTTAGTTTGTGCCCTGGAATTGCACCAAAAATACCCACATGTTTGCCATTTGGAGACTCAAACCTTAAGATTTTGGGCATTCTATGTGACAAAGTTGTTTCCAATATGCATTGGATGAGTCATGATGAATATATTCATGGCTTGGACCAGATACTTTTTGAGTCATTACCGAATAAGTTAGTTTGTGCCCTGGAATTGCACCAAAAATACCCCCGTGTTTGCCATTTGTAGAGTCAAACCACAACATTTTGGGCATTCTATGTAACAAAGTTGTTTCCAATATGCATTGGATGAGTCATGATGAATGTATTCATGGCTTGGACCCGATACTTTTTGAGTCATTACCCAATAAGTTAGTTTGTGCCCTGGAATTGCACCAAAAATACCCCCATGATTGCCATTTGGAGACTCAAACCACAACATTTTGGGCATTCTGTGTGACAAAGTTGTTCTCAATATGCATTTGATGAGTCATGATGAATGTATTCATGGCTTGGACCAGATAATTTTTGAGTCATTACCGAATAAGTTAGTTTGTGCCCTGGAATTGCACACAAAATACCCCCGTGTTTGCCATTTGGAGAGTCAAACCCTTTGGGCATTCTATGTGACAAAGTTGTTTCGAATATGCATTGGATGAGTCATGATGAATGTATTCATGGCTTGGACCCGATACTTTTTGAGTCATTACCCAATAAGAAGTTAGTTTGTGCCCTGGAATTGCACCAAAAATACCCACATGTTTGCCATTTGTATATTCAAACCACAACATTTTGGGCATTTTGTGTGACAAAGTTATTCCCAATATGCATTTGATGAGTCATGATGAATGTATTCATTGCTTGGACCGGATACTTTTTGAGTCATTACTATCCAATAAGTTAGTTTGTGCCCTGCAATTGCACCAAAAATACCCTCATGCTTGCCCTTTGGAGAGTCAAACCACATCATTTTTGGCATTCTGTGTGGCAAAGTTGTTCCCAATATGGTTAGGGTTACATCCCGTTGGCAAATTCAGTAATTATTTGTTCGTATTTGTGGACTTCTCGCAAGTTCTTTACCCCCCTGTACCATGTACCAGCATTGTAGTGGGAAAAATGAGTAGGAAAACACGTACATTCAGTACTAGCATGTAGATTCAGTACTAAGAAGAAAATTCCAACGTTCGACCGTTCAAAAAATTCAAACGGAAATTCGAACGTTCGAACATTCAAAAAATTCAAACGGATCACATACAGCACAGTACTAGCTAGCATGTAGATTCAGTACTAATTCCAAATTAATTCGAACGTTAAAACGAACGTTCGAACGTTCAAAGGTTAAAAAAATTCAGCACGTTCAATTCAGATTACTACTAAAAACGTGTAGGATTCTACACTTGTACCAAATCATGTAGAATTCTACATGATCTACAAGGAAAAAGAAAATCGTACGCGAAAAAAAAAAAAAAATCTCTCTCACACAAACACACAGTAATGTTATTTTCTACCTCGCGACAAAAAAAATCACTTTTTCTACCTCGCAACAAAAAAAACAATCTACCTCGCAACAAAAAATAAGTACACTTCATAATCTGCCTTCTTACATCCGACTTATTTGAGTAGAGTGTTGGTTCTTGCAATCAACACTCCGCCCGAGAACGTGGGATCCGACCCTCTTTGAGCACAACGATCCGTTCTCATTTATTTTAGTCCGAAATAACAGCCTTGTACTGGAAAAGAAGTAGTTAGCATTTGACGAGAAGGGGATTTGCTGGATAGATATTGTTTGGACTGCAGCCTTACATATACGTCTTGAAATCAATGAACTGGCTTTGTCCCTTGCAATTATATCAACAGGAACAAGGTACTGTTTTTCGTGACATGGAGTAAGAAGTAATCTACGGCAGCAACTACAATTTCATCGGGACGGTTGTCGGAACGACGGTACGAATAAACGGTAAGAATGAGAGAGATAGGCATCGGCAATTGATTGGTCTTCCACTCCACCGGCATTACTGATAATGTATTTCTTCTCTGTTTTTCTTATTTTCATAGGACCGGAACGGAAGCAACGGATTGGAAACGTCGATCGCCGGAACATCAGAACGTCAGAACAAGCAAAGGTACTAAGAATGAGAGAGATAGGCATCGGCACCGGCAATGGCAATTGATTGGTCTTCCACTCCACCGGCATTACTGATAATCTATTTCCTCTCTGTTTTTCTTCTTATTCCCATAGAACCGAATCAACGGATCGGAAGCAGCAACCATCGAATCGTCAGCAACGGATCGGAAGCAGTGCGGTGGTCGTCTTCCCTGTAGGTGCGGGGAATTTTCCCGGTTGGTGATAATTACGATTGGCATATACATTATATTATTCTGTTGTTATTATTTACTCTATGTATTACATCAATAGATACTCACCCATTTTGTTCAATTATCATATCATATATTTGAATAGGATCGTCGGCAACAACAACGGCAACGACTCGTCGATTCGACAGCAAGCGGCAGCAAGAGCAACAGCAGCAAGCGACAGCAGCGAGAGCAACAGCAGCAAGCGGCAGCAGCGAGAGCAACAGCAGCAAGCGGCAGCGAGAGCAACAGCGGAAAGCGGCAGCGAGAGCGAGAGCAACAGCGGAAAGCGGCAGCGAGAGCAACAGCAGCAAGCGGCAGCAGCGAGAGCAACAGCAGCAAGCGGCAGCGAGAGCAACAGCGGAAAGTGGCAGCGAGAGCAACAGCAGCAAGCGGCAGCAGCGAGAGCAACAGCAGCAAGCAGCAGCAGCGAGAGCAACAGCAGCAAGCAGCAGCAGCGAGAGCAACAGCAGCAAGCGGCAGCAGCGAGAGCAACAGCAGCAAGCGGCAGCAGCGAGAGCAACAGCAGCAAGCGGCAGCGAGAGCAACAGCGGAAAGCGGCAGCGAGAGCGAGAGCAACAGCGGAAAGCGGCAGCGAGAGCAACAGCAGCAAGCGGCAGCAGCGAGAGCAACAGCAGCAAGCGGCAGCGAGAGCAACAGCGGAAAGTGGCAGCGAGAGCAACAGCAGCAAGTGGCAGCAGCGAGAGCAACAGCAGCAAGCAGCAGCAGCGAGAGCAACAGCAGCAAGCGGCAGCAGCGAGAGCAACAGCCGCAAGCGACAGCAGCGAGAGCAACAGCCGCAAGCGACAGCAGCGAGAGCAACAGCCGCAAGCGACAGCAGCGAGAGCAACAGCCGCAACCGGAAACAATCGAACCCACCGCAACCGGAAACGATAACACCAATCGATCTGCAACACGAATTGATCTGCAACACGAATTGATCTGCAACACGAATTGATCTGCAACACGAATCGATCTGCAACACGAATCGATCTGCAACATCAATCGCTCCAACACCAATCGATCCAACACCAATCGATCTGCAACACCAATCGATCTGCAACACCAATCGATCTGCAACACCAATCGCTCCAACACGAACTGCTCCAACACAAATCGCTCCAACACCAATTGCTCCAACACGAATCGATCCAATACCAATCGATCTCCAACACAAATCGCTCCAACACCAATCGATCCAACACCATTTGCTGCTGGATGGAGGAGACGAATCGTCGTTGGAGGAGGAGACGAATCGCCATTGTTGTTGTTGTTGTTGGAGGAGGAGACAAATCGCCGTTGTTGTTTTTGTTGGAGGAGAAGGAGATGAATCCTGCTCTTGGGGGAGGAGACAAATCGCTGCTCTGTTGGATGAGGGGAGCGGATTCGGATTCGCTGCTAGATGGAGGAGACAAATCGCCGTTGTTGTTGGAGAAGGAGAAGGAAACGAATCCCTGTTGTTGTTGTTGGAGGAAGAGACGAATCGCCGTTGTTGTTGTTGTTGTAGGAGGAGGAGGAGACGAATCCCTGTTGTTGTTGTTGTTGTTGTTGTTGGAGGAAGAGGAGATGAGCCCTGCTCTTGGGGGAGGAGACGAATCGCTGCTCTGTTGGATGAGGGGAGCGGATTTGGATTTGCTGCTGGATGGAGGAGACGAATCCCTGTTGTTGTTGTTGTTGTTGGAGGAGGAGGAGGCGAATCGCCGTTGTTGTTGTTGGAGGAGGAGGAGGAGGAGGAGACGAATCCCTGTTGTTGTTATTGTTGGAGGAGAAGGAGGAGACGAATCCTCGTTGTTGTTGTTGTTGTTGGAGGAGGAGACGAATCCCCGTTGTTGTTGTTGGAGGAGGGGACCAATTGCCGTTGTTGTTGTTGTTGGAGGAGGAGGAGACGAATCCCCGTTGTTGTTGTTGTTGTTGTTGTTGTTGAAGGAGGAGGAGACAAACCTGTTGGATGAGTAGGAGCGGATTCGCTGTTGCTCTCGCTAGTCGCTGGTGTTGATCTCGCTAGTCGCTCTCGCTGCTGCTGCTGTTGCTTTCGCTAGTCGCTAGTCGCTAGTCGCTATTGCTATTGCTATTGCTGTTGCTGTTGCTGTTGCTGTTGCTCTCGCTGGTCGCTGTTGCTGTTGCTGTTGCTCTCGCTGGTCGCTGTTGCTGTTGCTCTCGCTAGTTGTTGTTGCTGTTGCTGTTGCTCTCGCTGCTATGTTGAGTCCAATCCGCTCTATGGATCAATACGAAACTTGGCGGGCGTCTTCTCATAGATGTAATCAAGGGGACCCTGCAATATCGTTGCTGTTGGTGTCGTTGTTATAGAGATATTGGCTGTCGCCGTTTTTTGGGTTGCTTCCTTGAAATACAACCAAATTTGACACTCTGCAATGTTGAGTCCGTTCCTTCTAATCCGCTCTATGGATCAATACGAAACTTGGCGGGCGTCTTCTCATAGATGTAATCAAGGGGACCCTGCAATATCGTTGCTGTTGGTGTCGTTGTTATAGAGATAGTTGCTGTCGCCGTCATTTGGGTTGCTTCCTTGAAATTCAACCAAATTTGTCACTCTGCAATGTTGAGTCTGTTCCTTCTAATCCGCTCAATGGATCAATACGAAACTTGGCGGGCGTCTTCTCATAGATGTAATCAAGGGGACCCTGCAATATCGTTGCTGTTGGTGTCGTTGTTATAGAGATAGTTGCTGTCGCCGTCATTTGGGTTGCTTCCTTGAAATTCAACCAAATTTCTCCCTTCTGCTTCACCGGTTTGATTCTTCTAATGTGCTCGATCAATCGATTCGAAACATGCAGGCCTTGTCCTTCTTAGTATGATGAAGGGATCCCTGCAATATCGTTGCCCGCGGCGCCTTCAGTATGGAGATATCTGCTGTCCCTTGGATTTGGAGGGGGTGTTTTCTGTGGAGGTGAAAATTCGGATTTGGAGTCCTCTGCTAGGCCCTCCTATTGCTTCTAACGCGTACGGCAGATCCCTTTGAGACTTGCAGGCCTTGTTAGTATTGTTGTCTAGAATCGTTTGCCTATCCTACCAACTTTTTGGAGTTCTTGGTTTATGAGATACAAGGGGGGGGACAGGTCCCTATCCATTGTAATGAAAATGGGATTTTTTGGAGTTGGATTTGAGTTGGAGTTGGAGGATCTGGGACGGAACATGTTGAATAGATGAAAATAGTCATTCGTGCATAAGTTTTACACAAAATAGTGCTTGTCACGAAAAGAATATGATATCCTTAACCCTAAAATAGTTATTTTGTTTGAGGAGTGACGAGATATTGTCTCGAAAGTAAAGGTGTGCGACGCGCGAGGTTTTTTAGTAGACACGCGACCTAAAAAGATAGGAAATTTAAAAAATAGGGTCGAGAATTGTAAAAATACCGCGCGATAGCCCGCGGGGGGTAGAGAAACAGTTCTCGGACGTGGTATGCAATGCTGTTATGCTTTTTCTTACATGGGCTTTCTGGTCGTGTAACATTTGTGACAACATAATCATTATCACAATACACATTTGTGCTCCCATCAATTGGAACACCCATCATTCTCAACTTGTACCTTAGACCTTCAACCAATTCGATTGCAATTTTCAAAGCAATGATTTCAGATCCAAAAGTTGATGTTTCAACTGTTGTTTGCCTTTTGGAAAACCAAATGATCGGTGCATTATTAATGAAGATAATAACGCCGGTATGAGAACTTCTCGTTGCCTTGCATCCGGCATGATCGGCATCAACAAAACAACTCATTGTCACATGTTTTCCCAAAGCTTCAGGCATATCTGCTGGTATGACCTCAGCAGCACCAGGGTAAAATTCAGACCAGTCACATTTTTGAAATTTACTCTCATCGATGCTTGGTACTGTATCATCAAAAACCAATTTCGACCTGTTGTACTTTTTCAAATATGCAAATATATGAAACAACTGATTCAAGTGCCCAATCCTTGCTTGTGCCAGATACCTTGACATCAGCGAGACTGGCATTACAATGTCTAGCCTTCCTAATTCACAAATCCACCTGAGGACTCCAATCAAACCTTGATAATAGTTTTGCAATTCAGGATTCAATTCTTCTGATATATCAATTTCCGGTCGATAATCATGTGACAGTGGACTGGACGCTGATTTTGGTAGATACTTGTAACCATATTTTTCAGTTCCTAACTCTTGTTCGACTGCTGCAACAGCTTTCGCCGTATACTTAGTGCTTGATAATGACCATCTTGGCTTTGAATCACCTTCAAAATAGAATTTTCCAATATCTGCTCCCAAATACAGAGTTGGCTCTTCAATAGTATCATCCTTCAATTTGAACTTTTGCTCAATGTTTTCAAGCTGGAACTTTGGATCTTCACCAGAACATAAGATGTCGTCTACATAGGCAATCAGTATTGCCCAGTATCTGGATCCGTCTTTCCTGGTTTCGATTCGTAAGTGCACATCCGGATCTGCTTTGCATGGTGAATATCCAAGATCTCTCAAATGCTGTGTGAGGTATGACCTGAAAGATGCACCTGCAACCGGCAGTCCATACAATGCGCGCACTATCTTGCAAGGCCTTCCTGCAAGATGTGGTTGGAAGCCATCTTCAGCTCTCGCTTTTAGAAAGTATTTCTCTTTAATCGGGGCTGTCAAATATGCATTTTGGATATCTGCTGAGAGAACCTTCAGATCATTCAGCGCTGCCCGCAGGAAGAATATTCTTACTGAGTCTCGACTGGGGACAGATGAATAAGTATTTTCTTTTGCCACTGCAGGGACTTTATGACCATCCCCTACCAATCTAGCCTTCCTTGTTAGGGACCCAAGCTTGATGTCAAAAATCATGTGGGTTGTTATTTGCTTATGGCCAACTGGAATAACATCATCATCAGAAAATTCGAAAGCTGCCATGTTATTTGTCATTTCCTTATGAATTGCTCGTTCCCAGTGGTCAGTCCCTGTTTTCTTATCAATAGCCAGAGCTTGTTTGATTGAATGTGGCAATTCTACACCATATTTGTGAGTCTTCAACCAATACTTTGCTGTTTTGGCTGCTTTAAGGATCCGATCCTTTCTTCTCAAAATTTTGTGCACCCACCATCTGAATGCTGGTGACTTTTCAAGATTATTGTTGACAGCATATTCAGCTAATTGCACTGGAAATGATTCTTTCACATCGCTTAGCTTACACCATGATTCGGTGCCATCTTTCCAACTGGCGAGAATCCTCCAACCCCTAGTTGTCGGCTTATGGGTTTTCCTGCCATTTTTTGCTATGGTTGTGGCTTCATCATCAGTTAGGGCAGTGTTGTCGCATTCATGATCAATGAGTTCATCTAGTAGAATGAACATCCTTCCATCGTCATCAACAGAACTGTACAAACTCTCTGCAACAATATTTGCTGTGTATTCCTCAATGGTGCCATCAGGTAGTTGCAATTTGTACAGCCTCGTGTCTAGTATGGGATTCTCATTTCTGAGTCCAATTGGTCTGTTTTGCAAGTCTCGCACTCTATCCTTGACAACGCACCTGAGTCTTTCATCATTTCTTTCAATGATTACTTCATTCCCCAGATATTCATCTGGTTCATCTATATCTTCCACTGACGCTTCTGGTTCAGCCATCTCAAGTTTCAAATCAGGTTATTCCACTGGTTGATCCTCAAATAGCTCCATTTGAGGCTCCGGGTAGTTTTCCTGGAAAAAGGATGCGCTATCTTTCACTTCATCACCAATCTTGGATTCAATTGATTTGTCGATTGCTTCCATTCTTCTGAGGATATCTCTATCTCTCCATTCAAATTCTTTGACTGGCCTTATTGAATTTGTAGATATTGGTATTGCTGATTCAGTCAGGAGCCAAAAACAATCACCCCCACCTACCTTATTGCCACAAGGACCCAACCATCGTCCCAACCTTTCAACCCCTCGTGTAGAAGAATCACCTGTATCATAGTAAAACACAAAATCATACCATTCTGATGAAGTGTATAGTGCGATATCGGGCCTATAGCCATGGACCAATTCAAATGGAGTTCTCCCCATTGAAGAAGGGTTGCTTGATGCTGTTCTCTGCCTGATGTTTGCGCATAATTCACCACAGAATGACCATAATCTCCTCGGTGATTTCTTCTTCGCTGACTTGGTTGTGATTGCACTCCCAAGATGTCCAATCGCTTGCTCTGCTCGATTTTGAAATGGGCAATGAGGTTGTATGAATGTCTGGTGAATGTGGTTGCGCTTTACAATTGAATTCCAGTGGGTCTTGTAGGTTCTTGGAGATCCTTGTTCGGGAGCACCATCAGAAATCAAATGCTCTGGGATTCCAATTTCATGAATGAATGTCTTCAATCCTTGATGCGCTTGTGATTTGTCCTGTATTGGTATAAATACTTCAAACCCATTTCCATTTGTGAAGATCTGGGCGCATTTTTCCTGTCTCATAATACTGGTAGTCCTGGCATGCCACGTATCAGTGTACCAGGTTCCTTGTGCAATTCTCTTGTTTCTGAAGCGCTGTGTAGGCAGCCTCTTCATCAATGGTTATTGCAAATTCCTGAGTGCCTTCTGGGTTGTGACCTTCAATGTCTGCTCAGCTTTCTTGAAACTAATATTCCAAGTTTTGGCTAGGCGTTCACAGTCAACTTTGTTTGGACCCTCAAAAGTTATCACTGACGGCCCCCATTGATTTCTTCTATCAAGAGATCTCCTTTCAAGTGTGTTGTCAATTTCTTGCAAGCTAGGGGCCTGTTTTGATTCTTCTTCAGGAGCTTCCATAAAGTCAAATTCTGTATCATCAAACAAGAATTGGTCTACCCTTCGCGCGCTTGAAATATTCCTTACTGAAGAAATTCGATGAGCAATATTTCCATCTGTTGCAATTTGGCATTCAGTTAGCATTCTCCTTGTTGATACCTGGTGCACCCTCATCAGTTTGCATTGCTGCGTGACACTTGGATGCCGTTCTTGTCCTAAGCTGGTCTTGGAGAGCATATCCGTAACATTACTTGTAGGTTCTGTTACAATCGAGCTTGTACATGGCTTGATCCTCTTCGGTCGACATGGCTTGAAGGCTAAACTGGTCCCCTGAAATTGGATCTCCATTTTCAATCGCTAACTCGGCCATCCTGAACTTCAGTGAATGTGGATCCCACGGGGTATCATTTGTTGCAATCAAATGTTGACATTCGTCAAGCTCCATTCTTGTTGGCTTTCTTGTGGGAAAATATGAGATCACATTTCTCATACTCAGTTTGATAAAAACTTTCTTCGGATCATCATCTTCCATTGGCGTTTGGATTGTAATTCCATGCTTGGATCTTGAATCAAACTGACGAGGTGTCTCTTCAACTGAGTTGAAATTGCAGTCCCTCACTTGATTTGGGCATATCAAGCTGTTCTTCAATTTGTTCCCAAAGTACAGCGCTTGATGAAACACTATGATATATACTTGGCCTGATGTTGGATTTGTCCAAGCGGTAGCACAACTTCCAATCGGTATCTTTTTGATTGGCTTGTATTCTTCAGAAAAAGGGGCCACATCAACGTGCGTTGTGATCTGATCAGGATTCAGTAATACCATATTGCTTCCTGCCGCAGTAGTGTCTGCATGTGAGTCTAACTCACAATATCCTTCTTCATTTTCTCCATCATCAAAATCTAGCGGGATATTCATCTTGTATAATGACCGGCTCACCATTTTTAACAATTTGTTTTCTAGTGTCCGTTATTATGTCATTTTTTAGATTTGGATCCAAAACTGTCACCCTCGCCTTCATTCTCAGCTTCTTTCTTTTTAGTCTCAGCAGACTGTATCAGTGTAAGCATGTTGCATCAATGAAATGAAAGCATTTCTGGCATTACCTGAGTTCAGAGCAGTGTTTTGGAAATGTGCCACATATTCCCAACCAGGACCTTTCCTTGTTGCATCACATAACAGCCTCCAGACGACGTTGTTATCTTCATCATACTGGTGACCTGACAAGACGCCACACCTTTCGTTGTAGTCACTCCAAGTTGGATAAGTATCTGTTGGACTTTGCCCGACTGTTCCAGACCTGGCTTCATCAGTAACATCTTCCTTTTCTTGGGGTCTTATGTATTATTTTCCTTCTGAATCCGATTCGTTGAGAGTCTGATTCAAGGACTTCTGACGAACAGCAACGCTGTGTTAGTGTGTTAGTAGACGAACGATTGTACTCTACGCGTGACAATTGTGTTTGGATACTTTCGGCAACGGATAATCGGACTACAGGCGAGACTAGGGAAACGCCAGATCTCCTCTTGCTGTGACATATTCAGATTGCAGCGAGACAGACCTTAGTATGTAGATTACAAGTGGTTGGTAGCAACTAGTGTGAATTTTGGGATATAAATCAGTTGAATGTTAAAAGTATGAGAGAAGAGAGTAATCTTGCTGGAGAGCATGATATCTCTTTTGGTGCAGTAATGAATACAGTACACCGCTAATCGTACAGCACTGTAGAATCACTGCTACCATGAGAAGCTTCCTTCTAATCGTACAGCACTGTAGAATTTCTTCTAATCGTGATCACTGAAGCAGCTGTTACAGGAAGCTTCTTCGAACCTCCTTGAATATCGAAACACATGATTGGAGGTATCAAACGGCTATACCGGAACCAGGCAATTCACCTTGTTTTTGGTCATGAAAACAAAAGAACCTTGCTTCCGATCTTAAGTATCGAACTTTGATCGTGAAAGGACCTTGCTTCTGATCGTAAGTATCGAACTTTGGTCGTGAAAACAGAAAGAATGGGCCTTCCCGGTCATTTACCATAGATATGAGAATATTCCAATCCTGTTTACAGAAAGTATGGGCCTTCCCGGTCATTCGGCCTTAGATAGAAGAATATTCCAATCCTGCTTACAGAGGTGCATATGACTCGATCCTGCTTACAGAGATGCTCCAATCTTGCTTACAGAGGTGCATATGACGCGAACGGTATTATCGTACCACTCCAGCTGTAGTACTGTAAATTACGTAGAAATCTACGTAAGTTCAAGTACTGACCTGTGGTTCCCTCTACATACGTACGAAAGGAATTTAATATGCCCCATCTTCTTGAACGTGATCAAGTGTATCACATAGCTCGAAAAGAAGAACAAGTAAATTTCGTGAGTACGTATGTGGAAGCAATTTAATATGCCCCATCTTCTTGCACGTGATCAAGTGTATCACATACTTCGGAAAGAAGATCGATCGTACTGTAGTGGAGCGATCTTAGTGGAGCATCGATTCGGAGAATTGAATCGTATCAAAAGGATTCAATCGTAGAATTGATTGCAGGCAGATTTGTAGATGTCAACTTGAAATGGATCGAATCGATTTGTAGATGATTGATCAAATTCAACCGTAACTGAGGCTGGAAGCGTAATTTGGAGAATTGATTCGAATTGAATCGTACCAATAGGATTCAATCGTAGAATTGATTGCATACGAATTCATAGATCAAGTACAACCGTAGTATTCACAATTGATTCTATGTAGTAGCAAATCGTAGCTTTGATCTTGAAGCGAGAGGATCAATCAAGTCGTAGAATCGAATCGTAGCATTGGTGATTAGGTACTGATTGACTGTGTGCACACATCAGATCGTGGATCTTGCTCGTAGACGAATCGTAGAATGGAATCGATTGAGTATCAAATCAAAGATGAGTGATGTAAACCCTGTGATCGTAGATTGGATCGTAGAAGCGAATCGTAGAAGCGAATCGTAGGATGTGATTGATAATTGATTCTGTAGAATGTGCCCCATAAATTTGATGCCCCATGATTAGGCATCAATTTTGCATGGATCAAGCCATTGGAACTGACTGTCTGGGGATACATATCAGTTGGTGGGTCTTGATCGTAGACGAATCATAGAATCGAATGTGGAACATAATCAATCTGTAGCACGTAGCTTTATCATAAATCAAATCGTAGAAATCGATTGATTCGTGGACACTTTGAACCATTCTAGATCGATTGAGTATCACATCAAAGATGAATGGCGAATCGTAGAGATCGATTGATCTTATCGTAGAAGATACCATAATTGATTCGTTGGGAATTGATTTGTAGATATCAATCCTGGAATAAATCGTAGAAATCTTGGCAATCTTGACTTGAATTAGATTGAGCACATACCAAGTCATAGGAAACAATCGTAGAGACCAATCATGGATTGGAGCGTGTAAATCGATTCGTAGATACCAACTTAGAATTGCAAATAGTCATGATGGCTGTCTTGTATAGAAGAAAATGCCCCTGCAAGATAGTCGGAAAGACGACATGGCAAGTATCTGTCGTGTTGGATAGAAAACGATTGAATGATCGTATATTGAATCGGAGAAAGCGGTATCGTAGAGATCGATTGATTGTAAGTGAAGAGATAATCAAACATAGATCAGAGAATATGATCAAATCGGAAGATGCGATATAATGGGAGTATCGGTAGATCAAGAAAAGGAGCATAGATTTCACTTTATCTTGAATCGAGGTAGATGATCACATATTAAATCGTAGAGATCGTTTGATCGTAGATATCTATCTTGGAATGACTGTAGAAGTTGAGTCGTATCGTACATGTCAGGTGACAGCGTCATAGAGCCAATTAGCAAGCATCAAGGTAGCATGTAGGTGGTACAGCTTGAGCTTGATAGCATCACGGTGCCTTTTGGTGATGCTCACAGCAGACAAGTCAAAGATCAAATAATGTGCCCCATAAGTAGGCTTCTGTACTAGGCAAGAAGATGCACCATACAGTGAATAGGCATGGACTGAGTTTGGAACTGCACTATCCTTGGCATGAGCTGAACTTGGAGCGTCGCTGTCCTTTGAAAGTGCCCCAGATGGTAGAAGCGGCAACGAAGATTTGTAAGTGCTAGGCTTGTGATAAGAAAATTGCTTGGGTGAACGGTAGAATGTCACAGTAGCAGATTTTGGATGAAATGTCCATTTTGAGTGAGTTGCAGGCTTGCTAGGGGAAGGACTTGGGTAGTGACGCTCACAGTTTGGAATAAGATAGGCATCACCAGGTATAGTGTCCGGATGGACAGTAGGAATGGTTGAAGGGACGACTCTGTGAAAACGGACTGATTTGGTGCTGGGAAAGTAAGTCCAAGTGTAGGATGTGGTACTTGTGGAAGCAGGGACGAGATCAGTATTGGGACGAGCTAACTTATGCGTTTCAGGAGATCCAAGCGGGTTCTCATTGTTGGCAATAGTAGAAATGGCAGGCGTTTTGCAAGCAGGATTAGGTGCTTGAGATGGGAAGGAAGCAGATGCTTGAGGTGTAACAGAAACATGTGCTGGAGGCGTGACGAGAACAGGTACTGGAGGCGTTACGGAAGCAGATACCGAAGATGATGCCGGTCCTGGAGCCGTCCTAGAAACAGGTGTCGTTGTCGTAGGTGACGCCCGTGATAGGACTGGTTTTGTGAGGCAACATTTAGCTTGTACGCTGGGTTGTGATGCCATAGGAACTTGAGCAGTAACATGTGGGAATGGCGCTAAGGGAATTGCTGCATTAGCCTTGATGTGAAAAGCAGTCAGTTCAGGGTGCTGGTTGCGCGCATTACAAAAGGCAAGGAAAACATCCCGGGTGTACTGATTGTGGTCATACCAGTAACAGCCAACTTGGGGAATGATATCATTTATAAGATCAACAAATGTAGTTAATGTGTGTTGATCTTTTATATTGATAGAACGTGGGCCGGTCTGAGCTTGGTATTCCAGGTCAACAATATAACCATATTCATAAATTTCACAAATGAATCGGTTCCAGGTGGTTGCTCCTGCTCTAATGAGAGCTTCACAGATGTGGTTGCATGCTTCTTGAGGAACATCCAGAGTGTTATGTAGGATATGGGCAAGGTCCAAATCAAATGATGGGAACATTGATTTGAGATTGGAGTCCGGCATGTTGGATTGGTGGATGGGCATAGCGTCACGTTTGAGCTCATGTCAAGGAAAATTGGATATCTAAGGGCGACGAAGCATGTCGGTGACGAAGAATTGATCGTAGATTTGATTGTTGTTGGTGTTGCCGTGTTGGTGTGCGGCGGCGAAAACAATGATCGTCGAATCGGTTATTGTTGATGTTGTCGTCGTTCGTTGGCGGGGGGGATATTCGATTACTTCGAAAACCGATGAAAATTCGATACCGTTGTTGTCGATGCTGTTGTCGTCGTTGTTGCTGTTTGATGCGCGTCGGTGAAAGAGGAGTGATCGTAGATTCTTGCGTATCAACAAGCGTGATTTTATTACTTCGAAAAACCGACGAAAATTCGTTACCGTTTCAACGTTGGTCGCGTCGTCGTTTGTGGCGGCGGCGTTGATAACAAATAGCGTCGGCGTTAGCGTTGGCGTCGGCAGCAAAGAATCGATCGTAAGATTTGGTTATTGTCGATGCCGTTGTCGTCGTCAAATAAGCAATCGTAGATTTGGTGATTGATTGTAGAATCAAATGGTAAGCATCGTACGAGTGGTTCTGATAAGGCAATTATTGATGGAACAATTGCAGTCGGTGGTTTATGGTGCTTAGCACAATCAAATGGGCGTCGATGGGTCCTGACAAAGTTGGTGTCACAAGGAGTGTAGACGCAGAAAATATATAATCCGGGGAACGTTGTTCTTGGATGGAGATATTGCTATTGGCGTGTCCAATGCAATGGGCTTCTAATAAAGACTTCGGCGTGTCCGGTTGGCGTCTTTCTTGTGTGTAATCGGATCAGAGAACTATCGATCGTCAGCCGTAGTCGAGCGTTCGATGATCTGCTGTCGGATTGTCGTTGACTGTTCGGATTGTTATGCAAGCTGCCTGAGAGCTTGCGACTGTTAATCTATTATTTTCCTTCTGAATCCGATTCGTTGAGAGTCTGATTCAAGGACTTCTGACGAACAGCAACGCTGTGTTAGTGTGTTAGTAGACGAACGATTGTACTCTACGCGTGACAATTGTGTTTGGATACTTTCGGCAACGGATAATCGGACTACAGGCGAGACTAGGGAAACGCCAGATCTCCTCTTGCTGTGACTTATTCAGATTGCAGCGAGACAGACCTTAGTATGTAGATTACAAGTGGTTGGTAGCAACTAGTGTGAATTTTGGGATATAAATCAGTTGAATGTTAAAAGTATGAGAGAAGAGAGTAATCTTGCTGGAGAGCATGATATCTCTTTTGGTGCAGTAATGAATACAGTACACCGCTAATCGTACAGCACTGTAGAATCACTGCTACCATGAGAAGCTTCCTTCTAATCGTACAGCACTGTAGAATTTCTTCTAATCGTGATCACTGAAGCAGCTGTTACAGGAAGCTTCTTCGAACCTCCTTGAATATCGAAACACATGATTGGAGGTATCAAACGGCTATACCGGAACCAGGCAATTCACCTTGTTTTTGGTCATGAAAACAAAAGAACCTTGCTTCCGATCTTAAGTATCGAACTTTGATCGTGAAAGGACCTTGCTTCTGATCGTAAGTATCGAACTTTGGTCGTGAAAACAGAAAGAATGGGCCTTCCCGGTCATTTACCATAGATATGAGAATATTCCAATCCTGTTTACAGAAAGTATGGGCCTTCCCGGTCATTCGGCCTTAGATAGAAGAATATTCCAATCCTGCTTACAGAGGTGCATATGACTCGATCCTGCTTACAGAAATGCTCCAATCTTGCTTACAGAGGTGCATATGACGCGAACGGTATTATCGTACCACTCCAGCTGTAGTACTGTAAATTACGTAGAAATCTACGTAAGTTCAAGTACTGACCTGTGGTTCCCTCTACATACGTACGAAAGGAATTTAATATTATGCCATACAAGATTGGGAAACCTTCTGAGTTGAACCTGTATCTCAAATTTTGTCGGAAGCCTTCCTCCCATTCTCTGAATTTTGTAAGAGCCTTCAATTCAGGTGGGGTTGCTTTTTCCTGTGATTTCACACTCGCCTCCATCATCTTGATTCTGAATTGCTGCAGCTCCATATTGTTTGGGTTTGCGTTCCAGTCGATAGCCCTTGGCTTGACTCCAATCAATGGTTGATACCGGGCCCAATTTGCCCACGTGAGAAGCCTCGATGATAGTCTGTTACCATAGTGGATACTTTTTGGATTAGGACAGTCTGGGCTGATAGATTTCAATCCATGCATGAATGACTTTATGCTTTCCTTGTTGAGGTCTGTAATTTCACGAATATTAGACATCCCTCCCCTCATAATTTCTTCAGCTGATTCGTAGTTGATACCAAAATCCATTAGGCTGCTTCTGAAAGCAAGCTGTTCTGGGTTCAGAAATCTACCATTGTTGAATCCCCTGATTTTTATCCTGGGTTGGGACGACCTTCTTCCCAGCCGTTCGGCTCTTGCATCCTCGGCGTTTTGGTTTTCGTCATTGTCACTATTCTCACCATCCGGGTCCTCGCCTCTACTTTCTGCATCTCTTATTGCTCTGATCCTTTTCTTTACTTCTTGGTCGATGATTCTCTTCATGGTTGAGTTTGTTTCTGGGTCACCAAGGGCCCTTTCCATTACTTGCATGATTTTATCTTCAAACTCATCATCATCTTCCCTACCTCCTCCTCTGTTGTTCTCATCAGAATCTTGTGGATCGTCCACTTCCATTTTTTTCTTCTTCTTTGCTGTTGTCGTTTGCTCTAGTTCGGACCATGGTGCAGAATTGTGTATTCTAATGGTCGGATGGTCGCTTTAAAGAGAGTTTTCGGAGTATTCGGACGATGGATATTCGGAGGATGGATATTCGGAAGATGGTATGTGGAGAGAGAATGTAATCGAATCGAGGGGTTGGATGTGAGATATGGATATTAATCGTTGGTGACTGTGGAGTGTGATTTGCTTATCTATTCGTATATGTATATCCGGATCAAATTTTCATTCCAGTTTGTTTATACTTTTGTTCGGTTCGAGTTTTCGTTCCGGTTTGTGTGAGCTTTTGCTTTTGTTGCAAATCAAGATTGTGAGCTTTCCTATCCTTTCTTGGGATTTGCTCATTCTGTATTTCTGTGGTGAAAGATTGAAAGATTGTTTCCTGAGAATTTAGTGTTCTCTTTTCCGTTCCGGATCAATTCGCTCTTCGAGATTTGGTGTTCTCGATTCTGGAGCAGATGTCCTTTGCAATCTGTTCCTTCTTGCGGGCAGATGCTCCTTGCAATCTGTTCATTCCGGTCTTTGCAATCTGTTCCGACCAGAATACTTCAGGCTCAATCTTCTGGCTCACGTCATTCTTGTTTTCAGTGAAAGATCAGTGTTCTCGAATTGATTCCTTTCAACTGATGCCAACCTGGGCGATTCGTTCAGCTGAATCGTCCAGCCCTTTTCCCTTGCTTGTTTTGCTGGATCTCGAAACCCGGTGGAGCCACCACCTTGGTTCGGTTCTTTGGTCTCTTCTTTCAGGGAGACCGCCCTGGTGTTGGTATATTCCAGGGCTCCACAAGCAACTGCCCCTTTTACATCCTTGAGGGTTGATGCCAGTAGCTGATCAGGCTAATCCGGTTTAGTGTTCGAGCTCAACTGCGTTTCGTTGGGAAACGCCATTCGGTCCTCCACAGCTCGTAGGAAGTGCTGTGGGTCTGATAAACTAGAAAAAGTGTGTCGTAACAAGCAAATGCAATCGGTCTTACAACCGATTGATTTAGTGAGTAAGATCATTGTTACAGTTCAATCAGCCTTGCCGATGTCGATCGACAGGTTAATTACTTGTCAGAAATTACTCGTCGTATCGTGTAATTTCATGCATACAAAAAACACATGTAATTCTTAAGACACAAAACACACGCAAACCATCTTCGTTTGGTCTTTTGTTACCGTATAATTCACCGTGATATTCTCATTGAATATCACATGTGATTGTACCTTATTATGTAGAATTAGTACTAGGTTGTACATAGATTTTAGGGCATGATAGTGTTTTAGAGTTGTTAATTCTTCGAAGAGTGAGCTGATGGGGAAACTCTCGCTAAGAGCCAATCCACATGTAAGGTCGTTGCCGGTCATTCACTCAGGAATAACCTTAAGGATAAGGTTATTGCCCTTATGACTTTTCGTACGAATAGGCTTTACACGGTGAATTCTTTTCAATCGGAGAGCTATGTATCAATCGTAGGTCTTGTAAGAACTCGTTGTTTAGGAGAACGAGCATAGAAGAGGGAAGAAGAGAGATGGTTTAAGGCAACTAACTATGATGGGGAAGTTGCAGTCGATTGCCACGTTCAGTCAAAAGTATCATAGAACCAATTCATCGACAAGATGTTAGCATACAAGTGATACATCTTTATCTTCAAGGCATCCCAATGTCGTTTGGAGAGCCGCAGGAGGACTGGCTGATGGTTTGGTTTGAGGCAACTTGAATATCCACTGTGTTTTGATTGAATGGGACATGAGAAGACAGGATCATCGGCAGTCACGGTGGACAATGGGAATCGGGAGGGTGGCTTGAGAGGGACAGGAGCTGGTTTTGGCAAGCGATGGAACGTCACAGTTTCATTCTGGGGGTTAAATGTCCATCGAAAATTGGCTGGTACATAGGGTGGAACAGAATGATGAGAAAATCTATTCAATGCAGATGGCGTGACAGATGGTGCAGTCATGGGGGACTTGTCCTGTTGCTGGACGGGTGGACTGAAGGAAGTAGCACATTTAAAGGAGACGGAATCGGATTGGACTCGGCGGAAGGAGACCGATTCACTGTTTGGAGAATAAGTCCAGGTCCAGATGTAACGGAAAGCTTTGACGGAGGGAGAATCGGCAATTGGACCAACTGGCTGGAGGGGACCCAAGTTGGCAGTGACCGGGGAAGCGCCAGCACGAGGGATCAGAACAGTTGTCTTGGTTTGAACCAGGTTTGTGGCACTAGAGGGAACAATCGTAGGACGGGAAGGAACAGGAAGAGTCTCGCTAACTACAGGAGCAGTAGGCTTTGTGCGATGCTTTTCTTTGGGAGGTAAGACTTGCTGGACCGTTTCACCATTCCGTTCTCATTTGAGTTGTTTGATGAGTTTTTCATTGAATTTTAGCTCGTTGTTTGTTTCTGTGTGGAAGGGAGTTTTGTGTTGCAACATTGCTGCATCTAATGGGACGCCATACCCAGGGTCGTAGACTTTACCCTATATGGACTCAGATCATTGGGCAAATGCTTTGGTGATTTACTAGCAGCATGCCTCATCAAACTCGGTTTCGAACGATCCCGCGCCAAACCGGAAATCTTTCTCAAGCCTGGAATGAACAAGCATGGGGAACGTGTATATGAACTCATATGCACATATGTTGACGACCTATGTCTTTGCATGGCTGACCCCAATTCGTTTCTGGAACTCCTACAGTCAGAGCCATACAACTTCAAACTGAAGGGATCTGGACCTATGAACTTTCACCTAGGTTGTGGATTTGAATGAGATCAACATGGTGTTCTTTGCATGAGCCCCATCAAATTCATCAAAAAGATGGAAGCATCTTATGAACAAATGTTTGGATGCAAACCTAACACTAGGTTCCAATCACCCATTGCCAAGAACGATCATCCTGAATTGGACTCTTCAGCGTTCCTTGAGGAAACTGGCATCCAGAAATATCAAAGCATGATCTGCTCACTTTAATGGATCATTGCCATTAGACGATTTGATGTCCAAACAGCAGTGATGACGCTCTCGACTTTTAGAGCCCAACCCCGAGAAGGCCATCTTGATCGTGCCAAACGTATCTACGGATATATCTCCAAATTCAGACATTTTAAGTTCAGGTTCCGCGTGGAACCTCCAGATTTTATATTGACTGAACCGGACACCATCGATTGGTCCAACACCGTCTATGGGGAGCATTCTGAAGAGCTACCCGATGACGCTCCTGCACCACTTGGGAAGACAGTAGTGTTGACACACTTCTATGATGCAAATCTCATGCATGACATTCTCAGTGAGAAGGCTGTAACCAGCATCCTTCACATTGCAAACAAAACTCCTATGATGTGGTTCTCAAAGAAACAAGCTACTACGGAAACAGCCACATTCGGAGCTGAATTCATCGCAGGAAGAACTTATTAAATTCCTTTTGCACGTACGCGAAAACGACAGTACTCTAAATTATGAAAAGAATTCACCGTGTAACGCGTACTGTACGAAAAGTCATAAGGGCAAATAACCTTATTCGTAAGGTTATTTAACTTGAGTGAATAATCGTCGGCGTTTCCATGTGGTTTGTCTCTTTACCAAATTTCCCCATCAGCTCACTCTTCGAAGAATTAACAACTCTAAAACACTATCATGCCCTAAAACCTATGTACAACCTAGTACTAATTCTACGTAATAAGGTACAAATACGGTGATATTCCAATGAGAAATATCACGGTGAATTACACGGTAACGATACAAAGAAAGACCGATCGAAGATGGTTTTCGTGTGTTTCGTGTCTTAAGATTACATGTGTTTTTGTATGGTAAAATTACACGATGACGACGAGTAATTTGAGGACGACGAGTAATTAACCTGTCGGTCGGCAAAGACGATCGAACCGTAATGATCTTGCTCACTAAATCAATCGATCGTAAGACCGATTGCATTTGTTTGTTTGTTACGACACATTTTTTATAGTTTATCAGACCCACAGCATCTACGGGCTGTGGCCAGCATCCTACAATGCTGAGGACGGCGTTTCACCGAGAAACGCAGTTGAGCTCGAAGACCAGACTAATCCGGATTAGCCTGATCAGCTACCGGCATCAACCCTCAAGGATGTAAAAGGGGCAGTTGCTTGTGGAGCCCTGGAATAGACCAACGCCAGGGCGGTCTCCCTGAAAGAAGAGACCAAAGAACCGAACCAAGGTGGTGGCTCCACCGGGTTTCGAGATCCAGCAAAACAAGCAAGGGAAAAGAAACTGGACGATTCAGCTGAACGAGTCGCCCAGGTTGGCATCAGTTGAAAGGAATCAATATCCGAGAACACTGATCTTTCACTGAAAACAAGAATGACGCGAGCTAGAAGATTGAGCCAGAAGTATTCTGCGGTGAAACGGATTGAGAAGAACATCTGCTTGCAAGAAGGAACAGATCGCAAAGAGCATCTGCCCGCATGAAAACAAAAAACGAAAAATCCAAAGATATGAGAACACCAAATCCCGAAGATCGAAAGATCCAACACGAAAAAGAGAACACTAAATTCTCAGGAAACAATCTTTCAAATTTTCACCACAGAAATGCAGAATGAGCAAAATCTCAAGAAAGGGTAGGAAAGCTCACAATCTTGATTTGCGACAAAAGCAAAAGCTCACACAAAGACAGAGAACGGAACGAAAACTCGATCCGAATAGTCAGAAAGTATACAAACCGGAACGAAAATTCGATCCGGATAAATACAAAACAGATACCACTTCTGATCCACATCGAATACCATTCCCCGAATATTTCGAATCGAAACTCTCTTCAGAGCAATACTCCCGCGAAACTCCACAATGGTACGAACCAGAGCGCACGAAAATATTGATATAGAAGAAACAAAAATGGAGGTGGATCAAGATCTGAATGGTCCTGATGGAGATGAGGACGAGGATTCCGACAAGTATCCAGACAGTGAAGAGGAGTTCGATGCAAGGATCATGAGAGTAATGGAAAGGGCAATGACTGACCCAGAAACAAACTCAACCATGAAGAGAATCATCGACCAAGAAGTAAAGAAGAGAGTCAGGGCAATGAGAGATGCAGAAAAAAGGGGTGAGAATCCAGGTGACGCGAATAGTGAAAATGATGAGGACGGACGAAATGATGTTGACCAAAATGCAGAGAACGCAAGAGCTGAACGACTGGGAAGAAGGTCGTCCCAACCCAGGATAAAAATCAGGGGATTCAACAATGGTAGATTCCTGAACCCAGAACAGCTAGCTTTCAGGAGCAGCCTAATGGATTTTGGTATCAACTATGAATCAGCTGAAGAAATTATGAGGGGAGGGATGCCCAATATTCGTGAAATTACAGACCTCAACAAGGAAAGCATTAAATCGTTCATGCATGGATTGAAATCTATCAGTCCGGACTGTCCTAATCCAAGAAGTATCCACTATGGTAACAGGCTATCATCGAGGCTCCTAACTTGGGCAAATTGGGCCCGGTATCAACCATTGATTGGAGTCAAGCCAAGGGCTATCGACTGGAACGCAAACTCAAACAACCTGGAACTGCAGCAATTCAGAATCAAGATGATGGAGGCGAGTGTGAAATCACAGGAAAAGGCAACTCCACCCGAGCTAAAGGATCTCACAAAATTCAGGGAATGGGAGGAAGGCTTCCGACAAAACCTGAGATACAGATTCAACTCTGAGGGATTCCCAATCTTGTATGTCATAAGACCCCAAGAAAAGGAAGAAGTTACTGACGAAGCCAGGGCTGGAACAGTTGGACAAAGTACAACAGATACTTATCCAACTTGGAGTGATTACAATGAAAGATGTGGCGTCCTGTCAGGTCACCAGTACGATGAGGACAACAACGTCGTCTGGAGGTTGCTGTGTGATGCAACAAGAAAAGGTCCTGGTTGGGAATATGTGGCACATTTCCAAAACACTGCACTGAATTCTGGTAATGCCAGAAACGCTTTCATTTCTCTCATGCAACATGCTTACACTGATACCAATATCACTATGGTTCTGAATAAGACATACCAGGATATGAAAGATTCACACTACACTGGAGATTCCAAGGGTTATGACTGGAACAAGCACAAGCGAAATTGGACTGCTTTTCATGGAACAATTCTGAGATTTGAAAAGAATCATAACGAAAGAAGATTTGTTTGGGATTTTATCAATTCAATCAGTGATGAGCGACTTGATGCTGCAAAAGCAGATGCAATTGATGAGAGCAAAGACTATCGTGACAACTTCAATGAATGTTTGATTCTATTCACCAATCGTCTTGGATTGAAAAAGCTTGCAACCGGGAAGAGTAAAAGAGGTTCCAGAAGTTTGTATTCTATGGGCACAACCAGCAACAAAAAGCAAAAGACAACTGGAACTTTTACAGGAAAAGTTGAGTGCAAGCCTTACCCAACAAGTGTTTATAAAACAATGTCAAAAGAACAGCGCCAGGAGCTTTACCAGATGAGACAGGCTAAAAAGAAAAGAAATCTCAAGGCTGCTGAGACTAAAAAGAAAGAAACTGAAAATGAAGGCGCGGGTGACAGTTTTGGATCAAAATCTAAGAAATGACATAATAACCGGACACTATCACTAGAACACAAATTGTTAAAAATGGTGAGCCGGTCATTATTGAAAAGAATTCACCGTGTAACGCGTATTCATACGTACGAAGAGTCACGAAGGCAAATAACCTTATTCGTAAGGTTATTTAACCTGAGTGAATAATCGTCGGTGATTATCCATGTGGATTGTCTCTTAGCGGGAATTTTCCCAACAGCTCACTCTTCGAAGAATTAACAACTCTAAAACACTATCATGCCCTAAAATCTACGTACAACCTAGTACTAATTCTACATAATAAGGTACAATAACATGTGATATTCATCGAGAATATCACGGTGAATTACGGTAACAAAAGGCCGATCGAAGATGGTTTCGCGTGTGTTTTGTATCTTAAGATTACATGTGTTTTGTATGGTAAAATTACACGATGACGACGAGTAATTTGACGACGATTAATTAACCTGTCAATCGGCAAGGCCGATTGGACCGTAACAATGATTCTACTCACTAAATCAATCGATCGTAAGACCGATTGCGTTTGTTGTTTGTTACGACGCACGTTCTTTAGTTTATCAGACCCACAGCACTCTACAAGCTGTGGAGGACGGCGTTTCCATCGAAACGCAGTTGAGCTCGAAGACTAATCCGGACTAGCCTGATCAGCTACCGGCATCAACCCTCAAGGATGTAAAAGAGGCAGTTGCCTGTGGAGCCCTGGAATAGACCAACACCAGGGCGGTCTCCCTGAAAGAAGAGACCAAAGAACCGAACCAAGGTGGTGGCTCCACCGGGTTTCGGGATCCAGCAAAACAAGCAAGGGAAAAGAAGCTGGACGGCTCAGTCGAAAGGGCCGCCCAGGTTGGCATCAGTTGAAAGGAATCAATATCCAATCTGAGAACACTGATCTTTCACTGAAAACAAGAACGACTTGAGCCAGAAGATTGAGCCTGAAGTATTCTGTGGTGAAACAGATTGGAAGGAACAGATTGCAAAGAGCATCTGCCCGGAAGGAACAGATTGCAAAGAGCATCTGCCCGCGAGAACGAAAAAAAAAAATCGAAAGATATGAGAACACCAAATCGCGAAAAGATCGTCGAGAACACTAAAAGGAGAACACTAAATTCTCAGGAAACAATCAATCTTTGAAATTCACCACAGAAATACAGAATGAGCAAAATCCCGAGAAAGGATAGGAAAGCTCACAATCTTGATTTGCGACAAAAGCAAAGGCTCACACAAAATACAAAACAAACCGGAACGAAAATTCGATCCGGATATACGAATACAAAAAACAGATAAGCGAATCACACTTGACGGCAGTCAACATTTACCATCCATATCTCACACCCAAAACTCTCGATTCGATTACATTCTCTCTCCACATACCATCTATCGATTAAACATCCTACGAATCGACCATCCATACTTCATCAAATAATCCGAAACTTCGTTTGAAATATCGCACTCCTCTCCACCATGGTACGAACTAGAGCGGACGGCGACATGGAAGAAACAAAAATGGAAGTGGATGACGATGACGATTCAGACGATGACGATTCAGACGATGACGATTCACAGAATTCTAATGAAAACAATGGAAGAGGTATGCAAGAAAAGGAAGATTTGGAAGATAAAATCATGGAAGTCATGGAAAGGGCCTTTGGGGACCCAGAATCAAACTCAACCATGAAGAGAATCATCGACCAAGAAATAAAGAAAAGAATCAGGGCAATGAGAGATGCAGAAAGAAAGGGTGTGAATCCAGATGACGCGGATAGCGAAAATGATGAGGATGAAGGAAACAATGACGACCAAAATGCAGAGAACGCAAGAGCTGAACGGCTGGGAAGAAGGTCATCCCAACCCAGGATAAAAATCAGGGGATTCAACAATGGTAGATTTCTGAACCCAGAACAGCTTGCTTTCAGGAGCAGCCTAATGGATTTTGGTATCAACTATGAATCAGCCGAAGAAATTATGAGGGGAGGGATGTCTAATATTCGTGAAATTACAGACCTCAACAAGGAAAGCATTAAATCGTTCATGCACGGATTGAAATCTATCAGTCCAGACTGTCCTAATCCAAAAAGTATCCACTATGGTAACAGGCTATCATCGAGGCTCCTAACTTGGGCAAATTGGGCCCGGTATCAACCATTGATTGGAGTCAGGCCAAGGGCTATCGACTGGAAGGCAAACCCAAACAACCTGGAACTGCAGCAATTCAGAATCAAGATGATGGAATCAAGTGTGAAATCACAGGAAAAGGCAACTCCACCGGAGCTGAAGGATCTCACAAAATTCAGGGAATGGGAGGAAGGCTTCCGACAAAACCTGAGGTACAGATTCAACTCTGAGGGATTCCCAATCTTGTATGTCATAAGACCCCAAGAAAAGGAAGAAGTTACTGATGAAGCCAGGGCTGGAACAGTCGGGCAAAGTACAACAGATACTTATCCAACTTGGAGTGATTACAATGAAAGATGTGGCGTCCTGTCAGGTCACCAATATGATGAGGACAACAACGTCGTCTGGAGGCTGTTGTGTGACGCAACAAGAAAAGGTCCTGGTTGGGAATATGTGGCACATTTCCAAAACACTGCACTGAATTCTGGTAATGCCAGAAACGCTTTCATTTCTCTCATGCAACATGCTTACACTGATACCAATATCACTATGGTTCTGAATAAGACATATCAGGATATGAAAGATTCACACTACACTGGAGATTCCAAGGGTTATGACTGGAACAAGCACAAACGAAATTGGACTGCTTTTCATGGAACAATTCTGAGATTTGAAAAGAATCATAATGAAAGAAGATTTGTCTGGGATTTTATCAATTCAATCAGTGATGAGCGACTTGATGCTGCAAAAGCAGATGCAATTGATGAGAGCAAAGACTATCGTGACAACTTCAATGAATGTTTGATTCTATTCACCAATCGTCTTGGATTGAAAAAGCTTGCAACAGGGAAGAGTAAAAGAGGTTCCAGAAGTTTGTATTCTATGGGCACAACCAGCAACAAAAAGCAAAAGACAACTGGAACTTTTACAGGAAAAGTTGAGTGCAAGCCTTACCCAACAAGTGTTTATAAAACAATGTCAAAAGAACAGCGCCAGGAGCTTTACCAGATGAGACAGGCTAAAAAGAAACGAAATCTCAAGGCTGCTGAGACTAAAAAGAAAGAAACTGAAAATGAAGGCGCTGGTGACAGTTTTGGATCAAAATCTAAGAAATGACATAATAACCGGACACTATCACTAGAACACAAATTGTTAAAAATGGTGAGCCGGTCATTATACCAGATGAATGTCCCTGTAGGTTTTGATGATGGGGAAAATGAAGAAGGATATTGTGAGTTAGACTCACATGCAGATACTACTGCAGCAGGAAGCAATATGGTATTGCTGAATCCTGACCAAATCACAACACACGTTGATGTTGCACCTTTTTCTGAAGAATACAAGCCCATCAAGAAAATCCCCATTGGAAGCTGTGCGACTGCATGGACGAATCCAACATCAGGCCAAGTATATATCATAGTGTTCCATCAAGCACTGTACTTTGGGGACAAATTGAAAAACAGCTTGATATGCCCAAATCAAGTGAGGGACTGCAATTTCAACTCTGTTGAAGAAACACCTCGCCAATTTGATCCAAGATCCAAGCATGGAATTACAATTCAAACTCCACTGGAGGATGATGATCCGAAGAAAGTTTTTATCAAACTGAGTATGAGGAATGTGATCTCATATTTCCCCACAAGAAAGCCCACAAGAATGGAACTTGATGAATGTCAACATTTGATAGCAACAAATGATACCCCCTGGGATCCACATTCACTGAAGTTCAGGATGGCCGAGCTAGCCATTGACAATGGAGATCCAATTTCAGGGGACCAATTCAGCCTTCAAGCTATGTCAACCGAAGAGGACCAAGCAATGGAGGAAAGTTCTGTTGTAACAGAACCTGCTAGTAATGTTACAAATAAACTTCCCAAGACCAGCTTAGGAGAAGAACGGCATCCAAGTGTCATGCAGCAATGCAAACTGATGAGGGTCCATCAAGTATCCACAAGGAGAATGCTAACTGAATGCCAGATTGCAACAGATGGAAATATTGCTCATCGGATTTCTTCAGTAAGGAATATTTCAAGCGCGCGAAGGGTAGACCAATTTTTGTTTGATGATACAGAATTTGACTTTATGGAAGCTCCTGAAGCAGAATCAAAACAGGCCCTTAGCTTGCAAGAAATTGACAATACACTTGAAAGAAGGTCTCTTGACAGAAGAAATCAATGGGGACCATCAGTGATAACAATTGTGTTGTTACTCTAAAAATCGACCGAAAGGTATAATTGAAATTTAAAGAGAAGTGAGCTCAAAGAGAGGCTCTTATTTTTACTACGTATTTTCACTGTGTATCGGGGCTCTCTGTTGTATTTCATGTGGTAGAGATCTTCCCCGGTGCTGTTATTATTCTCGTACCGATACTGCTGTTGCTGTTGCTGTATTAGCGTCGTGTCGGTCTTACTGTATCGGTCATTTAGTTGTTAAGTAATGTGTTCGATGGGGCGTATGCTTGTTCATGGTATATATGCTAGATATGAGGCCCATCTGGAATCGGTATTGGTTTTCTTGATTGCGATAAGTAATTTCCTCACGGGATATCAAGTATATTCTTTTGAACACACTTAAGGGTTCCAAGTGTTCACTTATTGGTCAGGTCTTTGGATATGTCTTGTTTCTAACCGATTAACCCATTTTGTTTGTAGTCCTAAGTGATATCGTTTTTACCACTTAGGGATTTTCATGTAGTGGAGGTGCGCTTGGTCCTAATGCTTGATCATCGTCGTTCCGCACCTCAGTTGTTGTTTCGTTTCGTCGGCTTTTTCGATCGAATTTGATGCCGACAAAGTCCGTATTTTTCGCCGACAACACACCCCTTGATCCAATACTCTACTTGCATTGTATTGGATTACTGTCGGAATATATCATGTTGAATCATGTTCGGATCGTATCATTCGGATCAAGTCAAATCGATGAACCGACTTGGGTGATGGTCATCGAATAGCCTAATCCGGTTATCAATCGAATCAATCGAGTGGAATGATTTAACCTGGGTAGTGTCCCATGATGTATCTTGCGTGTCGGGCGTGCAAGATCCATCCCAATGGTTTGGTTAGATCATCAGCTGGGTTGATAACTCCAGGAATATGAATCATCTTGATTTCACCATTTTCTTTCCATGCTTGGATGGCAAAGAACCTGATTTCAATATGTCTGGTTCTTTCAGTTGGCTTCTGGGCATTGATGATCTCAATTGCTGATGCATTGTCTTCATAGATCGAAGTTGGACCAACTTGGGCGAATCCTAATTCCTTGAGTATAGACCTGAGATATCTGGCTGTTTTGGCTGCTGTGACGGCAGCAATGAACTCAGCTTCCGTAGAACTCTGTGCAGTAAGTGACTGAGCTTTGGATCGGTAAACAATGGTTCCGCCAGCATAAGTGAACACATATCCTGTGGTGGACCTGCGATGTTTTGGATCATTTCCATATGCTGCATCAACAAAACACATCAATTTGGCTTGCTTGATATCTTCAGGGTATTCTGGGAGTGATTCATCTAGGACTACATCGTCATATGGTTCTCCTGATGGAAGAGATGGTTCTGCATTCGGTCTATAGAATCTAATACCCCAGGATCGGGTCGTTCTGAGATATCGAGCGATGTTCTTCAGACTGGAATAGTGGAATGCAGTGGGATTGGAGCTGTATTTTGACATCAGGGTCACTGCATAGCCAATGTCTGGCCGGCAGCTCACATATGCAAACATCATTTCACCCAAGAGCGTTCTGTAGGAGAACCCTGATGTAGATTGTAATGCAGCGTGTTCCTTGGTGCCTTCCAATGGTCCATTCGTATGTGATTGCAGTTGGCTCAGTACTTCAGTTGATAACGGCGCTGATGGTTTGGAGTGGGGTTTCATCTTAGAATCAGTCTCCCAACCGTGGGATGTCATGATCCGGTCAATGTAATTGGCGCAAGACAGTTCAATGTAGTCAGCTGTCTGTTTGACATCAATTCCATTGAAGTCTTCAAGCAAACCCATTTTGGTGAAGGGGACAGCATCTTCTCTAGGGAGCTTCAGCTTTGCGCCAATTATGTCATAGATCTTGTCAGATATAGATTCTGATGTGCAAGCCAGTGCAAAATCGTCAACTTGTCTTAGCATGTAGACTGTTTCACCTTCAAAAACTGTTGTATAGATTGTTCTGTCATGCGTGGTGGTCTTGAAGTTGAGATCGGGACCTTTCAAGATCTTGTTGATGTGGGTCTCCCATAGTCTACCTGATTCTGGGTGGCCTTGAAGTGCTCGAAGAACTGGAAGTACCAATCGTCGGTCTATGTCCTTTCCATGCTTGTGTCTGTACCATTCTGCATATGCATCGTCAATAGTCATGTATGTAGGGATGTTGGGCCCTGGAGAATGGGCATATGCGTCAGCCGCGTCCCCCCCATAAACTTTGAGATTGAGGCTTGCAGCAATAGCAAAGAATAGCCTTTGAATGGGATGTTCAACACATGATGAGTATGACATTGCTATGGCATGCAGGGTTGGGGCTGCATATTTGCTTCCATTGCAACATTGCCTGGCTCTTCTGACACCATTTCTTTTCACACTGTATTGCCAGTGGGGTCTGAGAATGATAGCGTCGGGGTCCTTAGGGTATTGAATTGGTGATCCAAACATTTCCAAATCTTCAAACTGATCAAGCTGTTTTCGCTCCCCAGCCTGCCATTCAGGCCATGTAGATAGAGACTTGAGATTCCTTCGAGTGAAGTGCCCTAGTGCTTGTTCTTCAGGTGTAGTTGCCTTGGAATTGATGGCCTTGATTAAGAGTTCAATTTCTTCAGTTGGTAGCGAATCTGCATCTAGTGGTAATGCTTGATTTCCTGGTTTATGAAGCTTGGTGATAGCTCTGAGAGATGCAATATCAATAGTAGGAATGACAACATCCATGTCGTCTTCAGTTGGTGCCAAGTGTTTTTGGATGGAGGCATGGAGTGCTTCAGTGCTATCGACCTGGTTGATTCTTGATTGTATCAGCTGCTTGTATTTTGTACCAATGCGCTGGATGGCTTTGATGGATGAAATCCGGTCCAAGAATGGTGGATCTTCTTCAGCAGTGGGTTCCTTCCAGGAGGTATTGGGAGCAAATAAACCATATTCATTTGAGTGTTTCCTGACTTCCTTCATAGACAATTTTTCTTCAAGTGCAAAGGTAATTGGTGTATCTATTGAAGAATCCCTCACCCCTCGATCGTGGCAGGTCTGTAAAGCGGTAGTAACATCAGCAGCAGTAAAAACACGATTGTGATTGATAGATACAATATAAGCACCTCGTAGCTTGGAGAGAGATTTCTTGTGTGAGGAGAAAAGTTTTGAGGCAGGGCTTTTTGGGAGGATATCTGTGATGTAAGCTCTGCCAAGCAGTGAATCATTGGCATACCGGAGGCCAAATGTTTTATCAGTACAAGATGGGGAGACAGTGAGCCTGAGATTTGTGAGATCGGCAAAGGGGGAGATAGAGAATTGAAAATCACTGGATGACACCTCAGTGGATTCTGCAGGAAGTGGAGTGTTGTCATCTGTCCTGAGCAGGTGTTTGACATTAGTGGGGAGGTCTGCAAGTGGGAGATCATTCATGCCTTCATCGAACCTGACATGTGTGGCTATCTTGACTCTGTGTGTCTCAGTATCATACCACAGAATGTTTCTGGTAGTGTAGGGTACAAAACCTAGAAATATGCCTTTTCGTGCATTGGGTTTGAGCTTGATGGATCTCTTGCCTGCAGGTCTAACCCAAACTCTGCAACCAAAGGTTCGGAAATCAGCAAGGTTTTCCTTACGGCCAGTTGCCAATTCCAATGGCGAATGTAGTTGGGTGCCTTCAGGGAATGCATTGGACAACCGGAGTGCATGGTAGAAGGCAAAGGGCCAGAACTTGATGGGCAAATTAGCACCTGACAGCATTGTCCTCATGGAGTTAGCAAGAGTTCGGTGTGCTCTTTCAACTGTGCCATTCTGGTGTGAAGCGTCCGCGCCAGTGGGGAAAATTGAATATCCAAACGCAGAGAATAGGTTTCGGATGTCAGGATTGTGATAGAGTTCTCCACCTTGATCAACTGAAACATACTTGTCGGCACAAGTTGGGTTGTGCTGGGCGAAGAAATGCTCTAACCAGTGTAGTGGCGCTGCTTTAGAGATTCGCGTGTCTCCATATTTCATACCAGTATAGTGGTCTGTGATGAGAATCCAAGCAGTTTCTCCATGAATGCCTTCATAATCGCGCTTGCGTTTACTGTTGGAGGATCTGGTACCTGAGAATGCAAAATCAATAGATAAACCCTGAAACGGTTGTGTGGCCTTTCGTGTGGAATGTGAGCCAGCAGGTGCTTTGGTTTGCTTACATTGTATGCAAGTTGGACATTGGTCAAGAATACTGGTTTGCCGTTTGAACTTTGGGACTCCAATGATGTGCTTATGAGCTTGATACAGAAAATCATCGCATGGGTGTCCTAATCTTTGGTGCCACAGAAGTTTCGATGTCTTGGTTTTGATGGCTTGGATGGGGATATTTTTGTCCACAATCTTGGTGAAGAACAATTTAGCATCAAAAGTTGGCACGTCACTGATGCCAGACCGAGCTTGAGCTGCTTCTGTGCATTTTTGCAGTGTGACAAGATTCGTGTAGACATCATATCTGTAGCGACTAATGGCTTCGTTTGAGGCCAGTTCACAAGCTTTCTTGAACTGCGTGTCAGTCGCTAAGGCATATGCAGAGGACGTTGCACAATTGGCATATGGAGATGTAAGATCAATGTCTGGGATGAGTACTGGATGTGTGTAGCACTGAGAATCAATGATACTTCCATGTAGGACAATACTTTTGGCGGTGCTCTGCTTGTGATGACAGATAATGGTGAGGTTTCCATTTTGTCGAACAGATGAGTCATGGTCGTCATTGAAGACTTTGTGAATAGACTGTCCACTGAACTGATTTCTCACGCGAGGTGTCATTCCACAAAGGTCATTCTCACTAAGCAATGTTGTTGACAGCAAGGGAGAATAGTAGAAGGAGACTCTAACATACCCTACAGGATTGGGGGCTGGTATGTGCACATAGCCTGACCCTTCAGGAATACAGGTCGCTGCCTTTCCTCCAATTGCTGCCGTGAGCCTGACCGGACATTTCCTCAGCTTGGTGTAAGGTTTGTAACCATGCAGGATGTGCTTGAGATTTGTGCAGGAAACTTTTGCACCGGTGTCAATCTGAGCCCGGACTCCCTGCTGGAAGTAAGCTGTAGCTGTAATAGGGTCCGGTGGGACGAGGGATTGCACATTGTATGTATCAACTGGCGTAGGGTTGTCCCTATCGAAATTGGGATCCTCATTGGTCTTCAGGTGTGATTCCAATGTAGGGGATGTAGCCCTGGGTGATTCCATGTCACAGTAGACATCAATTGGTATAGATGACTGGAGGCTGTCTTTTGGAAGGAGGTCGACGGCACCAATTATGACAGATTCATAGGAGCTGACACTGCTGGAGTCCAAGGAGGGGCATAAGCTGTTCACTTGGGACGCTGTGATGTTGTCAAATCCTTGGGGATCATCTTGAGGTGATGTCATAGTATGGCTCCAAGAAAGACTTTCTATTCTTGGCCATTGCAAAAATTTTGGTCTTCTACTGTAGCATCAGGTGAAACCTCATCTTGATCTTCATTGCCAATGTTGATCTGAGAGATTTGCTGGGTGGAATCCAAGAGTTGTTGGGTCTGCTTATTGGATTTGTTGAGAAAAACAGCCGCAGCAATCCTATGTTTCTTCAGGGACTCAATATCTTGCAACGCAGGACAATTATCAAAATTGTGACCGGACATGTGACAAACGATACATTTTCTGGATGTGTCAAAAAGACTAGGTTGCTTATCGAATGCCGTGATGGCATTGCAGTATGCTTGGTGGAGAAAGGGATCGTCAGATTCTTCATCCATCTCCGGGTAGCCAAGCGATTCAATCAGGCTGATTGAGTGAGATGTCAAAGTAGAAGGTGTTCTAACAGTACTGTTGCTAGCGCGGTTTTGAAACCGATCATTCCGGCGGGGACCTGGTCTGGTTCCTGAGACGTTCAATTGCTTGGGCTGGATTGGTTTGGAGTTGTTCCTCTTGTACTTTTGCTCAGCCTTGATCTCTTGTTCATATGTTTGGAGGGTTTGTAGGAGCCTACCTGCCTTGTATTTGTCTCTTTTGAATTGATCATCAGAGTCGCGTTCATCTTCTGTCTTCTTGAAGAGCTCTTCTGAGAGGGTGGTTCCTGCAATCAGGTTGCTAACTTCTTCTGTTGAACTGATAGTGCTGGGTTGGTTTTGGAGGAACACTCTAAGTCTCAAATAATCCTTGTACCGGAAGTAGTATTCTTCAAGAGATTCATTTGGATCTTGATTGGGAGGGTTTCTGACCATTCTGCTGGCGTTGGATGGCCTTTTTGAGTTGGGATGTGTTTGAGCAATAATTGTGTAGAGCGCTTCATATCCCTGTCCGCCTTCAAAGCTCTGAATAGTGGCCTTCATACTTGCACATGAATCAGGGATGATTTTATCCGTTCTCAGTGCTGTGTAAATGAGATTTCCCCATTCATTGATAGCCAATTCATATCTTGAAGGTAGGTCGTGTGGAAAGTCATCACCAATTGTGAATCCTCTGAGGTGATCAGCTTCACGTCTGAATAGATAGTATGGGTGCACATAAATGTGGTGTTGTTGGGAATGAGCTGTGATCTCTCTGTACCATTTCCTAACCTGTGGGTCTGTTGCATCCTTTAGTTGTGGGAATCCTGAGAGGAACAGTTTGTCTCTAGCTGCTTCTTTGGACTTGTCAGAGGCTCTGGTCAGATCAAAACATTCCCCACTTCTGGTGATCAGGCGCTGGTCATTTCTGCCACTGCCTAGATTGTGTAGGTAGTAGTTTTGTCAGACAATGGTTTCATTTCCCGATGAGTCGGTGTAGGTGATTGGGAATTCTTTCATGTCATCTCTGGTGAGGAATTCATCTTTTCTGTAGTAACGGTCCTTCACTGGTGGTGGTAAGGTCGCCGGATTCCATGGGAGGTCAAGTGACGCTTGGTGGTTGGCACCAGTATTGGTGTTGTTGTTGTTGTTATTGGTGGTGCTGTTGTCGACCAGTTTCTGGAGTAGATTGGTCAATTGCTGCATGTCGGTGCCTGCTGCCGGTGTTGGAGCTGTGGCATCTTCATTGTTGTCGTCTGCTTCGGGGAAGGTGTAGATTTTTGTATCGTAGACCTCGTCAAAGTGTACTGCATCCCAATTCGATTTGAAGCCCCAGTGGGTTGCCCTGATCTCTATGAGGAGGGTTTCTTGTCCTTGTGCGATAGCTAGTGCTCCTGCCTTGTCCATTGAGTGTTTGTTCCTGATTCGCTTTGTTGTTTTGTCTGGAGCGACGTACCAGAGGCATGCGTCTGCAAAAAGAGTGGATATGTGTCCCTTATTGATCTCAGTCTGTTCCTTGGGGGGAATGATTTCCATGATCGCATTTACAATGATTTCCTTGAGCATGGTAACGGGGTCTGGAGCCAGGGTCTTGGGTCCTTCGGTGTTGGCGTCGTCATCCTCTGTGAGGAACAGGCCAGCAGTGTCGTCTAGATCGTGCTGGAATGAGTCGTTGAGGGCCTCATGTTTGTGGGCATTGCCTTTGGTGTTGAATGTCCCAAATCGGATTGCAATTTCCTGGATTTGATTCCAGTCAAATGGAGGTGCAGGCATGGTTCAATTTGTTTGTTGTTAACGGGGGAATAATCGTTGTCGTCGTAGAAAACCGTCAGAGAAACAATCGATCGTGCGGTGTTCTCGCAATTAATACGTCGTCGTCTCTGTGGCAGCGCGCGATCCGTTGTCGTCTTCGTCGTCCGGAACGTTCGTCAGAGAAACAAGGAGGGTTTTGTGTTTGGTTGGAGAAAACACTCGGCGTCGATGGTAATTGGTATCGTCGACGTTATGGAGGTAATTGGGGTAGATATTATTGTAGTTGTCGGCCGGCGTCCTATCGTTTGATGTGGCGTCGACGTCGTTCTTGGATGTCCCGTAGATACACCCCTTGATACGCACGCTTGGTCGTGTATTACAGAAGAAGATTCTTGGTAGAAGGATCTGTAGATACACCCCTTGATACGCGAGCAAGGAAGGAAAAAAAAAAAAAGGAGAAAGAAAGAGAGGCGGGGAGGTCTATTGATACAGCCCGGCGATGCGAGTCCCGTACCAAGTATACTCTGGCTGTAACCGACAGTGGAGGTGCTGTACGGGGCGGAGATAGGTAGCTTAAGGTATCCACTTGTTAGTGGAAGGTATAAGGGCTCTATAACCTGTTGTTACTCTAAAAATCGACCGAAAGGTATAATTGAAATTTAAAGAGAAGTGAGCTCAAAGAGAGGCTCTTATTTTTACTACGTATTTTCACTGTGTATCGGGGCTCTCTGTTGTATTTCATGTGGTAGAGATCTTCCCCGGTGCTGTTATTATTCTCGTACCGATACTGCTGTTGCTGTTGCTGTATTAGCGTCGTGTCGGTCTTACTGTATCGGTCATTTAGTTGTTAAGTAATGTGTTCGATGGGGCGTATGCTTGTTCATGGTATATATGCTAGATATGAGGCCCATCTGGAATCGGTATTGGTTTTCTTGATTGCGATAAGTAATTTCCTCACGGGATATCAAGTATATTCTTTTGAACACACTTAAGGGTTCCAAGTGTTCACTTATTGGTCAGGTCTTTGGATATGTCTTGTTTCTAACCGATTAACCCATTTTGTTTGTAGTCCTAAGTGATATCGTTTTTACCACTTAGGGATTTTCATGTAGTGGAGGTGCGCTTGGTCCTAATGCTTGATCATCGTCGTTCCGCACCTCAGTTGTTGTTTCGTTTCGTCGGCTTTTTCGATCGAATTTGATGCCGACAAAGTCCGTATTTTTCGCCGACAACAAATTGAAGGTCCAAACAAAGTTGACTGTGAACGCCTAGCCAAAACTTGGAATATTAGTTTCAAGAAAGCTGAGCAGACATTGAAAGTCACGACACAGAAGGCACTCAGGAATTTGCAATCACCATTGATGAAGCGACTGCCTACTCAGCGCTTCAGAAACAAGAGAGTCGCACAAGGAACCTGGTACACTGATACATGGCATGCAAGAACCACGAGTATTATGAGGCAAGAAAAATGTGCACAGATCTTTACAAATGGAAATGGGTTTGAAGTATTTATACCAATACAGGACAAATCACAAGCCCACCAAGGACTGAAGACATTTATTCATGAAATTGGAATTCCAGAGCATTTGATTTCTGATGGTGCGCCGGAACAAGGATCCCCAAGAACCTACAAAACACACTGGAATTCAATTGTAAAGCGCAACCATATCCATCAGACATTTATCCAGCCACATTGCCCATTCCAAAATCGAGCAGAACAAGCAATTGGTCATCTTGGTAGTGCAATCACAACCAAGTCTGCAAAGAAGAAGTCACCGAGAAGATTATGGTCATTTTGTGGTGAACTATGTGCAAACATAAGGCAGAGAACAGCATCAAACAACCCTTCTTCAATGGGGCGAACTCCATTTGAATTGGTCCATGGCTATATGCCCGATATTACATTATATACTTCATCAGAATGGTATGATTTTGTGTTTTATTATGAAAAAGGTGATTCTTCCACCCGAGGTGTTGAAAGGCTGGCGCGATGGTTGGGTCCCTGTGGAAATAGGGTAGGTGGGGGGGATTGTTTTTGGCTCCTGCCTGAATCGGCAATACCAATATCTACAAATTCAATAAGACCCGTCAAGGAATTTGAATGGCGGGACAGAGATATCCTCAGAAGAATGGAAGCCATTGACAAATCAATTGAATCCAAGATTGGAGATGAAGTCAAGGACAGCGCATCATTCTTCCAGGAAAACTACCCAGAGCCCCAAATAGAGCTATTTGAGAACCAACCAGTAAAAATACCGGATATGAAACTTGACATGGCTGAGCCAGAAGCATCGGTAGAAGATGTTGATGAACCAGATGAATATCTGGGAAATGAAGTGATCATTGAAAGAGGTGATGAAAGACTCAGGTGCGTTGTCAAGGACAGGGTTCGCGACTTGCAAAACAGACCAATAGGAATCAGAAATGAGAATCCCATACTAGACACGAGGCTGTATAAATTGCAACTACCTGATGGAACCATGGAGGAATACACGGCAAATATTGTTGCAGAGAGCCTATACAGCTCTGTTGATGATGACGGGAGGATGTTCACTCTACTAGATGAGCTCATTGACCATGAATGTGACAACACTGCACTAACTGATGATGAAGCCACGACCATAGCAAAAAATGGCAGGAAAACCCATAAGCCGACAACTAGGGGTTGGAGAATTCTTGCCAGTTGGAAAGATGGCACTGAATCGTGGTGTAAGTTAAGTGATGTGAAAGAATCATTTCCAGTGCAATTAGCCGAGTATGCAGTTAACAATAACCTTGAAAAATCACCAGCTTTCAGATGGTGGGTGCACAAAATTTTGAGGAGGAAGGACCGAATCCTTAAAGCGGCCAAAACAGCAAAGTATTGGTTGAAGACTCACAAATATGGAGTTGAATTGCCACATTCAATCAAACAAGCGCTGGCTATTGATAAGAAAACGGGGACCGACCACTGGGAAAGAGCAATTCATAAAGAAATGACAAATAATATGGCAGCGTTTGAATTTTCTGATGATGATGTTATTCCAGTTGGTCATAAACAGATAACAACCCACATGATTTTTGACATCAAGCTTGGGTCCCTAACAAGGAAGGCCAGGTTGGTAGGGGACGGTCACAAAGTCCCTGCAGTGGCCAAAGAAAATACTTATTCATCGGTTCCCAGTCGAGACTCAGTAAGAATATTCTTTCTGCTGGCAGCGCTGAATGATTTGAAGGTTCTCTCAGCTGATATTCAAAATGCATATTTGACAGCCCCGATTAAAGAGAAATACTTCCTAAAAGCGAGAGAAGAAGATGGTTTTCCACCTCACCTTGCAGGAAGACCTTGTAAGATTGTCCGCGCATTGTATGGACTGCCGGTTGCTGGTGCATCTTTCAGGTCATACCTCACCCAGCATTTGAGAGATCTTGGATACTCACCGTGCAAGGCAGATCCGGATGTGCACTTAAGAATTGAAACCAGGAAAGATGGATCCAGATACTGGGCAATGCTCATTGCCTATGTAGATGATATCCTATGTTCTGGCGAAGATCCAAAGTTCCAGCTTGAAAACATTGAACGAAAGTTCAAATTGAAGGATGATACAATTGAAGAGCCAACTCTATATTTGGGAGCTGATATTGGGAAATTCTACTTTGAAGGTGATTCAAAGCCAAGATGGTCATTATCAAGCACTAAGTACACAGCGAAAGCTGTTGCAGCAGTCGAACAAGAGTTAGGAACTGAAAAATATGGCTACAAGTATCTACCAAAATCAGCATCTAGTCCACTGTCACATGATTACCGACCGGAAATTGATATATCAGAAGAATTGAACCCTGAATTGCAAAATTACTATCAAGGTTTAATTGGAGTTCTCAGGTGGATTTGTGAACTAGGAAGACTTGACATAGTAATGCCAGTATCACTGATGTCAAGATATTTGGCACAGGCAAGGATCGGGCATTTGAATCAGTTGTTTCATATATTTGCATATTTAAAAAAGTACAACAGGTCAAAGTTGTTTTTTGACGACACTGTACCAAGCGTTGATGAGAGTAAATTTCAAAAATGTGACTGGTCTGAATTTTATCCTGGTGCCGTGGAAGTCATACCAGCAGATATGCCTGAAGCTTTGGGAAAACATGTGACGATGAGTTGTTTTGTTGATGCTGACCATGCTGGATGCAAGGCAACAAGAAGGTCTCATACCGGCGTTATTATCTTCATTAATAATGCACCGATCATTTGGTTTTCCAAAAGACAAACAACAGTTGAGACATCAACTTTTGGATCTGAAATCATTGCTTTGAAGATTGCAATAGAATTGGTTGAAGGTCTAAGGTACAAGTTGAGAATGATGGGTGTTCCAATTGATGGGAGCACAAATGTGTATTGTGATAATGATTCTGTTGTCACGAATGTTACACGACCTGAAAGCCCATGTAAGAAGAAGCACAACAGCATTGCATACCACAAAGCACGCGAATCTATTGCAGCAGGAATTATCAGAGTTGCAAAGGAACCAGGTTCAACAAATATTGCTGATTTGTTTACAAAGCTAATGAGTGGCGCTGTTTTCAGAGAACATTGTTCCCGTTGCATGTGGTAAGAAATTTGTTAAAATCAATCATTCAGTGGAATGTTCGATCGATCGTTCGACCGAAGCGACAAGTTGATTTTCTAAGTTCGATCATGGAAACGTTCAATCTGCAACGAGCATTTCGAAAAAATGAATAATGAACAAATCGTCCTGCAATGAGCATTTCGAAAATGGATAATTTGATCCATGAATACAATATATCAAACCGGCAAGGATCAGGGCAAAATGCCATGATACGAGCCAGAATGAATGGCAAAATGCCTTCCCCATTTTTCTTTTGATAGGGCCTCTGATGGTAGACTGGATACAGTTTGGTATTCAACATACGAATGACACACAATGAATAGGTTAAGTCATAGAATCCAGCCGCTTAACGGTTGGAGGATTTATGACTGAAGGGGACTGAAAAGAATTCACCGTGTAACGCGTATTCATACGTACGAAGAGTCACGAAGGCAAATAACCTTATTCGTAAGGTTATTTAACCTGAGTGAATAATCGTCGGTGATTATCCATGTGGATTGTCTCTTAGCGGGAATTTTCCCAACAGCTCACTCTTCGAAGAATTAACAACTCTAAAACACTATCATGCCCTAAAATCTACGTACAACCTAGTACTAATTCTACATAATAAGGTACAATAACATGTGATATTCATCGAGAATATCACGGTGAATTACGGTAACAAAAGGCCGATCGAAGATGGTTTCGCGTGTGTTTTGTATCTTAAGATTACATGTGTTTTGTATGGTAAAATTACACGATGACGACGAGTAATTTGACGACGATTAATTAACCTGTCAATCGGCAAGGCCGATTGGACCGTAACAATGATTCTACTCACTAAATCAATCGATCGTAAGACCGATTGCGTTTGTTGTTTGTTACGACGCAAGTTCTTTATTATACCAGATGAATGTCCCTGTAGGTTTTGATGATGGGGAAAATGAAGAAGGATATTGTGAGTTAGACTCACATGCAGATACTACCGCAGCAGGAAGCAATATGGTATTGCTGAATCCTGACCAAATCACAACACACGTTGATGTTGCACCTTTTCCTGAAGAATACAAGCCCATCAAGAAAATCCCCATTGGAAGCTGTGCGACTGCATGGACGAATCCAACATCAGGCCAAGTATATATCATAGTGTTCCACCAAGCACTGTACTTTGGGGACAAATTAAAAAACAGCTTGATATGCCCAAATCAAGTGAGGGACTGCAATTTCAACTCTGTTGAAGAGACACCTCGCCAATTTGATCCAAGATCCAAGCATGGAATTACAATTCAAACTCCAATGGAGGATGATGATCCGAAGAAAGTTTTTATCAAACTGAGTATGAGAAACGTGATCTCATATTTCCCCACAAGAAAGCCCACAAGAATGGAACTTGACGAATGTCAACATTTGATACACCCCCTGGGATCCACATTCACTGAAGTTCAGGATGGCCGAGCTAGCCATTGACAATGGAGATCCAATTTCAGGGGACCAATTCAGCCTTCAAGCTATGTCGACCGAAGAGGACCAAGCAATGGAGGAAAGTTCTGTTGTAACAGAACCTGCTAGTAATGTCACAAATAAACTTCCCAAGACCAGCTTAGGAGAAGAACGGCATCCAAGTGTCATGCAGCAATGCAAACTGATGAGGGTCCATCAAGTATCCACAAGGAGAATGCTAACTGAATGCCAGATTGCAACAGATGGAAATATTGCTCATCGGATTTCTTCAGTAAGGAATATTTCAAGCGCGCGAAGGGTAGACCAATTTTTGTTTGATGATACAGAATTTGACTTTATGGAAGCTCCTGAAGCAAGATCAAAACAGGCCCCTAGCTTGCAAGAAATTGACAATACACTAGAAAGGAGGTCTCTTGACAGAAGAAATCAATGGGGGCCATCAGTGATAACAATTGAAGGTCCAAACAAGGTTGACTGTGAACGCTTAGCCAAAACTTGGAACATTAGTTTTAAGAAAGCTGAGCAGACATTGAAAGTCACGACACAGAAGGCACTCAGGAATTTGCAATCACCATTGATGAAGCGGCTGCCTACTCAGCGCTTCAGGAACAAGAGAGTCGCACAAGGAACCTGGTACACTGATACATGGCATGCAAGAACCACGAGTATTATGAGGCAAGAAAAATGTGCACAGATCTTTACAAATGGAAATGGGTTTGAAGTATTTATACCAATACAGGACAAATCACAAGCCCACCAAGGACTGAAGACATTTATTCATGAAATTGGAATTCCAGAGCATTTGATTTCTGATGGTGCACCAGAACAAGGATCCCCAAGAACCTACAAAACACACTGGAATTCAATTGTAAAGCGCAACCATATCCATCAGACATTTATCCAGCCACATTGCCCATTCCAAAATCGAGCAGAACAAGCAATTGGCCATCTTGGTAGTGCAATCACAACCAAGTCTGCAAAGAAGAAGTCACCGAGAAGATTATGGTCATTTTGTGGTGAACTATGTGCTAATATCAGGCAGCGAACAGCCTCCAACAACCCTTCTTCAATGGGGAGAACCCCATTTGAATTGGTCCATGGCTATAGACCGGATATTACATTATATACTTCATCAGAATGGTATGATTTTGTGTTTTATTATGAAAAAGGTGATTCTTCCACCCGAGGTGTTGAAAGGCTGGCGCGATGGTTGGGTCCCTGTGGAAATAGGGTAGGTGGGGGGGATTGTTTTTGGCTACTGCCCGAGTCGGCAATACCAATATCTACAAATTCAATAAGACCCGTCAAGGAATTTGAATGGCGGGACAGAGATATCCTCAGAAGAATGGAAGCCATTGACAAATCAATTGAATCCAAGATTGGAGATGAAGTAAAGGATAGCGCATCATTCTTCCAGGAAAACTACCCAGAGCCCCAAATAGAGCTATTTGAGAATCAACCAGTAGAAACACCGGATATGAAACTTGAAATGGCTGAGCCAGAAGCATCGGTAGAAGATGTTGATGAACCAGATGAATATCTGGGAAATGAAGTGATCATTGAAAGAGGTGATGAAAGACTCAGGTGCGTTGTCAAGGACAGGGTTCGCGACTTGCAAAACAGACCAATAGGAATCAGAAATGAGAATCCCATACTAGACACGAGGCTGTATAAATTGCAACTACCTGATGGCACCATGGAGGAATACACGGCAAACATCGTTGCAGAAAGCCTATACAGCTCTGTTGATGATGACGGGAGGATGTTCACTCTACTAGATGAGCTCATTGACCACGAATGCGACAACACTGCACTAACTGATGATGAAGCCACGACCATAGCAAAAAATGGCAGGAAAACCCATAAGCCGACAACTAGGGGTTGGAGAATTCTTGCCAGTTGGAAGGATGGCACTGAATCATGGTGTAAGTTAAGTGATGTGAAAGAATCATTTCCAGTGCAATTAGCCGAGTATGCAGTTAACAATAATCTTGAAAAATCACCAGCTTTCAGATGGTGGGTGCACAAAATTTTGAGGAGGAAGGATCGAATCCTTAAAGCGGCCAAAACAGCAAAGTATTGGTTGAAGACTCACAAATATGGAGTTGAGTTGCCACATTCAATCAAACAAGCGCTGGCTATTGATAAGAAAACAGGGACCGACCACTGGGAAAGAGCAATTCATAAGGAAATGACAAATAATATGGCAGCGTTTGAATTTTCTGATGATGATGTTATTCCAGTTGGCCATAAACAGATAACAACCCACATGATTTTTGACATCAAGCTTGGATCCCTAACAAGGAAGGCCAGGTTGGTAGGGGACGGACACAAAGTCCCTGCAGTGGCCAAAGAAAATACTTATTCATCGGTTCCCAGTCGAGACTCAGTAAGAATATTCTTTCTGCTGGCAGCGCTGAATGATTTGAAGGTTCTATCAGCTGATATTCAAAATGCATATTTGACAGCCCCGATTAAAGAGAAATACTTCCTAAAAGCGAGAGAAGAAGATGGTTTTCCACCTCACCTTGCAGGAAGACCTTGCAAGATCGTCCGCGCATTGTATGGACTGCCGGTTGCTGGTGCATCTTTCAGGTCATACCTCACCCAGCATTTGAGAGATCTTGGATATTCACCTTGCAAGGCAGATCCGGATGTGCACTTAAGGATTGAAACCAGGAAAGATGGATCCAGATACTGGGCAATGCTCATTGCATACGTAGATGATATCCTATGTTCTGGCGAAGATCCAAAGTTCCAGCTTGAAAACATTGAACGAAAGTTCAAATTGAAGGATGATACAATTGAAGAGCCAACTCTGTATTTGGGAGCTGATATTGGGAAATTCTACTTTGAAGGTGATTCAAAGCCAAGATGGTCATTATCAAGCACTAAGTACACAGCGAAAGCTGTTGCAGCAGTCGAACAAGAGTTAGGAACTGAAAAATATGGCTACAAGTATCTACCAAAATCAGCATCCAGTCCACTGTCACATGATTATCGACCGGAAATTGATATATCAGAAGAATTGAATCCTGAATTGCAAAATTACTATCAAGGTTTAATTGGAGTTCTCAGGTGGATTTGTGAATTAGGAAGACTTGACATAGTAATGCCAGTCTCACTGATGTCAAGGTATTTGGCACAGGCAAGGATCGGGCATTTGAATCAATTATTTCATATATTTGCATATTTAAAAAAGTACAACAGGTCAAAATTGGTTTTTGATGATACTGTACCAAAAGTTGACGAGAGTAAATTTCAAAAATGTGACTGGTCTGAATTTTATCCTGGTGCCGCTGAAGTCATACCAGCAGATATGCCTGAAGCTTTGGGAAAGCATGTAACAATGAGCTGTTTCGTTGACGCCGACCATGCCGGATGCAAGGTGACGAGAAGGTCTCATACTGGTGTTATTATCTTCATTAATAATGCACCGATCATTTGGTTTTCCAAAAGACAAACAACAGTTGAGACATCAACTTTTGGATCTGAAATCATTGCTTTGAAAATTGCAATCGAATTGGTTGAAGGTCTAAGGTACAAGTTGAGAATGATGGGTGTTCCAATTGATGGGAGCACAAATGTGTATTGTGATAATGATTCAGTTGTCACAAATGTTACACGACCTGAAAGCCCATGTAAGAAGAAGCACAACAGCATTGCATACCACAAAGCGCGTGAATCTATTGCAGCAGGAATTATCAGAGTTGCAAAGGAACCAGGTTCAACAAATATTGCTGATTTGTTTACAAAGCTAATGAGCGGCGCTGTTTTCCGCGAACATTGTTCTCGTTGCATGTGGTAAAGTAAAGAATCAATCATTCGATGGAATGTTCGATCGATCGTTCGATTGAAGTAACAAGTTGAATTTTTGTTCGATCTGCAATGAGCATTTCGAAGATGGATAATTTGATCCATGAATACAATATATCAAACTGGCAAGGATCAGGGCAAAATGCCATGATACAAGCCAGAATGAAAGGCAAAACGCCGCCCCATTTCTTTTTGATAGGGCCTCTGATGGTAGACTGGATACAGTTTGGTATTCAACTCACGATGAACATATTAAGCCATAGAATCCAGCCGCTTAACGGTTGGAGGATTTATGACTGAAGGGGACTGAAAAGAATTCACCGTGTAACGCGTACTGTACGAAAAGTCATAAGGGCAAATAACCTTATTCGTAAGGTTATTTAACTTGAGTGAATAATCGTCGGCGTTTCCATGTGGTTTGTCTCTTTACCAAATTTCCCCATCAGCTCACTCTTCGAAGAATTAACAACTCTAAAACACTATCATGCCCTAAAACCTATGTACAACCTAGTACTAATTCTACGTAATAAGGTACAAATACGGTGATATTCCAATGAGAAATATCACGGTGAATTACACGGTAACGATACAAAGAAAGACCGATCGAAGATGGTTTTCGTGTGTTTCGTGTCTTAAGATTACATGTGTTTTTGTATGGTAAAATTACACGATGACGACGAGTAATTTGAGGACGACGAGTAATTAACCTGTCGGTCGGCAAAGACGATCGAACCGTAATGATCTTGCTCACTAAATCAATCGATCGTAAGACCGATTGCATTTGTTTGTTTGTTACGACACATTTTTTATAATTACGTACGTACATTCCTACGTAACTTACAGTACTGCAGATGGAATGATACGATCATACGAGTCGAAGATACAAACGATCAAGTCATATGCACCTTTAGTGTTTGGAATAATGAGACTGTTTTCTCTATGTGAGATTGGAATACGATCAAACCAGAGGTGCAATCGTCATTCTGACACCCAAATTTGATACTTAGTGATCAAACGACAGTCATTCTTACGATCGAAGTTCGATACTTAGTAATCGAAGAAGAACACACACTAGAGGTTCGCACATGCAATCTCTTGTTAAGTGTGCTGTTTTCAAGAAAAGACAGCAGAGGTTCGAAGCGCTGCTCACGAACTTGTTACTTGTTTTCTGCTGTATAATATACGTGCTGTATTAGCGGCAGTTCGTACGATCTTTAAAAGAGATACTTGCTCTCCAGCAAGGATCATCTCTTCATCTCATACTTTTAGATTATTTGATTATTCAACCTTAAACCTTGCACCGGACGTTCTTGCGTCCTACTGTAGAACTACAAGCCTAAGATCTATCTGATTGTGTCGGTTGCCAATAGTCAGAATAGATCTGGTTGGATTAGCATCCAACCGTAGTGGATATCAGAGAAATATTAGACCACAACAGACCGGCACCTCAACCGGCCTGCAGCTACAGCTCCTGTTGCTCTTCTTTGCCTTTGGATTGAGTCAGCTCAACAGCCAGTTTCAAAAGGAAATTAACAGATTAACAGTCGCAAGCTTGTTGAAGCTTGCAAAAGAAGACAACAGTAGAAGCACCCGACGACGACAATCCGACAGCAGATCATCAATTGACTCGACTACGGACGACGATTGATAGTTCTCTGATCCGATTACATAACAAAGACCAAACGGACAAGCCATTCGTCTTTAATAGAAGCCCATTGCATTGGACACGCCAATAGCAATCTACCTCCATCCAAGAACCACATCACAAGTTCCCCGGATTACATATATTTCCGCGTCTACGCTCCTCGTGACACCATCTTGTCAAGGACATATCGACGCCCATCATTTGATTGTGCTAAGCACCAATAAACACCGACTGCGATTATCAACCGATAATTGTCTTAACCTATCCGCGATATACAACAATTGCTGCGCACAAGGCCAAGCAATTGAGAGTCAACACCATTACCAACAACAACAACGATACAAAGTAAACGCATTTTGTTGTGTTTCATCCCATCTCTATTGACGACACGCCGATACAAGAAACAATCCGACAGCAGATCATCGAACAATCGACTACGGACGACGATTGATAGTTCTCTGATCCGACACGGCACTTGTCATATCCACACCAACCTCTTGGAAATATTGATTGTTAACACACCGATCAGTCAATTCCCCATCTCCAGTACTCTAGAATTTACCAACACCACGAAACAACGACACAAAGAAAACGAATTCCCCTTGTTTCACCACATCTCGTATGAGCAAATTTTTCGTTGCTTCACCACGTCGCCTACACGTCGATTTTCGAAGCCTCGACATTACCACCTGCACGTCACGTCTCATCGAATACGCGTCCCTTCTGTATTACTGAAGACACCAATATTGGTCTCGTCGTCGGACTTTTCCCCATACGCACTGCTGAACCTCACGAATAGAAGGCCTCTACGCGTTCCTGTATCCGTTACTTCTATTGTTACGGACCAGTCGAGTCTCCAACACGCGCTGACTCATAACGATACGCCCATATACCATCGAAAACGACTCCCCATCTCCATTGCCGACACGTCGATACCATTCTGGCCCTCTACCTCACAGTATTGACAGAGATATCCAATTTTCTCGATGCAAGAAGACTACGGTGTTTGTCAACAACAACAAACACGGTAAACAGATTTTCGTTGCCTCTCTGCGTCACCGGCACGTCGTACATCATCGGAAACGGCTTCTCCTCACTATTGCGGACACGCTGGTTTCTCGTCATCAATCTACCAATATTGCCAGAGATATCACGTCATCTGTAAGGTGCCCGTATCCCAGACGAGCGGCGAATTTTCCAGGAAGGACAAGAAGAAAATCGACCGGACGATTCCTATCGCTTCAACTTGGCAGTACTGCAACTCAAACATCTCTGCCATCACCTTTGAATATGGCGCCTGACCAACAGGATAACCCTAATCAAGAGGATGAAGAGGATGTCCCCATCACGGACCTCTTCCCATCATTTGATCAAGCGCTGGCCACTTTCCTACACAACTCCTTTGATGTCCCAAAAGAATCCCACAGCACTTTGTGTGAGGCGCTCATCAATAGCCAGTATAGGACATGGTCAGATTTCCTATTCATTGAAAACATCGATGATCTTGCATATCAAGACAGCGGAACACGGATACCACTCGCTTGGCATGTACAGCTAAAGCTACAACGATTCATTGATTTTGGTCGACACCTCACCGAACAGGGTCTAGACTGGGAAGAACGCAACCATTACACCAAGGAAGCCTTTAAGGCATACTGGAGTGGGATCGTTAAAGCCACAAGAGACTCTGCAGCCGATAGGGTAGTGGCCAATCGCGGCACACCACCAGATGGACCAGGTCGGTCCCCAAAACCGATAGCCCAGCTCCAATATGAATCATGGATCAGAAAACCAAGGGACGAAACCACCTTTCCAGTGCTACAAAATGATGCAACATTCGAACATTGGCTTGTACAATTCAAAGCACAACTAGACGCAAATGGTATTAGCCACACTACATTCCTTGATCCATACTGGCCAGATCACGTGCTTACAGGGTACCCCAAGGACCTCCATGAAAAAAAAAGTGCATTCTTCTGGACACTCCTCCTGCATGTGTTCCAAGGTGATTTTTCTTCCTCATGTGTGTTGTACCACCAAGGGACACGCGATGGTCGTCAGGCTTACTTTGATTTTGTCGCGCTCCACAATCCAGTGTCACCTCTAACGCCTCCAGCAGCACCAGTAGTGTCCTATCCAGCACCTATTTCGGTACGGCCTTCCGCTGTTGGAACCGTGACGGCCTCCACAACCCAAGTGACACCTGTCCAACAGAGCACTCCTACTTCTGCCTGCGAAACTGATGTCCACTCCCATGGTGAAAATCCTGTGGACCCTCCAGGACTAGCTGGTTGCTCCAATCCTGGATCAACTGCTGATTCCACCTCCACCGGTACTTCTACCGACACTTGGAAATACTCGCCCAGCAATGATTCCGTACGATTCAGCAAAGTTGACCCTTCCTCCACTCCTAGTATTGTTCCTGCAGACATTCCTACTGGAGATGTTCCCTCTAAACGTAATTGTGAGCCACATTCCACTCGCAGTCGTGAGTCACCCAACTCTCGATGGACATTTTATTCTCAATCTGAAACCGTGGTATTCCATCGCCCACACAAGTCAGTTTCTTTACCTCCATCTACGTGCGTTTCTTCCTTGCAACTTCCACCATCTGGGGCATCTTCTAAAGATAGTGTCGTTTCAAGCTCAGTTACGAAGCCTCTTTATGGGGCATCCTTTTGCCCAATTTGGAAGTTTCTCTACGGAGCCCGGAAGCCTCTTTATGGGGCATCCTTTTGTCCATTCTTGGGATTTGCTCATTCTGTATTTCTGTGGTGAAAGATTGTTTCCTGAGAATTTTAGTGTTCTCTTTTTCCTTTTGGATCTTTGAGATCGTCCGATCTTCGAGATTTGGTGTTCTCGGTTCTATATCTTTGGGTTCTCTTGCGAGCAGATGTTCTTCGCAATCTGTTCCTTTGCAAGCAGATGTTCTTCGCAATCTGTTTCACCACAGAATACTTGAGGCTCAATCTTCTGGCTCATATCATTCTTGTTTTCAGTGAAAGATCAGTGTTCTCGGATTGGATATTGATTCCTTTCAACTGATGCCAACCTGGGCGATTCGTTCAACGACCCATCGAATTCTACGATTTCCAATCTTCCTCGATCCAATCTAACCTCCGATTGATCCACAATCTACAATTGATACAACATCTAAGATTAGTTGATGTCCAACCATGGGACATCTTACTCCATGCAAAATCGATGCCTAATCATGGGGCATCTTGATCTATGCAAATCCATGCCCAATCATGGGGCATTCTTCTCCTTTGGTACTCTTCCTGTGATAAAGGTTTCTTCCTTTCTATCGAGTAAGCAGATGGGGCATATTACATGTTCCTCACATACGTACTCAGGGAATTTTGTTTGTTCTTCTCACAGAGATAATGCTTGTGCTTCATCACTTGCGAGAGGAAATTAACAGAACTTGCATCGAGTAAATCGTTGATCTACGTCACTCATTCTGATACCTCGGAACACCAGTCCATGGCGTCTCCTATTCATGGGGAGACAACAAGAAGATGATTCAGACGTCAACCTTCCCTTATGCGGGGTTGCATAAGCGTCACAATATTCTATCGTTTCACTACGTACAAAGCATGATAGTGAAAGGCTTCATTCTAATGCTGCACATTCCTGGTAAAGATAATTGTGCAGATATCCTCACCAAGCATTAGGGACACTCATTTGTGTATCCACTGCTCAAGCCCATCTTCCACTTCTGTGGAAATACCAGCGACAACCTCCAAGACAATGGAAGCATAATGTAAAACGTGATGACCTTTCACAAGGAAACATGGGGAGTATTAAATTTCTTTCGTGTCCAAAAGTACCAAAGCTACACAACGCCAGTTATTCTATTTGAACAAATCAATGAGTCCCGTACCAACCAAGTAATCGATTCCCATGGTATATCAATTCCCATGGCGCATCAATTCCCATCGCGTATTGGCGGTGAGCAATCTCTGTTTTCTAATATTGCCCTTGTTCTTTGGTGAGCAAACTTTGATTTTGGAAAGTATCACACGAGCTACGGGAGCAATTCCTGATCATAATGATAAACATATCATAGGATCTTCCTAACGGAACAAGAGAAGAAAACCGTTGGTGTGTGCTTCTCACACAATATATATATATATATATATATATATACATACAGATATATACGGTCAACAATCAATGCATGTACGGAAATAATCAGCGAGTAATCTCATCACTACGCAACGGCAGTTGCAACGTATTTCACCTCAATAAAAGATATATCTTGCATTTTGGCAAGATTTCTATTGGAATACTGAATCAAACGTGAATTTACGTACACGCAAAATACGTGATACGTAATAAGATACGTACAATTTACGTATTATGTATTACATCTTACGTATTACCTTTTACGTATACGTATTACGTATGCGATACAGTATTACGTTTTACGTATACGTAATACGTATTACGTAATACGTATTACGGATACGATACAAGATGAGACGTACGACTATACTGTTGTTACTCTAAAAATCGACCGAAAGGTATAATTGAAATTTAAAGAGATGTGAGCTCAGAGAGACGCTCTTATTTTTACTGTATTTGGGGCTCTCTGCTGTATTTTACATGGTAGAGATCTTCCCCGGTCTTTTCACTAGTAGGGGTTTCTTCGTACCGATACTTCTGTTGCTGTTGGTGTATTAGCGCCGTGTCCGTCTTGCTGTATCGGTCATTCTGTTGGTATTGGTCATTTGTGAGGTTAAGTGTTCTATCCGATGGGGCGTATGCTTGTTCGTTGTATTTAAGGTAGATGAGGAGGCCCATTCGGAATCGGTACTGATTTCCTTGATTCTAATAAGTAGTTTCCTCATGGGATATTAAGTGCATTCTTTTGAATGTACTTAAGGATTCCAAGTGTTTACTTACTGTTCAGGTCTTTGGTTATTTCTTGTTTCTAACCAATTATCCTCTTTTGTTTGTAGCCTTAGGTGATATCGTTTTTACCACTTAAGGATTTTTAGGTAGTGGAGGTGCGTTTGGTTCTAACGCCTTATCAGCGGAATATTCGTATCGTGTATCATCTTCCCGCACCTCGGTCGTCGTTTCGTTTTGTCGGCTTTTCCGATCGAATTTGATGCCGACAACAGTCCGTATTTTTTGCCGACAACACACCCCTTGATCCAATACTCTACTTGCATGGTATTGGATCACTGTCGGAGTATATCATCCCGAGTTTTATCGACTGATGGATCAAACGTTCGGATCGAATCGTAACGGGCAGGCGATCTAACCTGGTTAGTGTCGGGGTATATTTAACCTTGGATCAATTTTGCTGATTTGGATCGAATCGGAATCAGATCGAATCAATTGTAGCAATCGTCGAAGCGCGTACTGTTGACTGGTTTAACCTGCGTAGTGTCCCATGATATGTCTTGCATGCCGAGCGTGCAAGATCCATCCCAATGGTTTGGTTAGATCATCAGCAGGGTTGATGACTCCAGGAATATGGATCATCTTGATTTCACCATTTTCTTTCCATGCTTCAATGGCAAAGAACCTGATTTCAATATGCCTGGTTCTTTCAGTTGGCTTCTGGGCATTTATGATTTCAATTGCCGATGCATTGTCTTCATAGATAGGGGTTGGACCAGCTTGAGCAAATCCTAATTCTTTGAGTACGGATCTGAGGTATCTGGCTGTTTTGGCCGCTGTGACTGCAGCAATGAATTCTGCTTCCGTAGAACTCTGAGCAGTGAGTGATTGTGCTTTGGATCGATAGACAACTGCTCCACCAGCATAAGTGAAGACATATCCTGTGGTGGACCTGCGATGTTTTGGATCATTTCCATATGCTGCATCAACAAAACACATCAACTTGTCGTGCTTGATATCTGCAGGGTATTCTGGGAGTGATCCATCTTGGACTACGTCGGTGTATGGTTCTCCTGATGGAAGAGATGGCTCTGCATTCGGTCTATAGAATCTAATACCCCAAGATCTGGTTGTTTTGAGGTATCGAGCTATGTTCTTCAGACTGGAATAGTGGATTGCAGTGGGATTGGAACTGTATTTTGACATTAGGGTCACTGCATAGCCAATGTCTGGCCGGCAGCTCACATATGCAAACATCATTTCACCTAAGAGTGTTCAGTAGGAGAACCCAGATGTGGATTGTAATGCAGCGTGTTCCTTGGTGCCTTCTAATGGTCCATCCGTATGTGATTGCAGTTGGCTCAGTACTTCAGTTGATAACGGCGCTGATGGCTTGGAGTGGGGTTTCATCTTAGAATCAGTCTCCCAACCATGGGATGTCATGATCCGGTCGATGTAATTGGCACAGGACAGTTCAATGTAATCAGCTGTTTGTTTGACGTCAATTCCATTGAAGTCCTCAAGCAATCCCAATTTTGTAAAGGGGATCACGTCTTCCTTTGGTAGCTTGAGCCTTGCACCTATAATGTCATAGATCTTGTTGGATATGGATTCTGATGTACAAGCTAGTGCAAAATCATCAACTTGTCTCAACATGTAGACCATTTCACCTTCAAAAACTGTTGTATAGATTGTTCTGTCATGCGTGGTGGTCTTGAAGTTGAGATCGGGACCCTTCAAGATCATGTTGATGTGGGTCTCCCATAGTCTACCTGATTCTGGGTGGCCCTGTAGTGCTCGGAGAACCGGGAGCACCATCCTTCTGTCTATGTCTTTGCCATGCTTGTGTCTGTACCAGTCTGCATATGCATCATCTACAGTCATGAAGGTTGGAATTTCAGGTCCAGGACTGTGGTTAAAGGCGTCTTGGGCATCCGCGCCGTAGACTCTGAGATTGAGGCTTGCTGCAATGGCAAAGAACAATCTTTGGATGGGATGTTCAACACAAGATGAATATGACATGGCAATGGCATGCAGAGTTGGAGCTGCATATTTGCTTCCATTGCAACATTGCCTGGCTCTTTTGACACCATTTCTCTTGACACTGTACTGTCAGTGAGGCCTGAGAATAATCGCGTCTGGGTCCTTAGCTGTATTGAATTGGCGAGCCAAACATTTCCAAATCTTCAAACTGATCAAGCTGCTATTGCTCCGCAGCTTCCCATTCTGCCCAGGTGGATAGAGACTTGAGATTCCGTCGAGTGAAGTGTCCTAGTGCTTGTTCTTCAGGTGTAGTTGCATTTGAATTGATGGCTTTGATTAAGAGTTCAATTTGTTCAGTTGGTAGTGAATCTGGATCTAGGGGTAATGAATGGTTACCTGGTTTATGAAGCTTAGTAATGGCTCTGAGCGAAGCAATGTCAATAGTAGGAATGACCACGTCCATGTCATCTTCAATTGGGGCCAAGTGTTTTTGGATGGAGGCATGGAGGGCTTCAGTGTGGTCAACTTGGTTGATTCTGGATTGGATGATGTTCTTGTATTTGGTGCCAATTTTTTATTGATGGTCTTGATGGATGAGATCCGGTCCAAAAAAGGTGGGTCTTCTTCATCAGTGGGTTCTTTCCAAGACGTATTGGGAGCAAATAAGCCATATTCATTTGAGTGTTTCCGGATGTCTTTCAGAGACAATTTCTCTTCAAGTGCAAAAGCGATAGGAGTATCGGTATCTATTGAATTCCTCACCCCTCGAGCGTGTGATTGGTGCAGTGCGGTGGTGACATCAGCAGCAGTAAAGACACGGTTGTGATTGATAGATACAATATAAGCGCCCCTAAGCTTGGAGAGAGTCTTCTTGTGGGAGGAGAAAAGCGTGGAGGCAGGACTTTTGGGAAGGATGTCGGTGATGTACGCGCGGCCAAGCAGTGAATCATTGGCATACCGGAGACCGAATGCTGGATCAGTACAGGAACTGGTAACAGGGAGCCTGAGATTGGTGAGGTCGGCAAACGGCGTGATGGAAAACTGGAAATCGCTGGATGAGACTTCAGTAGGCTCTGGTGGCAGTTGAACGTTGTCATCAGTTCGGAGCAGGTGCTTGACATTAGTGGGAAGATCTGCAAGTGGGAGATCATTCATGCCTTCGTCGAACCGGACATGGGTGGCTATCTTGACTCGATGTGTCTCAGTATCATACCAAAGGATGTTTCTGGTAGTGTATGGGACAAAACCCAGGAATATGCCTTTTCGTGCATTGGGTTTGAGCTTAATAGATCTCTTGCCCGGAGGTCTAACCCAAACTCTGCAACCAAAGGTTCGGAAATCAGCAAGGTTTTCCTTACGACCAGTTGCCAATTCCAATGGTGAATGTGGTTGGTTGCCTTCAGGGAATGCATTGGACAACCGAAGTGCATGGTAGAAAGCAAAGGGCCAAAACTTGATGGGCAAATTAGCACCAGATAGCATGGTTCGCATGGAATAAGCCAGAGTGCGATGCCCTCTTTCAACTGTACCATTCTGGTGTGAAGCATCAGCACCAGTGGGGAAAATTGAGTATCCAAACGCTGAGAAGAGGTTTCTGATATCAGGGTTGTGATAGAGTTCGCCACCTTGGTCAACTGAAACATACTTGTTGGTACAAGCCGGGTTGTACTGGGAAAAGAAATGTTCCAACCAATGTAGGGGTGCTGCCTTGGATATTCGGGTATCGCCATATTTCATACCAGTAAAGTGGTCTGTGATCAGAATCCAGGCTGTTTCTCCATGGATGCCTTCATAGTCGCGCTTGCGTTTGCTGTTGGAGGATCTCGCGCCAGAGAATGCAAAATCAACTGATAATCCTTGAAAAGGTTGTGTGGCTTTTCTTGTGGAATGTGGGCCAGCAGGTGTTTTAGTTTGCTTGCATTGTATGCAAGTTGGGCATTGATCAAGAATACTTGTTTGGCGCTTGAACTTTGGGACTCCAATAATGTGCTTATGAGCTTGATAGAGAAAATCATCGCATGGGTGTCCCAACCTTTGGTGCCACAGAAGTTTCGATGTCCTGGTTTTGATGGCTTGGATTGGGATATTTTTGTCCACAATCTTGGTGAAAAACAGTTTGGCATCAAACCTTGGCGTGTCACTAGTATCAGACTGAGCTTTTGCTGCTTCAGTGCATTTTTGCAGATTGACAAGATTGGTGTAGATATCATACCTGTAGTTGCTAATGGCTTCTTTGGAGGCCAGTTCACAAGCTTCCTTGAACTGCATGTCAGTCGCCAAAGCATAGGCTGACGATGTGGCACAATTAGCATACGTCCGAGAACTGTTTCGCGGGGTTCGAATTTACTTCTCGCGCACAAATTTTGTGCGTGATTTTAACACGGCAATATGTCTGGACACCCTGAAATTCCCACCCCCAGTTATTGCCTTAAAATAATACAAAAAACAATTCTGTGCGCGTGATGCACATTACTCTACTCTCGAATAAAAAAAATTGATTTCAGTCTTATTATTCTGTACGAACAACACTTACTTGTATTCATGAATAAAAAAGAAATCTTGAGTCAGTATTAATTCCAAAACATTAATCTACCAAACAACAATTCAATTCTGCTCTCCTAATTGTGAATTCTATTTCTCGACTACAATATTCCCTTTTTAAAATGTAGATTCTATTATGCTTTATTTATTCCTATTGCAACGTATTACGAATCCTCCATTATTTCTAAGATTCTCAAAATTAAGCTCAAGATTATTAGTAGGTTTGTATTATGTATGTACTGTTATTTTCTACATTAGTTCACCCATAGATAAACTTTCATTCATCGATGCTGTTATTGCCGGATCAATATAGATGTTTCTTTTCTTTTTCTTTTTTGGTCCACTACAATTAGTGGAGCTGCTACTAGTAATATTTGCATCGCCATGCTTATTGTTGGTGTAATCTGTTGAACTTTCGTTCCTAAATCTGTCCCTCATCATTTCTTCCAATTTCCTTCCTGTTTCTGGGTGTTTTCGCATCTCGCCAATTTTGTCGCACAAGTCACTGAACAACTCACGTCCTTCATCCATCCATCCATTTCTGCTTCCACTGTCAGAATCGCAGAATTTTTTTTTTTTGTCGCGGAATTGTGGCATCACCCTTTCGCCGCTGCTGGTTCACCCATACATGATGCTCATTGTAGATCAGTACCAATGCAAATGCTTCATCTGCTATAGTAAATATATCACTCAGCAAGTGCCTCTCCTTCCGTTGTTTGAAATTGGAATTTGTCGGATTGATTGCCGACATGATTCTTGTAACAAAATAATAAAAATCTTCATCTTCCGCGTCTTTGTATGTTCTGTATTTAGGGTTTAAAATACCTGTGTCCTCATATTCTGTGCCTTCAATAACTGCCACAGTACCAGGGAATGTGATAGGGACTCGACCTTTTCTGTAATCGTCTGTACGGAAGTATCATCAGTATCAACGGGCAGCATGTTAGTGTTGTCGGACCAAAAATAGATTCCAAAATTCCTAATTTCAACAACCAATTCTCCCACCTGTATTTACCTATCCAGTTTTTTCTCGCTAATGTTTGTGAGTTGTGCCTCAATGCGGTCAGTACTGTCCCTACTCGTTTCCTGTAAAAGGAACAGAATGACGCAAGTGGAATATTTTTTGGCTTCATGATCGCACTTGCTTCAACAGCTTTTTGTATTACATGCGCCGTTACCTTTTCATTGATAGGGAACTTCATGTTGTGGTACCAATGTTTTTTGACGTAATCCCTTAGCTGCTTGTCCACTGTTTCAGTCATATCACTCAAAGCCTTAAGCATATCGTTGTCTATTATAAGCCCATATTCGTCTGTAATTGTACTTACTGCTCGTTCTCTTGTGTTGCTGGCATTATCAGTCCCCTCTCCCTGCATGGTTGCCTCCGTTTGTTTAGGTACCATTACTACCTTTCCCATCCCTATAGGTGGTTCCCTCTCTTGTTGCCGTAAGTGTTTTGCCAGTTCCTCTGCCAATTTGTCATATTGGATTTTTTTCATGACAAGTTCCGCAACATCCTCTAAATTGTAGCTTTCTCCTTTAGATGTTTTCTCTACCACATTGGTTTTTGTTCCTTCTTTCTGTTGGTTCGTTACTGTAGTGGTGGTTGTGTTGGTAATGCTCAGCGCTGGTTCGTTACTCTGGTTGATGGTGTTTTGTTCTTCCGTGTTTGTAGTAGTAGAAATTGTGTTGTCGGTACCATTTTTTTTACTGTTGCCCTTTGATGCGTTCATAGTTGTGGTATTACTGTTACTCACTTTGTTAGTAATTGCGGTGTTTGTTTTCACTCTTTTTTTCTTACCGTTGTTGTCCCCTGTATTTTGATGATCACCGGGCCGGATGGTTTTGTTGTTTCGAAGGGTCTTCCCCTCGGATTTTTTGCTTCGTCGTGTCTTTCCGATAGCATTCATATTTTTTTATTTTATTTACTGAATACGGTGCCGATCAAGAATCATGTGTTTCTTTTTGTGTGGTTATGTGTGTGTACTAATAATTTTGTCGGGTTGTGTACGGTGTTGTGTGTTGTGTGTGTTGTGTGTGTCGTGTGTGTGTGTGTGTGTACGGTGTTTTGTGTAGTATGTGTACGATGTTTTGTGTGTAGAGTTTTTCCGTGGGTTCTGTACTATGTTGTTTTCCCTAACTTCTTCTGTGTGTTGTCTGGTTTTGGGCGCGCTGTTATATTTGTAGAAGTAGATCACGTACCTGTGCCAGCCATCCCTCCCGCGCCATAATTTTTACAGAAGGGAAACTTTTGATCACACTAAGGTTATGTATTTCAATCCTCTAGTCACATGTAGAATCTCGTAGACTGCACCTAACATACCGTACTGTCTTGTGTGCCATTTGTATCTACAAACCACAACATTGTCTGTACTGTGTGTGGCAAAGTTGTTCCCAATATGCATTTAAAAGTTGTTCCCAACATGCATTTCGTAAGTCATGTGTTATGCATTCATGGCCTGGTACAATAACTTTGGTAGTCATTACCAAATGTGACTGCTTGTGCCCTGGAATTGCACCAAAAATACCCTCATGTTTGCCATATGGATAGTCAAACCACAACATTTCTGGCATTCTGAGTGACAAAGTTGTTCCCAATATGCATTTGATTAGTCCTGATAAATGTATTCATAGTTTGGACCGGATACTTTTGGAGGCATTACCCAATAACTCAGTTTGTGCCCTAGATTTGCACCAAAAATACCCTCATCGTGTTTGCCATTTCGAGAGTCAAACCACAACATTTCCAGCATTCTGTGTGACATAGTTGTTCCCAATATGCATTTGATGAGTCACGAGGAATGTATTCTTTGCTTGGACCGGATACTTTTTTAGTCATTACCCAATAAGGTAGTTTGTGCCCTGGAATTGCACCCAAAATACCCTCATGTTTGCCAGTTGGAGAGTCAAACCACAACATTTTGGGCATTCTGTGTGACAAAGTTGTTCCCAATATGCATTTGATGACGAGTCATGATGAATGTATTCATGGCTTGGACCAGATACTTTTTGAGTCCTTACCCAATAAGTTGCTTTCTTGTGCCCTGGAATTGCACCAAAAATACCCCCATGTTTGCCATTTGTAGAGTCAAACCTAAAGATTTTGGGCATTCTATGTGACAAAGTTGTTTCCAATATGCATTGGATGAGTCATGATGAATGTATTCATGGCTTGGACCCGATACTATTTGAGTCATTACCCAATAAGTTAGTTTGTGCCCTAGAATTGCACCAAAATATCCCCATGATTGCCTTTTGTAGAGTCAAACCACAACATTTTGGCATTCTGTGTGACAAAGTTTGTTCCCAATATGCATTTGATGAGTCATGATGAATGTATTCATGGCTTGGACCAGATACTTTTTGAGTCCTTACCCAATAACAAGTAACTTTGTGTCCTGGAATTGCATCAAAAATACCCCCATGTTTGCCATTTGTAGAGTCAAACCACAACATTTTGGGCAGTCTGTGTGACAAAGTTGTTCCCAATATGCATTTGATGAGTCATGATTGATTTATTCATGGCTTTGATTAGATACTTTATGAGTCATTACCCACTAAGTAAGTTTGTGTCCTGGAATTGCATCAAAAATACCCCCATGATTGCCATTTGTAGAGTGAAACCACAACATTTTGGGCATTCTGTGTGACAAAGTTGTTTCGAATATTATTAAATTCCTTTCGTGACCAGAAGTACCAAAGCTACCAAAGGGTAGATTTCCTATGCGCATGAATCAATGAGTCCCGTATCCATCTAAGTAATCGATTCCCACGGCATATCGATTCCCACGGCGCATCGATTCCCATCGCGCATAAACGGTGAGCAATCCCTGTCTTACGATATTGCCATTGTTCTTCGGTGAGCAAACTCTGATTTCATAAAATATCACACGAGCTACGGGAGCAATTCCTGACCTTAATGATAAACATTTTATGGAGTCTCCCGAACGGAACAAGAGAAGAAAACCGTTGGCATGTGATTCTCACACAATACATATACATGCATACAAATATATATGGTCAACGACTAATACATGTACGGAAATAATCAGCGAGTAATCTCAGCACTACGCAACAGCAGTTGCAACGTATTCATCTCAATAAAAGAGATATCTTGCATTTCGGCAAGATTTCACTTTATCTCATACTTTTAACATTCAACTGATTTATATCCCAAAATTCACACTAGTTGCTACCAACTACTTGTAATCTACATACTAAGGTCTGTCTCGCTGCAATCTGAATAAGTCACAGCAAGAGGAGATCTGGCGTTTCCCTAGTCTCGCCTGTAGTCCGATTATCCGTTGCCGAAAGTATCCAAACACAATTGTCACGCGTAGAGTACAATCGTTCGTCTACTAACACACTAACACAGCGTTGCTGTTCTTCAGAAATCCTTGAATCAGACTCTCAACGAATCGGATTCAGAAGGAAAATAATAGATTAACAGTCGCAAGCTCTAAGAAGGCTTGCACACAAGAAGGAACAGGAACGGAATTAATCATAATCCCTACGCTGGCATATGCACGTCGCACATCGCACAAGAAGCAGTTCCCATTCCCAATTACCACGCACTTCCTTCCAAGACTCCGAACCACCACAGATGCCAAACATAACGGTACCGGTAATGACCGGCAATGCACTCGGAGGCGAAGAGAAGAACGACGCCGAAGTCACCACCATCGAACGCTTTCCCAGCTTCGATGCTGATATGAGAAAGATACTCATATCATTACTCAACGTAACAAGTGAGATTACTAGCAAGTTGTGCCTAGCTCTCAAAGAAGGCGGATTATGCGAATGGAGGTCGTTCCTCGACGCACTTATCGAACCGGATTTTGCACGTGAACTTACCTATATGGAACGAGGATTGGCAACGCAAATCCCTCGCTCCATTCAAAGGAGCATAGAAGCACTTGCGGATTTCGCTATCGACCTACAAGAAGCCGATGTCGATCTAGCAGAAGACAAGAGGAACTGGAAGGATGTAAAGTCATATACATACAGAGAATTCCAGTCATTCCGCGAAGAACGTGCCCAACGCTTGCGTAACGAATCTGTTCTGAACCCACCACCTCCTCCGGCAGGAAGTAACAAAAAGTCACCTCAGCAGGTAAAGTACGAATCATGGTGCCGAAAAGCACGAGATGAAAAGTCCTTTACACCCCTCACGAATGACTCGAGATTTGAACACTGGCTCGTAGGTTTCAAAGCTAAACTTGAGGCATACGACATCGATACAGAGACATTCCTCGATGAAACTTGGCCTCCAGCCACGCTCGTGGGTTACACCCGTGATCTCTACATCAAACAATGTGCCTTCTTCTGGGTACTAATGTTGGAAGTCTTCAAGAGTGACCTTTCTGCATCATGTGTACACAGTCATTCTACCACTCGTGATGGACGCCAGGCCTACTTCGACTTCGTAAACCTTCATAGCCAATCAAAAGCAAAGGTATACGACAACTCGACCCAGCTACAAGCGTTGCTCAAGTTGAACCTCAACAATTGGAAGGAATCCAAAGTGAAATTCATCACACATTGGTTTGACGAATTGAATCATCTCAACAAGCTCCGTCCTCCCAACAAGCCCCTCGAGTATCACACTGTAAAATCAGCATTGTGTCAGGCATGCTACTCCAGCTTCCAGCTAAGCGAACAGTTTGCCAAAGTCAAGGATCCAGGTGGGACGAATAGCACCGTGACGGATGCAGTTGCCGAAGCCGCTGCTATCCATGATCTTAAAATCACGCTTTTGCTCGAAGCAACTCGACTTGATTCCCAGTCTGCGATGTCTGCTCCTCGTTCGACCGTACGTGCACACGTTCATGATTTCTCTTCTGACTCGATTCAACACCATGACGACTATGCTCTTCCCATCGAATTTGAAGGCGACTATCAAGATTATGCTGTGTTCAAGGCTGGACGTACCCCTGACCCTACCACAAGGTTACCTACAAACATATGGAAGGCCTTGTCACGTCAGGACATGAAGAGTTGGCTTAGTTTTTCTCCGGAAGGAAAGAAAATCGTGGTTGCCTCATTGCGACACGACTTACTTAACACTAACCAACCTGACCCCAACAGTGTCAAACCCATTACACGAAAGGCATACCAACATGAACATTCGGTATCTTTTCAAGAAGACAATACTTCGACGAAGGATGATCATGCCAATTCCACAGCAGACCTACATCCTGCTGTAGAAAATGATCGTAGAGGCGTTTTCCATGCATCTCTAGGTGTATACAAATCAACGACCACCTCGTCTAAGGACCAGCGACCTCTCAAGTCTTCCGTGTCACCCGCGCATCCAGCTCGATTCCTTTCAAACAACCCTGACATTCAGTACAAAAAGGACGGTGACACCCAAATACCTGTCGGAACACCATCGTATTCCGCCAATTTTCACCAATGGTATACTTCCGAGGATGATCTCACCTTTCCTAATGATGGTCCCGTAACGTCATACACATACCGTATACACAAAACTACGGTTACTAGCCCTGGCTTTGCCATGGTTGATCGCGGCGCAAATGGCTGCATCATCGGTAATGATGCATGTCTCATCTCCAAGGATATTCCACCACGATATGTTAACGTCACCGGCATTAACAATCATCAGGTACAAAACATTCCCATTGCTACATGTGGAGCATATTCCATGTCGAACAGAGGCCCCGTCATTCTCATTTTCAATGAATGTGCCTATACAGGACGACATCCTTCTATATTGTCATCCGGCCAGATGGAAGCATATTTTTCCACTGTAGACGACACGTCCATCAAAGCAGGCGGAGGACAGGTCATCACCACCTCCGATGGCTATGCACTGCCTCTTAGCATACGACACGGCTTACCATACCTTGCGATGCGAAAGTATACGACTGTCGAATTTGACACGTTACCACATGTTATCATGACGTCCGATAAACATTGGGACCCATCTGTTCTCGATACCACGATCAGTGCAAAGGATGAACAATTTCTCCAGAAATATCCTCCTCAACCACAGCAACTCCCCTATGCCGATTACGACGAATATGGGAACCCACGCTGCCTTGAAGGATTCGATATATCTGTTTCTCCCGGGTCCTCCACGGTTACATCCCTCAGCTCGTATTCCAGCCATTCCACACGATCTCCCTTTCTTCCGATTGATGATCATAAGAACAACGATCGCTCCTTTTGGCTTACTTCCACTGACTACGCTCATCAAGAACGTCTCGCATGCTGCGCGCCAACCGCAGTCTCTGGAACAATCACTGCGTTTCCGACAGATTGTACAGACAGTGACACTACGCGCATTGCAGCTACGCCCCGCGAAAGATATCCCAACGAACATGACTACTTATCCCTGAAACCTTTCTTTTGTTGGGTTTCCACCGATCGCATCAAAGCTACTTTTGAAAACTCAACCCAATACGGTTCGTTAGCGGTTAGCCCTGATGGTAACATTTTCAAACGGTTTCATTCCCCTCAACCGGCCATGAACGTTCGCCCCTTTAATGACGATGTTATGTCCGATGCAGTTTATTCAGATGTCCCAGCAATTGATGGTGGATCCAAGATTGCTCAGATCTTCTTCGGCCGCAAATCGCATATTATTCACGTTGAAGAAATGCGTACCACCGGCGATTTTCTACCCTGCTTTCAGAACTTTGTTCGAAAATGGGGAAGACCCATCCGCCTCCTTTGCGACCACGGTAACTATCAATCAAGCAAGAAAGTCATGGATTACCTCAAGATGTTATGGATTGGACTCTGGCAAAGTGAACCATACCACCAACATCAGAATCAATTCGAACGACGATACCAAACGTTCAAACGCATTGTCAATCGCGTCATGGATCGTACCGGCACACCACCACACATGTGGTTACTGTGCATGACATACGTCGCGGGTCTCCTTAATGTTGTCTCTGACCCTACGCTGTCCGATAAACAACCGATCTTCATTGCCACGGGTACAATTGGCGACATCAGCGCATACACCAGTTTCTTCTGGTTTGAACCTGTGTATTTCAAGACCAATGACTCCCCTTTCGGTACCAAATCTACCGAACGGCTAGGTCATTTCGTCGGCATCGCTGAACATGTTGGCAATGGACTCTGCTTTCGAATCTGGGATCCAGTTACCAACAAGTTACTAGACCGGTCCGGTGTTCGATCTGCTCTTACACCTGAGTCACGTAACAAACGCGCGGGCTTATTTACTGATGATGGTTTCATCAAATGGCGTAATGCAAAGGATTCCTTACCCCGTATATACGCCACTGGAGAAGCTCCAGCTTTCAAACATGGGGAGCATACCAATCAGAATAAACTCATTGACGAGTCTACTAAACCAAACAGCTCAGTTTCCCCTAACGGTTCACCTGCTGATTCTGACACCGCCAATGACACCGTTCCATCTGCGCCAACAGATACCACGCACCACGCATCTGGCACTCAACCAAATCTTCAACCACCCACCCACCCCTCGTTACCGAGCTTTCTTTATAAGAAGGTCGATGACAGCCCAAGCTGGTCACCTTCTCCACTCCCTAACAACTATGGGGAGAGTCTTGATGGTCCTCCTACGACACACATCTTCAGCAAGACATCTGATGGCACTCTCCTTACTGAAGATGATTTTGATCCACCGGAATTAGCATACTTTGATGTTAGTGACGTCACAACTCCACACACCAACCCCGCTACTCCTTCAGTAGACCCATCACAGGTAGTTGTTACCGACGAAGAAGGTAACGCACAATTTGACGATGATGGTAAACCTATTACCATTCCTACGATCCCGATTGCCGATCTACAAGGACGTTCCTTCCTTGTAACCAATCTCGATGGCACTCGGAAACGTCTCACCATTGTCGATGTTGAAGACAGTCTTGAACGCAATAAAGACTTCATCAAGTTCAAGTGTAAACACTCCGATGACGAACTCGATGATATCATTGCATACAATGACGTCATGAATTACATCCATCGTGATTCAACACAAGAAGACGGCAAACTCTGGTCGTTTCGCCGCATCCTAGGACACCAAGGTCCACTGGATAACAAGCACCCTCAATACAAAGGTTCCAAGTATAACCTTTGGATTGAATGGGAGAATATGGAGCGCACATATGAACCTCTGGCCAATATTGCAGCTGATGACCCAGTCACCGTTGCAAAATATGGGAAAGACAACAACTTGCTTGACCTCCCAGGTTGGAAACGTCTCAGGAGAATCACCAACCTAGCCCGACGAACCAAGAAACTTGATCGACTCGTGCATCAAGCCAAACTACGTTCTTTCCGTACCACTCCGCAGTATCAGTATGGATTCAAAGTGCCTCGTAACCACGAAGAAGCCCTCCGATTTGATCAAGCCAACGGGAACACCAAATGGGAAGATGCCACCACTCTTGAAATGGCACAACTCAATGAATACAATACATTCATTGATAAAGGCGTATACAAGACAAGCTCCATTCCCACGGGATTCCAACAGATCAAGGTACACATGATATATGCTGTCAAACACGACGGAAGACACAAGGCTCGACTCGTTGCTAACGGTAATCTCACTGAGGCCCCTATCCACAGTGTTTACGCAGGCGTCGTATCTCTTCGCGGTCTACGTATGTGCCTATTCCTAGCTGAACTCAACGATCTAGAAGCATGGGGTACCGACATAGGTAACGCATACTTAGAAGCAGTCACCTGCGAGAAAGTATGCATCAAGGCAGGTCCCGAATTCGGATCGTTGGAGGGTCACCTATTGGTCATTTACAAAGCCCTATATGGTCTCAGGTCTTCAGGCAAGTGTTTTGGAGACTTACTCGCGGCTTGTCTCATCGAACTCGGCTTCGAAAGATCCCGCGCAGAACCGGAAATATTCCTCAAACCCGGAACGAACAAGCATGGTGAACGTGTATATGAGCTTATATGCACATATGTCGATGACCTATGTCTCTGCATGGCCGATCCCAATTCCTTCTTGAAGATATTGCAATCGTCACCATACAACTTCAAATTGAAGGGATCCGGACCTATGAACTTCCATTTAGGATGTGGATTTGAGCGCGATGAACATGGTGTTTTGTGCATGAATCCCATAAAGTTCATCGAAAAGATGGAAGCATCTTACGAACAAATGTTCGGATGCAAACCTAGCACTAGGTTCCAATCGCCCATCGCGGAGAACGATCATCCTGAATTGGACTCCTCAGCCTTTCTTGAAGAAACCGGTATACAGAAATACCAAAGTATGATCGGTTCACTGCAATGGATCATCGCTATTGGTCGTTTCGATGTACAAACAGCCGTGATGACGCTCTCAAGTTTCAGAGCTCAGCCACGAGATGGGCATCTCGAACGTGCTAAACGTATCTATGGATATATCTCCAAATTTAGACATTTTAAAATCAGATTCCGAGTGGAACCGCCCGATTTTATATTGACTAAACCCGACACCATCGACTGGTCCAACACCGTCTATGGGGAGCATTCTGAGGAGCTACCCGACGACGCTCCTGCACCGCTTGGAAAGACAGTAGTGTTATCACACTTCTATGATGCCAACCTCATGCATGATATTCTCAGTGGCAAGGCAGTTACCGGCATACTTCATTTCGCAAACAAGACTCCCATGATGTGGTTCTCGAAGAAGCAGTCTACTACGGAAACAGCCACCTTTGGAGCTGAATTTGTTGCAGGAAGAACTTGCATCGAACAGATAGTCGACCTACGCCACTCATTCCGATACCTCGGAACACGAGTTCATGATATCTCATACTCTTGGGGTGACAACGAAAAGATGATTCAGACGTCGACCTTTCCTTACGCAAGGTTGCATAAGCGTCATAACATTCTATCGTTTCACTACGTACGGAGCATGATAGCGAGAGGTTTCATTTTAATGATGCACATCCCAGGTAAGGATAACTGTGCAGACATTCTCACCAAGCATTGGAGTCACTCAGTTGTGTATCCACTGCTCAGGCCCATCTTCCACTTCTGTGGTAATACTGGCGACCTTCTCCAGGATGATGGAAGCATCATGTAGAGCGTGATGACCCTTCACGAGGAAACATGGGGAGTATTAAATTCCTTTCGTGACCAGAAGTACCAAAGCTACCAAAGGGTAGATTTCCTATGCGCATGAATCAATGAGTCCCGTATCCATCTAAGTAATCGATTCCCACGGCATATCGATTCCCACGGCGCATCGATTCCCATCGCGCATAAACGGTGAGCAATCCCTGTCTTACGATATTGCCATTGTTCTTCGGTGAGCAAACTCTGATTTCATAAAATATCACACGAGCTACGGGAGCAATTCCTGACCTTAATGATAAACATTTTATGGAGTCTTCCGAACGGAACAAGAGAAGAAAACCGTTGGCATGTGATTCTCACACAATACATATACATGCATACAAATATATATGGTCAACGACTAATACATGTACGGAAATAATCAGCGAGTAATCTCAGCACTACGCAACAGCAGTTGCAACGTATTCATCTCAATAAAAGAGATATCTTGCATTTCGGCAAGATTTCACTTTATCTCATACTTTTAACATTCAACTGATTTATATCCCAAAATTCACACTAGTTGCTACCAACTACTTGTAATCTACATACTAAGGTCTGTCTCGCTGCAATCTGAATAAGTCACAGCAAGAGGAGATCTGGCGTTTCCCTAGTCTCGCCTGTAGTCCGATTATCCGTTGCCGAAAGTATCCAAACACAATTGTCACGCGTAGAGTACAATCGTTCGTCTACTAACACACTAACACAGCGTTGCTGTTCTTCAGAAATCCTTGAATCAGACTCTCAACGAATCGGATTCAGAAGGAAAATAATAAATATGCATTGGATGAGTCATGATTAATGTATTCATGGCTTGTACCCGATACTTTTTGAGTCATTACCCAATAACAAGTAACTTTGTGCCCTAGAATTGCACCATAAATACCCCCATGTTTGCCATTTGTAGAGTCAAACCACAACATTTTGGGCAGTCTGTGTGACAAAGTTGTTCCCAATATGCATTTGATGAGTCATGATTGATTTATTCATGGCTTTGATTAGATACTTTATGAGTCATTACCCACTAAGTAAGTTTGTGTCCTGGAATTGCATCAAAAATACCCCCATGATTGCCATTTGTAGAGTGAAACCACAACATTTTGGGCATTCTGTGTGACAAAGTTGTTTCGAATATGCATTGGATGAGTCATGATTAATGTATTCATGGCTTGTACCCGATACTTTTTGAGTCATTACCCAATAACAAGTAACTTTGTGCCCTAGAATTGCACCATAAATACCCCCATGTTTGCCATTTGTAGAGTCAAACCACAACATTTTGGGCAGTCTGTGTGACAAAGTTGTTCCCAATATGCATTTGATGAGTCATGATTGATTTATTCATGGCTTTGATTAGATACTTTATGAGTCATTACCCACTAAGTAAGTTTGTGTCCTGGAATTGCATCAAAAATACCCCCATGATTGCCATTTGTAGAGTGAAACCACAACATTTTGGGCATTCTGTGTGACAAAGTTGTTTCGAATATGCATTGGATGAGTCATGATTAATGTATTCATGGCTTGTACCCGATACTTTTTGAGTCATTACCCAATAAGTTAGTTTGTGCCCTAGAATTGCACCATAAATACCCTCATGTTTGCCATTTGGAGAGTCTAACCTTAAGATTTTGGGCATTCTATGTGACAAAGTTGTTTCCAATATGCATTTGATGAGTCATGATGAATGTATTCATTGCTTGGACCGGATAGTTTTTGAGTCATTACCCAATAAGTTAGTTTGTGCCCTGGAATTGCACCAAAAACACCCTCATCTTTTCCATTTGGAGAGTCAAACCACATCATTTTGGGCATTCTGTGTGACAAAGTTGTTCCCAATATGCATTTGATGAGTCATGAGGAATGTATTCATTGCTTGGTCTATATATTTTTTGAGTCAATATCCAATAATGTAGTTTGTGCCCTGGAATTGCACCAAAAATACCCCCATGATTGCCATTTGTAGAGTCAAACCTTAAGATTTTGGGCATTCTATGTGACAAAGTTGTTTCCAATATGCATTTGATGAGTCATGATGAATGTATTCATTGCTTGGACCAGATACTTTTTGAGTCATTACCCAATAAGTTACTTTGTGCCCTAGAATTGCACCAAAAATACCCCCATGATTGCCATTTGTAGAGTCAAACCTTAAGATTTTGTGCATTCTATGTGACAAAGTAGTTCCCAATATGCATTTAATGAGTCCTGATGAATGTATTCATTGCTTGGACCGGATACTTTTTGTGTCATTACCCAATAAGTTAGTTTGTGCCCCGGAATTACACCCAAAATACCCCCATGTTTGCCATTTGGAGAGTCAAACCTTAAGATTTTGGGAATTGGATGTGACAAAGTTGTTCCCAATATGTATTGGATGAGTCATGATGAATGTATTCATGGCTTGGACCAGATACTTTTTGAGTCCTTACCCAATAACTCAGTTTGTGCCCTAGAATTGCACCAAAAATACCCCCATGATTGCCATTTGTAGAGTCAAACCTTAAGATTTTGGGCATTCTATGTGACAAAGTTGTTTCCAATATGCATTTGATGAGTCATGATGAATGTATTCATTGCTTGGACCAGATACTTTTTGAGTCATTACCCAATAAGTTACTTTGTGCCCTAGAATTGCACCAAAAATACCCCCATGATTGCCATTTGTAGAGTCAAACCTTAAGATTTTGTGCATTCTATGTGACAAAGTAGTTCCCAATATGCATTTAATTAGTCCTGATGAATGTATTCATTGCTTGGACCGGATACTTTTTGTGTCATTACCCAATAAGTTAGTTTGTGCCCTGGAATTACACCCAAAATACCCCCATGTTTGCCATTTGGAGAGTCAAACCTTAAGATTTTGGGAATTGGATGTGACAAAGTTGTTCCCAATATGTATTGGATGAGTCATGATGAATGTATTCATGGCTTGGACCAGATACTTTTTGAGTCCTTACCCAATAACTCAGTTTGTGCCCTAGAATTGCACCAAAAATACCCCCATGATTGCCATTTGTAGAGTCAAACCTTCAGATTTTGGGCATTCTATGTGACAAAGTTGTTCCCAATATGCATTTGATGAGTCATGATGAATGTATTCCTGGCTTGGACCAGATACTTTTTGAGTCATTACCCAATAAGTTACTTTGTGCCCTAGAATTGCACCAAAAAGACCCCCATGATTGCCATTTGTAGAGTCCTACCTTAAGATTTTGGGCATTCTATGTGACAAAGTAGTTCCCAATATGCATTTAATGAGTCATGATGAATGTATTCATTGCTTTGACCTGATACTTTTGGAGTCATTACCCAATAAGTTAGTTTGTGCCCTGGAATTGCACCAAAAATACCCCCATGATTGCAATTTGGAGAGTCAAACCTTAAGATTTTGGGCATTCTGTGTGGAAAAGTTGTTTCCAATATGGTTAGGGTTACATCCTGTCCGAAAATTAAGTAATTATTAAGAACATTCATTTTCGAACGTACATACATTCGTACGTACGACGTTCGAAAAAGAATTCGAAAAAGAATCTGGTACGTACGACGTTCGAAAAAGAATCTGGTACGTACGTTCGAAAAAGAATCTCGTACGTACTACGTTCGAAGTACGAAGAATCTCGTATGTATGGTACGAGTACGAGATTCTTTGAGATTCTTTTTCGAACGTACGTAGCGTACGAGATTGATTTTTTTTGGTACGTACAAATTATCTAGTACAAAAAACGTGTAGAATTCTACAGGAGATTGATTTTTTTTTTCGTATCGTGTAGAATTCTACAGGAGTTGAAGTACCCTTTTTTTTTTTCTACCTCGCAAAAAAAATCTCTCTCACACAAACACACAGTAATTTTATTTTCTACCTCGCGACAAAAAAAATCACTTTTTCTACCTCACGACAAAAAAAACACTTTTTCTACCTCGCAACAAAAAAAACAATCTACTACCGTACCTCGCAACAACAAAAAAATCACTTCATAATCTGCCTTCTTACATCCGACTTATTTGACTAGGGTGTTGGTTCTTGTAATCAACACTCCGTCCGAGAACGTTTGATCCAAAACCTCTTTTGAGCCGGAGGATCTGTTGTCAGATATTTTAGTCCGAAATAACAGCCTTGTACTGCAAAAGAAGTAGTTAGCATTTGATGAGAAGGGGATTTGCTGGATAGATATTGTTTGGACTGCAGCCTTACATATACGTCTTGAAATCAATGAACTGGCTTTGTCCCTTGCAATTATATCAACAGGAACAAGGTACTGTTTTTCGTGACATGGAGTAAGAAGTATTCTACGGCAGCAACTACAATTTCATCGGGACGATTGTCGGAACGACGGTACGAATAAACGGTAAGAATGAGAGAGATAGGCATCGGCAATTGATTGGTCTTCCACTCCACCGGCATTACTGATAATGTATTTCTTCTCTGTTTTTCTTATTTTCATAGGACCGGAACGGAAGCAACGGATTGGAAACGTCGATCGCCGGAACATCAGAACGTCGGAACAAGCAAAGGTACTAAGAATGAGAGAGATAGGCATCGGCACCGGCAATGGCAATTGATTGGTCTTCCACTCCACCGGCATTACTGATAATCTATTTCCTCTCTGTTTTTCTTCTTATTCCCATAGAACCGAATCAACGGATCGGAAGCAGCAACCATCGAATCGTCAGCAACGGATCGGAAGCAGTGCGGTGGTCGTCTTCCCTGTAGGTGCGGGGAATTTTCCCGGTTGGTGATAATTACGATTGGCATATACATTATATTATTCTGTTGTTATTATTTACTCTATGTAGTACATCAATAGATACTCACCCATTTTGTTCCATTATCATATCATATATTTGAATAGGATCGTCGGCAACAACAACGGCAACGACTCGTCGATTCGACAGCAAGCGGCAGCAAGAGCAACAGCAGCAAGCGGCAGCAGCGAGAGCAACAGCAGCAAGCGGCAGCAGCGAGAGCAACAGCAGCAAGCGGCAGCAGCGAGAGCAACAGCAGCAAGCGGCAGCGAGAGCAACAGCAGCAAGCGGCAGCAGCGAGAGCAACAGCAGCAAGCGGCAGCAGCGAGAGCAACAGCGGAAAGCGGCAGCAAGAGCAACAGCAGCAAGCGGAAGCAGCGAGAGCAACAGCAGCAAGCGGCAGCAAGAGCAACAGCGGAAAGCGGCAGCAGCGAGAGCAACAGCAGCAAGCGGCAGCAGCGAGAGCAACAGCAGCAAGCGGCAGCAGCGAGAGCAACAGCAGCAAGCGGCAGCGAGAGCAACAGCAGCAAGCGGCAGCAGCGAGAGCAACAGCAGCAAGCGGCAGCAAGAGCAACAGCGGAAAGCGGCAGCAGCAAGAGCAACAGCAGCAAGCGGCAGCAGCGAGAGCAACAGCAGCAAGCGGCAGCAAGAGCAACAGCGGAAAGCGGCAGCGAGAGCAACAGCAGCAAGCGGCAGCAGCGAGAGCAACAGCAGCAAGCGGCAGCAGCGAGAGCAACAGCAGCGAGCGGCAGCAGCGATAGAACAGACGCAAGCGGCAGCAGCGAGAGCAACAGCAGCAAGCGGCAGCAGCGAGAGCAACAGCCGCAACCAGAAACTATCTAACCACCGGCGCTCGGCAACGAATCAGCGAAACGCTCCTCCGCAACCGGCGCTCGTCACCAGCGAATCACGGAAACGCCCCTCCAACGAATCACGGAAACGCTCCTCCGCAACCGGCGCTAGCAACAGCGGCAAGCGGCAGCGAGAGCAACATCCGCAACCGGAAACGATCGAACCACCGGCGCTCGGCAACAAATCAGCGAAACGCTCCTCCTCCTCCTCCAACGGCAACGAATCAGCGAAACGCTCCTCCTCCTCCTCCAACGGCAAGCGACAATCGATCTGCAACACGAATCAATCTGCAACACGAATAGATCTGCAAAACGGATCGATCAAACACCAATCAATCCAACACCAATCGATCCAACACCAATCGATCTTCTCCAACAACGTCGCTCCTCCTCCTCCTACACCGTCGCAACACCAATCGATCTGCAACACGAATCGATATTCAACACGAATTGATCCAACACCAATCGATCCGCAACACCAATCGATCCGCAACACCAATCGATCTGCAACACCAATTGATCCGCAACACGAATTGATCTGCAACACCAATCGATCTGCAACAAGAATCGATCCGCACCACGAATCGATCTGCAGCAAGCAACAGCAACAGCCACCGGGAACAATCCAACTGCATAGCGAGAGCAACAGTGAGAGCAACAGCAGCACCTCCTCCACCGGCAAGCGGCAACGAATCGTTGGCATCGAAACGCTCCTCCTCCACCGGCAAGCGGCAACAAATCGTTGGCATCGAAACGCTCCTCCTCCACCGGCTAGCGGCAACGAATCGTTGGCATCAAATCGCTCCTCCTCCTCCACCGGCAATCCACCAACCTCGCTCCTCCTCCTCCTCCACCGGCAAGCAGCAACAAATCGTTGGCATCGAAACGCTCCTCCTCCACCGGCAAGCGGCAACGAATCGTTGGCATCAAATCGCTCCTCCTCCTCCACCGGCAATCCACCAACCTCGCTCCTCCTCCTCCTCCACCGGCAAGCAGCAACAAATCGTTGGCATCGAAACGCTCCTTCTCGAACTCCCACTCCATCGTCAAATCGATTCGTCCTCGTCATCCTCCAACGGCCATTCGTCTAGGCAACAATGAAACCAACCACAACGAATGGAAAGCAATTGTCAGCACGAGGAAGGAGGCAAAAAGCAAATAGGAAACATGAGAGAAGACATAAACAGAGAAAGTCTTCAAATTTTCTGACCATTGCAGCACCAGTGTCGAAGAGCCATGAGACTTATAAACAATTGTCGCAGATAAAACCGGAGAGGAAGAGGGTAAATAAGCCAATTGACAAACCTGTCAAGACAATAGCACTGAAAAACAAATACCAATCAACTGTGGTGGCAGGTAAATACATGGAAACCAATTGGTGGGGTGGCAAAATAGGGGGAAAGAAGAAGTATGAACCGGAACTGGCATTGTCTATCGACAATTTCGAGACGTTGGATAGTACGAAAGACGAGCATATTCTTGCATTTGACGATTATAAACCATCGTTGCGCATTTTTGCCAAAGTTTCAAGAGGTTTAGCAGAACGACACCTGGCTTCCAAGAATAATATCAACTTGTTGAGAGAATTCACTCCTGCTATTGTTGGAGCAAAACCAACCGTTGGAAGAGGAGTGAAGCGGGGAAGTATCAATGATGATTATGCTATCATTGGAATTCGACCAGAAAGATTGGATTCAAATAATGGTGAGTATGTTTTCAAAAGTCATGTCGATCCAAGCATGAAACTAGAGCTAGAAGAGAAAACAGTTGAAATTGTGAAGCATATGCATCATAGTTTAATTGACGTGGAACCATTTGTTGCAAAGGAAATGGATGTGTTGTCTCAGATTCTGTCTCGTACAAAGCTAAATGCAATTGGGCAGCAGGCATTAGCATTTTCGATCGGTCGCAACTACCATTCTAGATGCCATGTGGACGATGACATGTACTACACTCGTTTGACAGTCATTGCTCCGGCGGAAGTGTCTGCTGACGAGGTGATTTATTATTTTGTCTTCCCCACGTATGGAGTGAAAGTTCCATTGAGGTCGGGAGATACTCTATTGTTCAACCCATTAGTATTACATAGCTGTTCGAATCCAAAATTCGAAGGGTGTTATATTATGAGTGCATACGTATCTCGCAAAACTGTGCTTAGAGCTAACCCTCTATAGTAATATTAAACAATACTTTAAAGTTAGCCGTTACATTAACCCTTGCTACTCAATCGGAACTGCAGTCCGAGCTTTCGCTCTCTGAACTGGATAGCGAATCACTGGATTCGTTATCATTCAATGCTATCTCAAATGGTTCCAACTGTATGTCGTCCTGTAGTGTGCATGCGTTGTACAAACATTCGTAAGACGGTGGTGTAGCAGCATTTTTGCTTTCAAACAATTCGAGCCATGAGATCCGATTCGATATCACTAGCCAATCGCAATTGGTTATGCACCCATCAATTCCTTGCTCTGGAACAACTGCCAGCTCGGAATGGATAGTGTCGACATGAAATAGGTAGAGAGAATTCATCAGGCGCCCACGTTTGACAAATTCAGAAGCTGTTTTCTTAGGCACATCTTGAAACCGACGAGCCACAGCATACATTCCGTTTGTATCAATTGGATAGCCACCAATACTACTGTATGGCTGCTTCAAATTCTGTACAGTTAAAAAGCATAGCAGATGGCACGGTATGAGCTTGGGATTGTTATTTAAATCAAAGTCCAATTTCATCAAACACCAATCCATCCATACGGAGTTCAGCAGAGAACTATCCGATCTATATGAAGGATGCGACCGAAATATAAAATTAGACCCACAAGCAACATCGAAACGATTGTGCTCTGTAACTCCACAAATGTGCAAAGGATTCTCCAATAAAGGTAGCACAGAATCACAAACAAAGTCAAGTATGTCAGAAGGAAAAAATGGTTTGCTTTTGTTCGTAGAACGAAGCCACTTCATTGTTGATTCCCCATTTTCGGTTCTCATTATTTGAAAATGAGAACCGCCACCATCAGGGCGTTCAATTGGAGGAGGATCAGGTGGATTCAAGTTGAAGTGATATGTTGCCTGGCTTAGCATCATTTTCTCGGACTTTCTATTGGCAGTTTGATTGATTAGTGATGCAGCATTACATTGCGTGTTCTTGGAAGGAGCTTTAATCTCAGTTTTGTGGTGAGATTCATTGGGAGCACTATCCCAGCCTGCGGGGCTTCCCCATAAAGAGATATAATCTGGTAGGTGAAAGTACAGGTGATTCTTGATTAGTTTTGTTCCCATCCCTTTCCTGTGACAAGTTGAGTTTATACAATTGATAAAGTGAACAATTGATTTTGGGAGATTCTTTAAGGAACCGTATTTCATCCGACCGTGTTTAAGAAATTCTTCCATTGATAGAATGAGCTGAATTACCTCTATCTGTTTCTTTACAAAACGATGGTCACCAATAATGTCAGATCCATGTTTGGAAACAATAGCGATCAGAAGAGAAATAAGCATTCCAGAGAAATCATGCCCTTCTTTCTTTGTGGTTGATAAAAGCTGAGTCCCAAATTTGGTGCGAGGAAAATCTCTATCAGACTGGCGTGATAACAAACCACCGTACCGTTGTGCTAAATGGCCAATACTGTTAGCAACAGCCACGCCGTGATTCAAATTGGGGGCATAAACACATGGAACACTTCCGCGGAGCAACAATTCAATTGACTCGACAGCCCGTTTGGCAGTACCAAGCTGGTGCATGTGCAAACATTCACCGGGAGTTGCAAAATGAATATTGTTCTGATTCGTACCAAAGCATAAATCATGAAATACATTCCTGATATTGTGATGAGAGTTGTTTTTGAAGTTCTTATTGATATCATTTAGATCTGTGCCGGGAAAACAATGAAAATCAACAGGTGACCACTTCTTTGTTGCAGGTTGAACAGAAGGAATGTTTATGTTCGGAGAATAACAGTTGCAGTGACGGCACATCCGCATGACACCCTTATTGAAGGAGCCATATTTTCCACACAATTTATCGTGAAGTTCTGTGTCGCCAATAACATAGGCAATGGCAAATTTCATTTTTACCTTCCACTGTTGATTTGCGTACGGAAGATAATTCCATTCGATACCACCGTCTTCGTTACACGCGGCTTTGAAGGAACGAAACGCTACTTCCAAACCATTGTGAAGATTCTGAATTTTTTCCTTCGAAGTGGCAGGACGAGAGTGTCTGGTTGACTCCCATTCAGGGTCGGGATGGAAGTAAATAGTTGTCCATGCTTCAGGTCGAGAACGGGTCTCCACATTAAAAATACCGAGTGTCATGTTCAATGGTGTTAACGTAAGTCGTCCGTGCGCATCCAAAGATATGCCGTCCATGTAAAATATAATAGGAACAAGAATTTCTTGCGAATTGGGATTGCAAATTTCTTTCCAAGAAGATTTCCACCACGAGCCGTGATGCAATTTTGAGATTACAGAATGAGGATTCAACTCAGGATTATTGTCGGGAGAGAGAGGGGTCGAATAGTCGGGAAAGGAGAGGTTTTCTTCTATCATTAGCTGCTGGTCAGAAAGAAGAGAATAAATGGCATCCTTAAAAGAACGGACATACACCTGAGTGGGCTTATTATCAGGTAACCAATTCAGTATATGAGGATGAAATTTCATATCAGAGAGACCAAGATTGGATTGGAGATTGTCAAAAATTGTTTTCCGAGATCTAATTTTGGCATCGCAAAAATCAAAACCAGGTCTCATTTGACTTTTCTTTGCCCACTGGAAAATTGATTTGAATGTGTTCAATGGCAATTTATGTCGGGCCATTAAATTCATGAGTTCCAATTCTGCAAGAAGATGATGGGGCGGCGGTAGTTTTGTGTGCCTTTGAAATGCATCCTCTCTTTCGTTCAGATTAATGATTTCATGAAGAGATGGTGGTGGAGGGGCTTGCTGAGCAGTAGCGACGTTAACATCAGAACGATTAGTGGGATCTTCTTCGTTGTCTCCACAATCTATGTTGTTGGTAAAATTGATGTCGTTATTTTCATTTACGTCGCCGTCATTGTCGTCCTCGTCATCGGAATTGTCAATATCATTATTCAGCGGGAATGCATCTTCATCTTGAACAGCGGAAACAGCCATGTAAGATTCAATGGCGTTCCGATCCATTGGCGGTAAAAAGACATCATGGACAATCTGTTGGTTTAGAACGGAATGAAGACCCGTGGCTGATTGACTTGTGACGGTGTGGTGCTGGGAGAGATGGGAAGGGGGAACAGATGGACCGTTTTGTGTCATAGTCATCCCAAAATCTGACGGGGAATGTTGAACAGACGGCAAGGTAAGCTGCACTTTGACAGAGGTGGAGAAGTTAGAGATCTTGCGTTTAATTAGACCATCACTTTTGTATAAGTTGTAGCATTGAATATTGTAGTTGAGATGTTTTCTTAGGCCGTACGAGACATATTTCAAGGTATTGCACTCTTTTGACCCAGATTTGTATCCTTTAAAACTCTTGGATTGTTTTCCTTTCTTATACCAGCAACCACGGCAGTAGAATAGAAGAGGGGTTTTGATAACAGGAGGCATGATGGTGCGGAATTGCTTGAAGGAAAATATCAGTAGAATGGGTCGAGAGGATGGAGGTCGAAAAGATGAATCGTTGAAAGGAAAAAATTAAATAAGCGTATTATTTCGTGTGTGATGTGAGTTCTTGTACGGTAGATTTCCTTACTACCATACTTCGATTGCAAAAATGGACCGTAAAGTAAATGCATTACTACTTAGTGATGATTGCAACATTCCTCGTAAAATATGTTTAGTAGTGAACAGTACGTACAGTCAACTCCTTAAGAGGGTTAATACACAGCGCCGGACGGGTCAATCCCATCAGTTCTTCCAAACATTCGTTGGCAGGCGCGTCAGTTCTTCCATAAGGTGCACGGAAATGTGAATCGAAATGGAAATCGTGGACAATTGCGTTGTTGATTATCGAAATGGAAATCGTGGAGAATGGTTTTGTTGATTGCGATCAAGTTGATTCCGACTTTCATGTACCCGTAAAACCAACTAGTACGCTATTTTTGCATGAGTTATTACTAGTAGATACTAGTACGAAATCGTGGACAATTGCGTTGTTGATTATCGAAATGGAAATCGTGGACAATTGTTTTGTTGATTACGATCGAGTTGATTCCGACTTTCATGTACCGGTAAAACCAACTAGTATGCTATTTTGCATGAGTTATTACTAGCAGATACTAGTAATACATTATTTTCGCTAGTACTTCATCATTATAATTGATTATTTCATTATCTTTCCGACGAGGAAAACAAATACCAACGTGTTAGGTGTTACTACTACCTAATCTTCGAATAGATAATCTACTCTACTGATACTACTAATACTAATCATCCAATCGACAGTCGAACAAACCATGGAGGGAATTTACAAACTACAAAAGGTGATTCAGGAACACCCAGCCAATCTCGAACAAGAACACTGGAAAATGGTTGTTTATCACAAGAAAGAGATTAATCGACACCAAAAAATGATTCGTAAGATTCGTGAAGAAAAAAGAAATGATCCAAACGTTAAAATTGAAAGCGTCGATCCTACTAGCAATGATCAAGTCGATCCGAATGTAACCAGCAGCATCTATCCACAAAGCGGGTTATTTGAGAGGAGCGATCAACATTGGACTGGCGATTCCGACGGTGTAGCTTCTGAAAATACAGCGGATCTTCCTGGCGTTGAACACGAACAAAACCCTTGAGTGCAATAGCCCGCCTGGGGTGAATTCGACTTGGAGTTGACATGGAGTTGGAGCTGGGATTTGAGTTGGAGTTGGAGGATTTGGGTCGGAGCCCATTATACCGGTATGGTGGAAACATGTTGAGAAAATGAAATAAGTCATTCGTGCACAAGTTGTACACAAAATAGTGCTTGTCACGAAACGAATATGATATCCTTAACCCTAAAATAGTTATTTTATTTGAGGAGTGACGAGATATTTGTCTCAAAAGTAAAGGTGTGCGACGCGCGAGGTATTTTAGTAGACACGCGACCTAAAAAGGTAGGAAATTTAAAAAATAGGGTCGAGAATTGTAAAAATACCGCGCGATAGCCCGCGGGGGGTAGAGAAACAGTTCTCGGACGTATGGAGGTGCAATATCAACGTCTGGGATCAGTACTGGGTGTGTATAGCATTGACCGTCAATGATGCTGCCATGGAGGACAATGCTGCTGGCAGTGTTCTGCTTGTGATGACAGATGATTGTGAGGTTGCCGTTTCGTGGAGCAGATGAGTCATAGTTGTAAATGAATGATTTATGGATTGACTGCCCACTAAACTGACATCGCATGCGAGATGTCATGCCACAGAGATCATTCTCACTCAGTAATGTCGTTGACAGGGAGGGAGAATAATAGAAGAAGACTCTGAGATACCCTATGTGATTGGGTGCTGGGATGTGCAAATATCCCGAGCCTTCAGGGATGCAGGTAGCTGCTTTTCCTCCTATTGCTGCCGTTAGCCTGACCGGACATTTTTTCATCCTGGTGTAAGGTTTGTAACCGTGCAGGATGTGTTTGAGATTTGTGCATGAAACTTTTGCACCGGTGTCAATCTGAGCTCTGACACCATGTTGGAAGTAAGCTGTAGCTGCAATCAAATCTGGCGGGACTAGGGACTGCACAGTATTGGTATCAACTGATGTAGGGTTGTCCCTATCAAAATTGGGATCCTCATTGGTTCTCAAGTGTGATTCCAATGTAGGGATCGTAGCCTCAAGTGATTGCATATCACAGTAGACATCAATGGGGATTGAAGGCTGGAGGTTATCCCGAGGAAGAAGATTGACAGCACCAATCGTGACAGATTCGTATGAGCTGACACTGATGGAGTCCAAGGAAGGGCAAAAGCTTTTCACTTGATGGGATGTGACGTCGTCAAATCCTTGAGGGTCATCTTGAGGTGATGTCGTATGGTGGCTGCAAGAAAGACTTTCTATTCTTGGCCGTTGCAAAAATTTTGGTCTTCTGGTTCACAACTTGGGGAGGTCTCATTCTGCTCGTCATCTTCAATGTGGATTTGAGAGACACGTTGGGTAGAATCCAAGAGCTTTTTGGTTTCCCTCATGTTTTTGCTGATGTAAACGGCGGTGGCAATCCTATGTTTCCTAAGTGACTCAACATCTTGCAGCGCAGGACAGTTGTCAAAGTTGTGCCCGGAGGTGTGACAGACAATGCACTGCCTTGAGGTGTCAAACAGACTAGGCTCTTTGTCAAATGCTGTAATGGCATTGCAGTACGCTTGGTGGAGGAACGGATTATCAGTTTCTTCATCCATATCAGGGCGTCCAAGTGAATCAACAAGACTGATTGAATGAGAAGTCAAGGTAGAAGGTGTTCTGACAGTATTGTTGCCAGTGCGTTTCTGAAACCTGTTATTGCGATGGGGACCTGGTCTGATTCCTGTGACTGGTAGTTGTTTGGACAAGTTTGGTTTGGAGGTTTTATTCTTGTACCTTTGCTCCGCCTTAATCTCTTGCTCATATGTTTGGAGGGTCTGTAGAAGCCTACCTGCCTTGTATTTGTCCCGCTTGAGTTGGTCATCGGAGTCGCGTTCATCTTCTGTCTTCTTGAAGAGCGCGTCTGAGAGGGTGGTTCCTGCAATGAGATTGCTGACTTCTTCAGTCGAACTGATAGTGCCAGGTTGGTTTTGGAGAAACACTCTAAGTCTCAGATAATTCTTGTACCGGAAGTAGTATTCTTCAAGAGATTCACCTACGTCTTGGTTTGGAGGGTTTCTGACCATTCTGCTGGAGTTGGATGGCCTTTTGGAGTAGGGATGTGTTTGAGCAAATAGTTATTTTATTTGAGGAGTGACGAGATATTTGTCTCAAAAGTAAAGGTGTGCGACGCGCGAGGTATTTTAGTAGACACGCGACCTAAAAAGGTAGGAAATTCAAAAAATAGGGTCGAGAATTGTAAAAATACCGCGCGATAGCCCGCGGGGGGTAGAGAAACAGTTCTCGGACGTATGGAGGTGCAATATCAACGTCTGGGATCAGTACTGGGTGTGTATAGCATTGACCGTCAATGATGCTGCCATGGAGGACAATGCTGCTGGCAGTGTTCTGCTTGTGATGACAGATGATTGTGAGGTTGCCGTTTCGTGGAGCAGATGAGTCATAGTTGTAAATGAATGATTTATGGATTGACTGCCCACTAAACTGACATCGCATGCGAGATGTCATGCCACAGAGATCATTCTCACTCAGTAATGTCGTTGACAGGGAGGGAGAATAATAGAAGAAGACTCTGAGATACCCTATGTGATTGGGTGCTGGGATGTGCAAATATCCCGAGCCTTCAGGGATGCAGGTAGCTGCTTTTCCTCCTATTGCTGCCGTTAGCCTGACCGGACATTTTTTCATCCTGGTGTAAGGTTTGTAACCGTGCAGGATGTGTTTGAGATTTGTGCATGAAACTTTTGCACCGGTGTCAATCTGAGCTCTGACACCATGTTGGAAGTAAGCTGTAGCTGCAATCAAATCTGGCGGGACTAGGGACTGCACAGTATTGGTATCAACTGATGTAGGGTTGTCCCTATCAAAATTGGGATCCTCATTGGTTCTCAAGTGTGATTCCAATGTAGGGATCGTAGCCTCAAGTGATTGCATATCACAGTAGACATCAATGGGGATTGAAGGCTGGAGGTTATCCCGAGGAAGAAGATTGACAGCACCAATCGTGACAGATTCGTATGAGCTGACACTGATGGAGTCCAAGGAAGGGCAAAAGCTTTTCACTTGATGGGATGTGACGTCGTCAAATCCTTGAGGGTCATCTTGAGGTGATGTCGTATGGTGGCTGCAAGAAAGACTTTCTATTCTTGGCCGTTGCAAAAATTTTGGTCTTCTGGTTCACAACTTGGGGAGGTCTCATTCTGCTCGTCATCTTCAATGTGGATTTGAGAGACACGTTGGGTAGAATCCAAGAGCTTTTTGGTTTCCCTCATGTTTTTGCTGATGTAAACGGCGGTGGCAATCCTATGTTTCCTAAGTGACTCAACATCTTGCAGCGCAGGACAGTTGTCAAAGTTGTGCCCGGAGGTGTGACAGACAATGCACTGCCTTGAGGTGTCAAACAGACTAGGCTCTTTGTCAAATGCTGTAATGGCATTGCAGTACGCTTGGTGGAGGAACGGATTATCAGTTTCTTCATCCATATCAGGGCGTCCAAGTGAATCAACAAGACTGATTGAATGAGAAGTCAAGGTAGAAGGTGTTCTGACAGTATTGTTGCCAGTGCGTTTCTGAAACCTGTTATTGCGATGGGGACCTGGTCTGATTCCTGTGACTGGTAGTTGTTTGGACAAGTTTGGTTTGGAGGTTTTATTCTTGTACCTTTGCTCCGCCTTAATCTCTTGCTCATATGTTTGGAGGGTCTGTAGAAGCCTACCTGCCTTGTATTTGTCCCGCTTGAGTTGGTCATCGGAGTCGCGTTCATCTTCTGTCTTCTTGAAGAGCGCGTCTGAGAGGGTGGTTCCTGCAATGAGATTGCTGACTTCTTCAGTCGAACTGATAGTGCCAGGTTGGTTTTGGAGAAACACTCTAAGTCTCAGATAATTCTTGTACCGGAAGTAGTATTCTTCAAGAGATTCACCTACGTCTTGGTTTGGAGGGTTTCTGACCATTCTGCTGGAGTTGGATGGCCTTTTGGAGTTGGGATGTGTTTGAGCGATAATCGTGTAGAGCGCTTCATATCCCTGTCCGCCTTCAAAGCTCTGAATAGTGGCCTTCATACTTGCACATGAATCAGGGATGATTTTATCAGTTCTTAGTGCAGTGTAAATGAGATTTCCCCATTCGTTGATAGCCAATTCATATCGTGAAGGTAGGTCGTGTGGAAAGTCATCACCAATTGTGAATCCTCTGAGGTGATCAGCTTCACGTCTGTATAAATAGTATGGGTGTACATAAATGTGGTGTTGCTGTGAGTGAGCTGTGATCTCTCTGTACCATTTCCTAACCTGAGGGTCTGTTGCATCCTTTAGTTGCGGGAATCCTGAGAGGAACAGTTTGTCTCTAGCTGCTTCTTGGGACTTGTCAGAGGCTCTGGTCAGATCAAAACAGTCACCACTTCTGGTGATCAGGCGCTGGTCATTTCTCCCACTGCCTAGATTGTGTAGGTAGTAGTTTTGTCTGACAATGGTTTCATTTCCCGATGAGTCGGTGTAGGTGATTGGGAAGTCTTTCATGTCATCTCTGGTGAGGAATTCATCTTTTCTGTAGTAACGGTCCTTCACTGGTGGTGGTAAGGTTGCCGGATTCCATGGGAGGTCAAGTGACGCTTGGTGGTTGGCACCAGTATTGGTGTTGTTGGTGTTGTTATTGGTGGTGCTGTTGTCGACCAGTTGCTGGAGTAGATTGGTCAATTGCTGCATGTCGGTGCCTGCTGTCGCTGGTGCTGGTGCTGGTGCTGGGAGTGTAGGCGTTTCATCATTCAGTTCAGGGAAATTGTAGATATTGGCGTCATAAACCTCATCAAAGTGTAATGGATCCCAATCTGGTTTAAAGCCCCAGTGAGTTACTCTGATTTCTATGAGGAACGTGTCCTGTCCATTTGAGATAGCTTGTTCTCCTGCCCTATCTATTGCATTCTTGTTCCTGAGTCGTCTTGCTGATTGAGTCGTATCTACATGCCAGAAGGTGGCATCGGCAAAGAGAGTGGATATGTGTCCCTTGTTAATTTCTGTTTGTTCTCGGGCGGGGATGATATCCATGATTGCATTGACAATGGTTTCCTTCAACATGGTTGCCGGGTCGGGAGCCAATGTCTTGGGTCCTTCGGCATCCTCATCTGTGATGAATAGGCCATCTGTGTCCTCTAGATAGTGGGAGAATGATTTGTTGAGTTCGACGTGTTTGTCTGCATTCCCCTTGGTATGGAAGGATCCAAATTGGATTCTAATGTCCCGGATCTGATTCCAGTCAAATGGAGCTGGCGGCATGATGAATTAACGTATCGGTGTTTCGTCGTTGTCGTCGTCGTCGTCGTCGTCGTCGTCGTCGTTAATCGACAATGTGATAATGGCGTTTTCGAACGATCGTGGAAACGTAAATATCGTTCGATTCGAATGTCGGCCTTTCATTGACGTTAGAACGGCGATGTCGGTGTTTTCGTCCGATAATTTGCTAGCCGTCCGATGGATGCGGAAGCGTTTGATCGTGATCGTCGTGGTTGAATGTGTATTACAGAAGGAAATTCTTGGTAGAATGTTCTGTAGATACACCCCTTGATACGTATGCTTGGTCGTGTATTACAGAAGAAGATTCTTGGTAGAAGGATCTGAATACACCCCTTGATACGCGAGTAAGGAGGAGAAAGGAAGAAAAGAAGAGAGACGGGGGGAGGTCTATTGATACAGCCCGTCGCCGAGTCCCGTACCAAGTATACTCTGGCTGTAACCGACAGTGGAGGTGCTGTACGGGGCGGAGATAGGTAGCTTAAGGTATCCACTTGTTAGTGGAAGGTATAAGGGCTCTATAACCTGTTGTTACTCTAAAAATCGACCAAAGGTATATGATGTTAAAATTTAAAGAGATGTGAGCTCAGAGAGACGCTCTTATTTTTACTATGTATTTTCACTGTATCGGGGCTCTCTGCTGTATTTTACTTGATAGAGATCTTCCCCGGTTATCTGTTACTGTTGTCTTTACTGTCGTACCGATACTTCTGTTGCTGTTGCTGTATTAGCGTTGTGTCGGTCTTACTGTATCGTATCGGTCATTGTCGGGGTTAAGTATTCTGTTCGATGGGGCGTATGCTTATTCGTGGTATATATATGAAAAGAATTCACCGTGTAACACGTATTCATACGTACGAAGAGTCACGAAGGCAGATAACCTTATTCGTAAGGTTATTTAACCTGAGTGAATAATCGTCGGTGATTATCCATGTGGATTGTCTCTTAGCGGGAATTTTCCCAACAGCTCACTCTTCGAAGAATTAACAACTCTAAAACACTATCATGCCCTAAAATCTATGTACAACCTAGTACTAATTCTACGTAATAAGGTACAAATACTGTGATATTCCAATGAGAATATCACGGTGAATTACACGGTAATACGATACAAAGAAAGACCGATCAAAGATGGTTTGCGTGTGTTTTGTGTCTTAAGAATTACATGTGTTTCTTGTACGATGGAAATTACACGAAGACGACGAGTAATTTACCGACGAGTAATTAACCTGTCGATCGACAATCGGTAAAGACGATCGAACGATAACAATGATCTTACTTTTACTCACTAAATCAATCGATCATAAGATCGATTGCGTTTGTTATTTGTTACGACACACTTTCTTTAGTTTATCAGACCCACAGCACTCTACGAGCTGTGGAGGACCCAACGGCGTTAAAGAAACGCAGATTGAGCTCGAAGACTAATCCGAATAGCCTGATCAGCTACCGGCATCAACCCTCAAGGATGTAAAAGAGGCAGTTGCCTGTGGAGCCCTGGAATAGACCAACACCAGGGCGGTCTCCCTGAAAGAAGAGACCAAAGAACCGAACCAAGGTGGTGGCTCCACCGGGTTTCGGGATCCAGCAAAACAAGCAAGGGAAAAGACACTGGACGATTCAGCTGAACGAATCGCCCAGGTTGGCATCAGTTGAAAGGAATCAATATCCAATCTGAGAACACTGATCTTTCACTGAAAACAAGAATGACGCGAGCTAGAAGATTGAGCCTGAAGTATTCTGTGGTGAAACAGATTGGAAGGAACAGATTGCAAAAAGCATCTGCCCGCACGAAAACGAAAATCCAAAGATATGAGAACACCAATCCCGAAGATCGGAAAGATCCAAAAATGAAAAGGAGAACACTAAAAGGAGAACACTAAATTCTCAGGAAACAATCAATCTTTGAAATTCACCACAGAAATACAGAATGAGCAAAATCCCGAGAAAGGATAGGAAAGCTCACAATCTTGATTTGCAACAAAAGCAAAAGCAAAGCTCACACAAATACAGACAACCGGAACGAAGATTCGATCCGAACAAAAGTATACAAACCAGAACGAAAATACGACCCGGATAAATACAAATCACCCGGCAGTCACAAAAGATTAATACTCATCTCTCACATCCAATCCTTGATTTGATTACACTCTTCCACCCAATACCAACTTCCATCACCATACTACGAATCGCCCATCCATACTCCATCACAAAATATAATTCGAAACTCCATTAGAATACACAATTCATCACCATGGTACGAACTAGAGCAGACGAAGATATGGAAGAAACAAAAATGGAAGTGGATGACGATGACGATTCAGACGATGAAGATTTGGAAGAGAAATTGGAAGATAAAATCATGGAAGTCATGGAAAGGGCCTTTGAAGACCCAGAATCAAACTCAACCATGAAGAGAATCATCGACCAAGAAATAAAGAAAAGAGTCAGGGCAATGAGAGATGCAGAAAGAAAGGGTGTGAATCCAGATGACGCGGATAGCGAAAATGAGGATGAAGGAAATGATGCTGACCAAAATGCAGAGAATGCAAGAGCTGAACGACTGGGAAGGAGGTCATCCCAACCCAGGATAAAAATCAGGGGATTCAACAATGGTAGATTTCTGAACCCAGAACAGCTTGCTTTCAGGAGCAGCCTAATGGATTTTGGTATCAACTATGAATCAGCCGAGGAAATTATGAGGGGAGGGATGTCTAATATTCGCGAAATCACAGATCTCAATAAGGAAAGCATTAAATCATTCATGCACGGATTGAAAGCTATCAGTCCAGACTGTCCTAATCCAAAAAGTATCCACTATGGTAACAGACTATCATCGAGGCTCCTAACTTGGGCAAATTGGGCTCGGTATCAACCATTGATTGGAGTCAAGCCAATGGCTATCGACTGGAACGCAAACCCAAACAACTTGGAACTGCAGCAATTCAGAATCAAGATGATGGAATCAAGTGTGAAATCACAGGAAAAGGCAACTCCACCAGAGCTGAAGGATCTCACAAAATTCAGGGAATGGGAGGAAGGCTTCCGACAAAACTTGAGATACAGATTCAACTCTGAGGGTTTTCCAATCTTGTATGTCATAAGACCCCAAGAAATGGAAGAAGTTACTGATGAAGCCAGGGCTGGAACAGTCGGGCAAACTACAACAGATACTTATCCAACTTGGAGTGATTACAATGAAAGATGTGGTGTCCTGTCAGGTCCCCAGTATGATGAGGACAACAACGTTGTCTGGAGGTTGCTGTGCGATGCAACAAGAAAGGGTCCCGGTTGGGAATATGTGGCACATTTCCAAAACACTGCACTGAATTCTGGTAATGCCAGAAATGCTTTCATTTCTCTCATGCAACACGCTTACACTGATACCAATATCACTATGGTTCTGAATAAGACATATCAGGATATGAAAGATTCGCACTACACTGGAGATTCCAAGGGTTATGACTGGAACAAGCACAAGCGCAATTGGACTGCTTTCCATGGAACGATTCTGAGATTTGAAAAGAATCATAACGAAAGAAGATTTGTCTGGGATTTTATCAATTCAATCAGTGATGAGCGACTTGATGCTGCGAAAGCAGATGCAATTGATGAGAGCAAAGACTATCGTGACAACTTCAATGAATGTTTGATTCTATTCACCAATCGACTTGGATTGAAAAAGCTTGCAACAGGGAAGCATAAAAGAGGTTCCAGAAGCGTGTATTCTGTGGGCACAACCAGCAACAAGAAGCAGAAAACAACTGGAACGTTTACAGGAAAAGTTGAATGCAAGCCCTATCCAACAAGTGTTTATAAAACAATGTCAAAAGAACAGCGCCAGGAGCTTTACCAGATGAGACAGGCTAAGAAGAAACGAAATCTCAAGGCTGCTGAGACTAAAAAGAAAGAAACTGAAAATGAAGGCGCTGGTGACAGTTTTGGATCAAAATCTAAGAAATGACATAATAACCGGACACTATCACTAGAACACAAATTGTTAAAAATGGTGAGCCGGTCATTATACCAGATGAATGTCCCTGTAGGTTTTGATGATGGAGAAAATGAAGAAGAATATTGTGAGTTAGACTCACATGCAGATACTACTGCAGCAGGAAGCAATATGGTATTGCTGAATCCTGATCAAATCACAACACACGTTGATGTTGCACCTTTTTCTGAAGAGTACAAGCCCATCAAGAAAATCCCCATTGGAAGCTGTGCGACTGCATGGACAAATCCAACATCAGGCCAAGTATACATCATAGTGTTCCATCAAGCACTGTACTTTGGGGACAAATTGAAAAACAGCTTGATATGCCCAAATCAAGTGAGGGACTGCAATTTCAACTCTGTTGAAGAAACACCTCGCCAATTTGATCCAAGATCCAAGCATGGAATTACAATTCAAACTCCACTGGAGGATGATGATCCGAAGAAAGTTTTTATCAAACTGAGTATGAGAAACGTGATCTCATATTTCCCCACAAGAAAGCCCACAAGAATGGAACTTGATGAATGTCAACATTTGATAGCAACAAATGATACCCCCTGGGATCCACATTCACTGAAGTTCAGGATGGCCGAGCTAGCCATTGACAATGGAGATCCAATTTCAGGGGACCAATTCAGCCTTCAAGCTATGTCAACCGAAGAGGACCAAGCAATGGAGGACAGTTCTGTTGTAACAGAACCTGCTAGTAATGTTACAAATAAACTTCCCAAGACCAGCTTAGGAAAAGAACGGCATCCAAGTGTCATGCAGCAATGCAAACTGATGAGGGTCCATCAAGTATCAACAAGGAGAATGCTAACTGAATGCCAGATTGCAACAGATGGAAATATTGCTCATCGGATTTCTTCAGTTAGGAATATTTCAAGTGCGCAAAGGGTAGACCAATTTTTGTTTGATGATACAGAATTTGACTTTATGGAAGCTCCTGAAACAGAATCAAAACAGGCCCCTAGCTTGCAAGAAATTGACAACACACTATAAAGAAGGTCTCTTGACAGAAGAAATCAATGGGGGCCATCAGTGATAACAATTGAAGGTCCAAACAAAGTTGACTGTGAACGCCTAGCCAAAACTTGGAACATTAGTTTCAAGAAAGCTGAACAGACACTGAAAGTCACAACGCAGAAGGCACTCAGGAATTTGCAATCACCATTGATGAAGCGACTTCCTACTCAGCGCTTCAGGAACAAGAGAGTCGCACAAGGAACCTGGTACACTGATACCTGGCATGCAAGAACCACGAGTATTATGAGGCAAGAAAAATGCGCACAGATCTTTACAAATGGAAATGGGTTTGAAGTATTTATACCAATACAGGACAAATCACAAGCCCATCAAGGATTGAAGACATTTATTCATGAAATTGGAATTCCAGAGCATTTGATTTCTGATGGTGCGCCAGAACAAGGATCCCCAAGAACCTACAAAACACACTGGAATTCAATTGTAAAGCGCAACCATATCCATCAGACATTTATCCAGCCACATTGCCCATTCCAAAATCGAGCAGAACAAGCAATTGGTCATCTTGGTAGCGCAATCACAACCAAGTCTGCAAAGAAGAAGTCACCGAGAAGATTATGGTCATTTTGTGGTGAATTATGTGCTAATATCAGGCAGCGAACAGCCTCCAACAACCCTTCTTCAATGGGGAGAACCCCATTTGAATTGGTCCATGGCTATAGGCCCGATATTACATTATACACTTCATCACAATGGTATGATTTTGTGTTTTATTATGAAAAGGGTGATTCTTCTACTCGAGGCGTTGAAAGGTTGGCGCGATGGTTGGGTCCCTGTGGGAATAGGGTAGGTGGGGGGGATTGTTTTTGGCTACTGCCCGAGTCGGCAATACCAATATCTACAAATTCAATAAGGCCTGTAAAGGAATATGAATGGAGGGATAGAGATGTCCTAAGAAGAATGGAAGCGATCGACAAATCAATTGAATCCAAGATTGGAGATGAAGTCAAGGACAGCGCATCATTCTTCCAGGAAAACTACCCAGAGCCCCAAATAGAGCTATTTGAGAATCAACCAGTAAAAAACACTGGATATGAAACTCGAAATGGCTGAGCCAGATGCATCAGTAAAAGATGTTGATGAACCAGATGAATATCTGGGAAATGAAGTGATCATTGAAAGAGGTGATGAAAGACTCAAGTGCATTGTCAAGGACCGGGTTCGCGACTTGCAAAACAGACCGATAGGAATCAGAAATGAGAATCCTATACTAGACACGAGGCTGTATAAACTGCAACTACCTGATGGTACAATGGAGGAATACACGGCAAATATTGTTGCAGAGAGTCTGTATAGTTCTGTTGATGATGACGGACGAATGTTCACTCTACTAGATGAGCTCATTGACCATGAATGCGACAACACTGCACTAACTGATGATGAAGCCACGACCATAGCAAAAAATGGCAGGAAAACTCATAAACCTACAACTAGAGGTTGGAGAATTTTAGCCAGTTGGAAAGATGGCACTGAATCGTGGTGCAAGTTAAGTGATGTGAAAGAATCATTTCCAGTGCAATTAGCCGAGTATGCAGTTAACAATAACCTTGAGAAATCACCAGCTTTCAGATGGTGGGTGCACAAAATTTTGAGGAGGAAGGAACGAATCCTTAAAGCGGCCAAAACAGCAAAGTATTGGTTAAAGACTCACAAATATGGAGTTGAATTGCCACATTCAATCAAACAAGCGCTGGCTATTGATAAGAAAACGGGGACTGACCACTGGGAAAGAGCAATTCATAAGGAAATGACAAATAATATGGCAGCGTTTGAATTTTCTGATGATGATGTTATTCCAGTTGGCCATAAACAGATAACAACCCACATGATTTTTGACATCAAGCTTGGGTCCCTAACAAGGAAGGCCAGATTGGTAGGGGACGGTCACAAAGTCCCTGCGGTGGCCAAAGAAAATACTTATTCATCGGTTCCCAGTCGAGACTCAGTAAGAATATTCTTTCTGCTGGCAGCGCTGAATGATTTGAAGGTTCTCTCAGCTGATATTCAAAATGCATATTTGACAGCCCCGATTAAAGAGAAATACTTCCTAAAAGCGAGAGAAGAAGATGGTTTTCCACCTCACCTTGCAGGAAGACCTTGTAAGATTGTCCGCGCATTGTATGGACTGCCGGTTGCTGGTGCATCTTTCAGGTCATACCTCACCCAGCATTTGAGAGATCTTGGATATTCACCTTGCAAGGCAGATCCGGATGTGCACTTAAGAATTGAAACCAGGAAAGATGGATCCAGATACTGGGCAATGCTCATTGCCTATGTAGACGACATCTTATGTTCTGGTGAAGATCCAAAGTTCCAGCTTGAAAACATTGAACGAAAGTTCAAATTGAAGGATGATACGATTGAAGAGCCAACTCTGTATTTGGGAGCTGATATTGGGAAATTCTACTTTGAAGGTGATTCAAAGCCAAGATGGTCATTATCAAGCACTAAGTACACAGCGAAAGCTGTTGCAGCAGTTGAACAAGAGTTAGGAACTGAAAAATATGGCTACAAGTATCTACCAAAATCAGCATCAAGTCCACTGTCACATGATTATCGACCGGAAATTGATATATCAGAAGAATTGAATCCTGAATTGCAAAATTACTATCAAGGTTTAATTGGAGTTCTCAGGTGGATTTGCGAATTAGGAAGACTTGACATAGTAATGCCAGTGTCACTGATGTCAAGGTATTTGGCACAGGCGAGGATCGGGCATTTGAATCAGTTGTTTCACATATTTGCATATTTGAAAAAGTACAACAGGTCAAAACTGGTTTTTGATGATTCTGTACCAAGTGTAGATGAAAGTAAATTTCAAAAATGTGACTGGTCTGAATTTTATCCTGGTGCCGCTGAAGTCATACCAACAGATATGCCTGAAGCTTTGGGAAAACATGTGACAATGAGCTGTTTTGTCGATGCTGATCATGCAGGATGCAAGGCAACAAGGAGATCTCATACTGGTGTTATTATCTTCATTAATAATGCACCGATCATTTGGTTTTCCAAAAGACAAACAACAGTTGAGACATCAACTTTTGGATCTGAAATCATTGCTTTGAAAATTGCAATCGAATTGGTTGAAGGTCTAAGGTACAAGTTGAGAATGATGGGTGTTCCAATTGATGGAAGCACAAATGTGTATTGCGATAATGATTCTGTTGTCACGAATGTTACACGACCTGAAAGCCCATGTAAGAAGAAGCACAACAGCATCGCATACCACAAAGCGCGTGAATCTATTGCAGCAGGAATTATCAGAGTTGCAAAGGAACCAGGTTCAACAAATATTGCTGATTTGTTTACAAAGCTAATGAGTGGCGCTGTCTTTCGAGAACATTGTTCACGATGTATGTGGTAGCCTTGTTTTGTTTTGCATGCGGTGAGTAAGTAAAGAAATAAAAATCAATCGTTCGATGGAATGTTCGATCGATCGTTCGATCGAAGCAACAAGTTGATTTACGTTTGATCTGCAATGAGCATTTCGAAAAATGGATAATTTGATCCATGAATACAATATATCAAACCGGCAAGGATCAGGGCAAAATGCCATGATACAAGCCAGAATGAAAGGCAAAACGCCGCCCCATTTTTTTTGATAGGGCCTCTGATGGTAGACTGGATACAGTTTGGTATTCAACATACAAATGACTCACGATGAATAGATTAAGCCATAGAATCCAGCCGCTTAACGGTTGGAGGATTTATGACTGAAGGGGACTGAAAAGAATTCACCGTGTAACACGTATTCATACGTACGAAGAGTCACGAAGGCAGATAACCTTATTCGTAAGGTTATTTAACCTGAGTGAATAATCGTCGGTGATTATCCATGTGGATTGTCTCTTAGCGGGAATTTTCCCAACAGCTCACTCTTCGAAGAATTAACAACTCTAAAACACTATCATGCCCTAAAATCTATGTACAACCTAGTACTAATTCTACGTAATAAGGTACAAATACTGTGATATTCCAATGAGAATATCACGGTGAATTACACGGTAATACGATACAAAGAAAGACCGATCAAAGATGGTTTGCGTGTGTTTTGTGTCTTAAGAATTACATGTGTTTCTTGTACGATGGAAATTACACGAAGACGACGAGTAATTTACCGACGAGTAATTAACCTGTCGATCGACAATCGGTAAAGACGATCGAACGATAACAATGATCTTACTTTTACTCACTAAATCAATCGATCATAAGATCGATTGCGTTTGTTATTTGTTACGACACACTTTCTTTATATATGCTGGATATGAGGCCCATCTGGAATCGGTACTGATTTTCTTGATTGCTATAAGTAATTTCCTCACGGGATATCATGTATATTCTTCTGAATGTACTTATGGGTTCCAAGTGTTTACTTACTGTTCAGGTCTTTGGATATTTCTTGTTTCTAACCGATTCTCCCTTTTTGTTTGTAGTCCTAAGTGATATCGTTTTACCACTTAGAGATTTCATGTAATGGAGGTGCGTTTGTTTCTAAGCTTCGGTCTTCGGAATATTCGTACGTCGAATCGTCTTCCCGCACCTCGGTCGTTTTGTTTCGATCGGCTTTTCCGATCGAATTTGATGCCGACAACAGTCCGTATTTTTTGCCGACAACACTTTCTTTCTTTCTCCCTGCTTGCAAATTAGGGGGTGTCATACCGGTCCTTCAACTGGAATCTTCTTTTCTGATCCATGACCAAGCACTGATTAATTACAAGAACACCAACCACCGACGAACCTTTCTCTGGTTAGATCAAAACAGTCGCCACTTCTAGTGATCAGACGTTGGTCGTTTCTACCACTGCCTAGGTTGTGTAGGTAGTAGTTTTGCCTGATGACCGTTTCATTTCCTGATGAGTCGGTGTAGGTGATTGGGAAGTCCTTCATATCATCTCTGGTGAGGAATTCATCTCTCTTGTAGTATCGGTCCTTGACAGGTGGTGGTAAGGTTGCTGGATTCCATGGTAAGTCGAGTGACGCTTGGTGGTTGGCGCCGGCATCGTTATTGTTGTTGTTATTGGCGTTGTTGTTGTCGACCAGTTGCTGGAGTAGGGTGGTCAATTGCTGCATGTCCGTGCCTGTTGTCGCTGGTGCTGGTGCTGGGAGTGTCGGTGTTTCATCATTCAGTTCAGGGAAATTGTAGATATTGGCGTCATAAACCTCATCAAAGTGTAATGGATCCCAATCTGGTTTAAAGCCCCAGTGAGTTACTCTGATTTCTATGAGGAACGTGTCCTGTCCATTTGAGATAGCTTGTTCTCCTGCCCTATCCATTGCATTCTTGTTCCTGAGTCGTCTTGCTGATTGAGTCGTATCAACATACCAGAAGGTGGCATCAGCAAAGAGAGTGGATATGTGTCCCTTGTTAATTTCTGTTTGTTCTCGGGCGGGGATGATATCCATGATTGCGTTGACGATGATTTCCTTCAACATGGTTGCCGGGTCTGGAGCCAATGTCTTGGGTCCTTCGGCATCCTCATCTGTGATGTATAGGCCATCTGTATCCTCTAGATAGTGAGAGAATGATTTGTTGAGTTCGACGTGTTTGTCTGCGTTCCTCTTGGTACGGAATGATCCAAATTGGATTTTAATGTCCCGGATCTGATTCCAGTCAAATGGAGCTGGCGGCATGATGAATTATCGTATCGGTGTTTCGTTGTTGTCGTCGGCGTCGTCGTGATTAATAGAGGTGTCGGCGTTGTCGAAACGGCGATGTCGGTGTTTTCGAACGATCGTTGATGTAAACGTCGTCGTCGAAATAACGAATGAGCGTCGGTGGAACTGGTTGCGGCGGTTAATCGTAATCGTAATCGATCGTCGTCCTTAGATGTGTATTACAGAATTACAGAAGGAGATTCTTGGTAGAACGTTCTGTAGATACACCCGTAAATCGTAATCGTTCGATCGTCGTCCTTAGATGTGTATTACAGAAGGAAATTCTTGGTAGAATGTTCTGTAGATACACCCCTTGATACGTATGCTTGGTCGTGTATTACAGAAGAAGATTCTTGGTAGAAGGATCTGTATACACCCCTTGATACGCGAGTAAGGAGGAGAAAGAAAGAAAGAAGAGAAGAGAGGCGGGGGGGAGGTCTATTGATACAGCCCGTCGCCGAGTCCCGTACCAAGTATACTCTGGCTGTAACCGACAGTGGAGGTGCTGTACGGGGCGGAGATAGGTAGCTTAAGGTATCCACTTGTTAGTGGAAGGTATAAGGGCTCTATAACCTGTTGTTACTCTAAAAATCGACCGAAAGGTATAATTGAAATTTAAAGAGATGTGAGCTCAGAGAGACGCTCTTATTTTTACTGTATTTGGGGCTCTCTGCTGTATTTTACATGGTAGAGATCTTCCCCGGTCTTTTCACTAGTAGGGGTTTCTTCGTACCGATACTTCTGTTGCTGTTGGTGTATTAGCGCCGTGTCCGTCTTGCTGTATCGGTCATTCTGTTGGTATTGGTCATTTGTGAGGTTAAGTGTTCTATCCGATGGGGCGTATGCTTGTTCGTTGTATTTAAGGTAGATGAGGAGGCCCATTCGGAATCGGTACTGATTTCCTTGATTCTAATAAGTAGTTTCCTCATGGGATATTAAGTGCATTCTTTTGAATGTACTTAAGGATTCCAAGTGTTTACTTACTGTTCAGGTCTTTGGTTATTTCTTGTTTCTAACCAATTATCCTCTTTTGTTTGTAGCCTTAGGTGATATCGTTTTTACCACTTAAGGATTTTTAGGTAGTGGAGGTGCGTTTGGTTCTAACGCCTTATCAGCGGAATATTCGTATCGTGTATCATCTTCCCGCACCTCGGTCGTCGTTTCGTTTTGTCGGCTTTTCCGATCGAATTTGATGCCGACAACAGTCCGTATTTTTTGCCGACAACATATACAAGATGAGACGTACGAATCCAAGCTGAGAGCAATAAGTAAAGTATACATAAGCGCGCGTGAGTATCATGAGATACTTAAAGCACTGAGTAGAGGTACACGATATGAGGATCGAGATCAGGGTCGAGATCACGATACGAGTATCACCACACAAAGGAAAGACAAATTAGTAACTGAGGGAACAATATGGTCCAGAAACAATCCGATCATAATCTTATCAATAACTCTTTCCAACACCGTAAAAATTGAATGAAATTATTGGAATACTGAATCAAGCGTGAATTTAGGTATTTACGTACACACGAAATGCGTGATACGTAATACGTAACATACAATTTACGTATACGCGAACGAGGTACGTATACGTATTATTTTACGTAAATGTAAAACGAATACGTATTGTTTTACGGAAACGTAAAATGAATACGTATTGTTTTACAGGAACGTAAAACAAGACGTATTACGTAAAACAAGACGTACGATTCCAAAGTGTTCTAGATCTTTTATCAAGAAGAGAGCGCAATAAGTAAATGATACATAAGCGCTCAAGAGTATCAAGAGATACTTAAAACACTGAGTATCGAACACACGTTACGAGTATCTATGGGTATCGAACGCTCGATACGCGTATTCCCACATCCCCACACAAAGGAAAGACAAATTAGTAATTGAGAGAACAATATGGTCCAGAAACAATCCGATCATAATCTTATCAATAACTCTTTCCAACACCGTAAAATAAAAACCGAAATAACTAACTACATAATCCAACGACGTTTACGACCTTGGTCTTATTAGTTATTGATAAGATTACCACACCCCAATGCCAGAGGGAACACAAACCGAAGGAATCCCTGGCCCTACAACAATAGGAGTTACCCCTGACACCAGCATCGACGATTCCAGGAACGTAGGCTCCACCGCAATCCGGGATCTGAGAGACCAACTGGTAGAACTCGAACAGTACAACAGGGACGTACTCGAATACACAGAAGAGCAAAACACGCAATTGCAAACACAGAACAGGTTGCTATACGACTATACAGAAGACAGTGAGGATAGCGATACCGACGACGAGATGGTCAAGAAGAAGGATTACACCGGGGTCAAGGACCATCTGGATGAGACCCAATTGAAGCCCATAGCGATACCGATGAGCGTAGATGTGTACGAGTTCAAAAAGACCCTAGCCAACGCATTGGCCGAAGTAGTATCCATCAAGTACCTACAAGGAAGTGGGTATGTATTCCTGTTGGAAAGTAAGGAACAATACAACGCAAGAGACGCCGGAGCCGCATATCCCACAGCACCGACAGAGCCTCAAGAACTCGATAGCACAATAGAGCTCACCTCGGACGCGTATAAACTATGGAAACGCAGACGCGCCCTATACGTGGAGTGGAACAAATATGATAGAGAGGCCCTACTCATCACAGACAAGAAGTTTCCCACCATGCTAGATGAACTAAAAGACCCGGGCTCCGAGGCATTCCCCAGAGGAACCACGGTACTGGCCGCATTCCAGGCCATGGAAGCTGACCTCTGTACAACAGATGCCCAGCACCGGCTTACTCGCGAGCCCGCAAAGAAAATGAACGACCTATCGTATACACCGAGCCCTATTGGACCCAAGGAGTACTTCAGACAATTGACTAAGTACCAATGGCAAATCAATCTACTCCCGGAAACCACAGAAGTATCCTCGGCACAAATGATCGATTATTCCCGGGACGCCTTCATGTGCAGCAAACATGACCCGATTACACTACACCAGGTTAATGAAGATTGGAAACAACACAGGACAACCATAGTAACGGGAGACGAGTTCATCCACTACAAAAAGTTCTGGGGCCAACGGCTAAAGGAGTTGTACAGCGCATACCACAACAAATCTGCATCAGCCAACATGGTGGACACCCACAATGACCGCCGTTTCACTGACCTGGAAACACAACAACTCAAACTGGCCAATTTGTGCCGAGAGATCTATTCGCAGGTGTCCGAGAATACAGCCTCGACAGCGACGGCGGCATCTGCAATGACAATGTCACACCAGTGGGAAACAGCCATGGCAGCCCTACAAGCAGACGTCAACAGACTTAAGGCGACCGACGCGGGTCGGCCCAGACAGGCAGCCTCGGGACGCCCGCTGGCCCACGAGTGGAAACAATACAATTATTACTGCCACTCGTGCGGTGTCAACCTCTCACACACCGGGCAAGAATGCTTCCACAAGAGGAACAAAGCCGCCCACCAGGATGGAGCCTCCTTCGACAACCAGATGGGAGGATCCACCAGAAACAACGACAGGTGGATGAAGTGGAACGGACCCAATCCCAATGGCGCCGGTCGTGGGGTGTACGAGGCCCCCCACCACTCCTGACGGCGTGGGAGGGACCACACGTCCAAGAACTGTTTCTCTACCCCCCGCGGGCTATCGCGCGGTATTTTTACAATTCTCGACCCTATTTTTTAAATTTCCTATCTTTTTAGGTCGCGTGTCTACTAAAATACCTCGCGCGTCGCACACCTTTACTTTCGAGACAATATCTCGTCACTCCTCAAATAAAATTACTATTTTAGGGTTAAGGATATCATATTCTTTTCGTGACAAGCACTATTTTGTGTACATCTTGTGCACCAATGACTTATTTCATTTTCTCAACATGTTGCCACCATATAACGGGCTCCGTCCCAAATCCTCCAACTCCAACTCAAATCCAACTCCAAACAATCCCATTTTCATTACAACGGATAGGGACCTGTCCCCCCCCCCTTGTATCTCATAAACCAAGAACTCCAAAAAGTTGGTAGGATAGGCAAACGATTCTAGACAACAATACTAACAAGGCCTGCAAGTCTCAAAGGGATCTGCCGTACGCGTTAGAAGCAATAGGAGGGCCTAGCAGAGGACTCCAAATCCGAATTTTCACCTCCACAGAAAACACCCCCTTCAAACCCAAGGGACAGCAGATATCTCCATACTGAAGGCGCCGCGGGCAACGATATTGCAGGGATCCGTTCATTATACTAAGTAGGACAAGGCCTGCAAGTTTCGAATCGATTGATTGAGTGGATTGGAAGTATCTAACCGGCAAAGCATTGAACACGCAAGGTCCATTTTGAAGGTAAACAAGGAAAAAAACGGTGAATATTAATATCTCCATACTGAAGTCACCGCGGGCAACGATATTGCAGGGATCCATTCATTATACTAAGAAGGACAAGGCCTGCAACTTTCGAATCGATTGATTGAGCACATTAGAAGAATCAAACCGGTGAAGCAGAAGGGAGAAATTTGGTTGTATTTCAAGGAAGCAACCCAAATAACGGCGACAGCAACTATCTCTATAACAACGACACCAACACCAACGATATTGCAGGGTCCCCTTGATTACATCTATGAGAAGACGCCTGCCAAGTTTCGTATTGATCCATTGAGCGGATTAGAAGGAACGGACTCAACATAGAAAAGTGACAAATTTGGTTGTATTTCAAGGAAGCAACCCAAATAACGGCGACAGCAGATATCTCCATACAGAGGTCGCCGCTGTCAACGATATTGCAGGGTCCTCTTCATTACATATATAAGAACACGCCGCCCAAGTTTCGAATTGATTGATCCAGAAGATCAGAAGAACCGAACCGGTGAAGCAGAGGGGCAAAATTCGGCTATATTTCAAGGAAGCAACCCAAATAACAGTCACAGCAGAGATCTCTGGACCAACGGCACCAACAGCAATGATATTGCAGGGTCCTCTTCATTACATCTAGAAGAACACGCCGCCCAAGTTTCGAATCGATTGATCCAGAAGATCAGAAGAATCGAACCGGTGAAGCAGATTGGGAAAATTTGGTTGTATTTCAAAGAAACACCCCAAATAACAGTCACAGCAGATATCTCTGGACCAACGGCACCAACAGCAATGATATTGCAGGGTCCTCTTCATTACATATATAAGAACACGCCGCCCAAGTTTCGAATCGATTGATCCAGCGGATCAGAAAAAAACGACTCAACATGGATGGGAAAGATGATGGGCAAAATGTGGATAAAAAATGGGCCTCCAAGCCCCCGCCCGGTTGCTCTTGTTGCTCTCGCTCTGCGGCTCCATCCTTCCCGGTGGCTGTTGCTGTTGCTTGCTGTCAAATCAATGAGTCGTTGCCGTTGTCATTGCTGACGATCCTATTTGAATATATGATATGATAATGCCGGGACGAATTGTCGTTGGAGGACGACGACAAGACAATTCAACATTGGAGTGGAAGACCAATAGCCGTTGCTGTTGCCGATGATGTAGTGGAAGACCAATTGCCGTTGCTGTTGCCGACGATGGAGTGGAAGACCGATTGCATTTGATGCCGACGATTCGTTGCCGCTTGCCGGTGGAGGAGGAGCGTTTCTATGCTGCCGATTTGTTCCCGAGCGCCGGTGGAGGAGGAGGAGGAGCGTTTCGATGCCGCCAATTCGTTGCCGTGCCGCCGATTCGCGTGCCCGGTTGCTTCTATTTGATCGTTCCCGGTGGCTTTGCCGATGGTCGATTGGTGTTGCGGATCGATTGGTGTTGGATCGATTGGTGTTGGATCGATTGGTGTTGCGGATCGATTGGTGTTGCTGCTGCCGACGATTGGTGTTGCGGATCGATTGGTGTTGCTGTTGCCGACGATTCGTTCCCGGTGGCAATTTCTTTGATCGTTCCTGCTTGCGGTTGGTTCGATCCCGATGCCGGTGGAGTGGAAGACCAATCAATTGCTGTTGCCGATGCCGATGGAGTGGAAGACCAATCAATTGCAGTTGCCGATGCCGTGGAAGACCAATCAATTGCCGTTGCCAATGCCAATGCCGGTGGAGGAGCGATTCGATGCCAACGATTCGTTGCCGTTGGTGCCTCCTAAGCGCCGGTGGAGGAGTAGCGTTTCCCTGATTCGTTGTCGGAGTAGCGTTTCGCTGATTCGTTGTCGCTTGCCGCTTGCCGGTGGAGGAGTAGCGTTTCCCTGATTCGTTGTCGGAGTAGCGTTTCGCTGATTCAGTGTCGCTTGCCGCTTGTCGGTGGAGGAGTAGCGTTTCCCTGATTCGTTGCCGCTTGCCGGTGGAGGAGTAGCGTTTCCCTGATTTGTTGCCGCTTGCCTGTGGAGGAGTAGCGTTTCGCTGAACGGCAACGACGAGGCGTTGCCGTTCTCGTTGCCACCGATTCTATTCAAATAGATGATATGATAATTGAACAAAATGGGTGAGTATCTATTGATGTAGTACATAGAGTAAGTAATAAAAACAGAATAATATAATCTACATGCCGATCGATTCCATGCCACAAACCAAGACTGTTGGCGCCCAATCGATTCGATGCTGCCGCCGCCGCCGCCGTCGCCGCCTCCTTTTCTTGTTGCCTTCAATTCGTCCGATCAATTCAATGCTTACGATTTCAAGGGATGCTTCGCCCCACCTACAGGGAACAAGACGACGCACCTCCAGTGACACCAGGAAAGATTCGCCGTCCAATCCGTTGTTATGAGCTCAGACGCGGGATCTATGACTACAACAAACACCCCCTCGCCCCTATGGGTTGTCGGGTGATTATCCACGATAGGGCTCAGGAACGCGGCGCATGGCAGGACCATGGAACGAGGGGCTACTACATTGGACCGGCCTTAAAGCACTACAGAAATTACACATGTGTCGGGGAGGCCAGCCGCGCTACCAGAATCAGCAACACAGTAGCATTCTTCCCAAAGACTGAGATGCCGCGTACGTCCTCTACAGACCGGCTGCTCATGACACTCCAAGACCTAAAGGAAATTGCTAGTAAACCCCGTCCGCCAATCCCTTATATGGAACAGGGAACACAAGTTAACGAGGCCCTTTGGAGTATACAAGATCTATTACATATAAATACGCAACAAAAACGAAATATGCTCAAAGATGCCAAGCATCGTGATACGACACAGAAGATATCAAACGGGCCCAATACAAAATCCAATGTGCCCGAGAATGCTCGCGAACCTCCAAGGGTGACACCTAATACAAAACCCAAGGTACCCGAGAATGCGCGCGAACCTCCAAGGGTGTCACCTACGCAACAACGCAGTGCCCGCCGGGGACACCCCTGGGCTATAGGCACGATCATTAGAAAGAAGTTCATCTCAGGGTGGTATGAAGGTGAAGTCATAAGTTATGACCAAACCAATCAAAACTATAGAGTAAAATTCACAGATGGGGACGTTGCGGACTACACACGGTGAAGTGTCCAGGTACTACAAGTCCGACCAATACTACTCAAAATCCAAGCTTAAGGCCACCGCCCTAATGGGAGTTTACCCGCGTGACCCGGTCCAGTTCCCCGTACCAAAACAGGCCCTACGGATGAACGAGTTATCGTATGTGCCCCAACTAGCGTGTGGGGGATCCATATGGGATGAGGACTTGAACAAATGGGCAGCGTACCGTGATCTAATCAGGCACCCCAAAGCACAGATCCAAGAATTATGGCTCAAGTCGGGCGAGGACGAGTTTGGCAGGTTATTCCAAGGCTTTCAACAGAATAACATAGAAGGGATGGACGTATTGGACTGGATCAGGAGAACCAACGTGCCCATACACAAAAGGGTCACATATCCCCGATATACAGTAGCCATACGCCCCGAGAAGGCCGACCCCTACAGGACTAGAATCACAGCAGGGGGAGACCAACTGGAGTACCATGGTAATGTGTCCACCCGGACGGCAAGCATGGAGACCATAAAAACCCACTGGAACAGCGTAGTGTCATCCCCTGGGGCAAAATACTGTACCGGTGACATTTCCAACATGTACTTATGCTCCACACTAGACGAACCCGAATACGTTAAGTTCCGGTGGGACATGATTCCCCCCCGAGTCCGGATATCGTACCAACTGGAAGGACTCAAACAAGGAGAATACGTATATGCCCGGATCTAAAAGGCATGGTATGGGTTAAAACAGAGTGGAAAGATAGCCCACGACGACCTAGTTGACCACCTCCAGAAGTACGGATACAGAAAAGCACCCCACACAGAGGGACTGTTCCTACATGATGAAAGGGACATAAACTTTACCCTAGTGGTGGATGACTTTGGGATCAAGTACACCCAACAGGAAGACGTAGATCACCTAGTAGCGGCCGTCGGAGCCAAGTACACATTCAAAGTAGACTGGTCGGGAAACAGTACGTCGGGGTTCATCTACGTTGGGACTACGACAAACGTGAAGTACGATTGTCTATGGATGGGTACGTGGAACAAGCATTGAAAGAATTCGAACACGTGCGACCGACACACACGTTCGCGGGCCCTTCGCGCGCGGACGTCCCAGCCTACGGCGAAAAAATCCAATACGCAAAGCTCGAGGACGTGACCACACTATTGGATGAAGAAATAAAATTCATCCAACAAGTTACAGGAAAATTCCTGTTTTATGCCCGAGCAGTCAACAACACGATGTTACATGCGCTCAACGACATTGCCTCTGCCAAGAATAACAAAACAACACTAGCGGCCACAAAATACTTCCTCAACTATGCGGCATGTAATCCTGACGCATCCATCGTCTACAGGGCAAGTGACATGATACTACGAGTGGATAGCGATGCAGCGTACTTGGTATGTCCAGAGGCCAAGAGCCGAGCTGGGGGCTATCATTACCTAGGGGATACAGCCGATCACACATTCAACGGCGCTATTCTCGTACTGGCAAAAATAATCAAAAATGTTATGGCGTCAGCAGCCCAGGCCGAAGTGGCGTCGTTATTCCTGAATGCACGGGAGGCCTTACCCATCCGACAATGTCTGCTTGAACTAGGTCACCCACAACCGGCCACTCCACTGAAAACCGACAACAATACAGCAGAGGGCATACTCAACGGCACTATCAAACAGAAGAGGTCCAAAGCAATTGATATGCGATACTATTGGTTAAAAGACCGGGCCCAACAAGGGCAATTCAATATTTTTTGGCAACCGGGAAAGCATAATCTGGCGGATTACCCTACCAAGCACCACCCAGGGAGCCACCATAAAAAGGTAAGACCGATATATTTATATGAGCCGGATAGTCCAAGGACCATCCAAGGGTGTATTTGAATACTGAATCATGTGTGAATTTACGTATTTACGTACTAAAGTAAATACAAAAAGTAATAACATAACTGAATAACGTTTTACGACTTTGGTCTTATTAGTTATCGATAAGATTAGCACTACCCAATGCCAACAGAAACACAATCTGAAGAAAATAATACAGAACCTGCAACCAGGGGAATTACCCCGGACACCAGCCTAGACACATCCCACGTAACCGGCACACGCGAACTTAGGGAACTCAGGGACCTACTGGAGGAACTTGAACTCTACAATCGAGACATACTCAGGTATACCGGAGAAAGACAGAACCAGTTACAACAACAGAACAAACTACTGTACGACTACACCGAACCAGTCGACAGCAGCGACGACGACAGTACCGACGACGACGAGATGGTCAAGAAGAAGGATTCCACCGGGGTCAAGGACCATCTGGATGAGACCCAAATGAAGCCCATCTCGGTACCCACGAGCGTGGACGTGTATGAGTTCAAAAAGACCCTAGCCAATGCACTGGCCGAAGTGGTATCCATCAAATACATACAAGGAAGTGGGTATGCATTCCTTTTGGAGAGTGAGGGACAATACCAGGCGAGAGACGCTAGTGCCCAATATCCCACAGCGCCGACATAGCCTCGTGAACTAGATAGTTCGATAGAGCTCACATCTGACACGTATAAACTATGGAAACGCAGGCGTGCACTGTACGTGGAATGGAACAAATATGATAGAGAGGCACTACTCATCACAGACAAGAAGTTCCCCACCATGCTGGATGACTTAAAAGGCCCGGGCTCCGAAGCATTCCCCAGGGGAACCACCGTACTAGCTGCATTCCAGACCATGGAGGCCGACCTCTGTACAACAGATGCCCAGCACCAGCTTACCCGCGAACTCTCGAAGAAAATGAATGACCTATCGTATACACCGAGCCCTATTGGTCCCAAGTAGTACTTCAGACAATTAACTAAGTATCAATGGCAAATCAATCTACTCCCGGAAACTGCAGAAGTATCCTCGGCACAAATGATTGATTATTCCCGGGACGCCTTCATGTGCAGCAAACATGACCCAATTACACTCCACAGGGTTAATGAAGACTGGAAACAACACAGAACAACCATAGCCAAAGATGACGAGTTCATCCACTACAAAAAGTTCCGGGGCCAACGGCTAAAGGAGTTGTACAGCGCATACCACAACAAAACTGCATCGGCCAACATGGTGGACATCCACAATGACCAACGTTTCACTGACCTTGAGACACAACAATTTGAGCTGGCCAACGTGTGCCGAAAGATCTATTCACGGGTGTCTGAGAATACAGCCTCGACAGCAACGGCGGCATCTACAATGACAATGTCACACCAGTAGGAAACAGCCATGGCATCCCTACAAGCAGACGTCAATAGACTTAAGGCAACAGATGCAGGTTGCCCCAGACAGGCAGCGTCAGGTCGCCCGCTGGCCCACGAGTGGAAGCAATACAAATATTACTGCCACTCGTGCGGTGTCAACCTCTCACATACCGGACGAGAATGCTTCCACAGGAGGAACAAAGCCGCCCACCAGGAGGGAGCCTCCTACGACAACCAGATGGGAGGATCCACCAGAAACAACAACAGGTGGATGAAGTGGAATGGACCCAATCCCAATGGCAACGGACGTGGGGTGTTCGAGGCCCCCCATTCCTGACAGCGTGGGAGGGACCACAGTAGTAGTATACATAAACCTAGTAATCATGATTCACAATTACTCAGTATCCTACGTGCGGGTCCCTCGAGGGATAAACTTACTCAGCCACCACGATCCGTGACCTTTGCACAAGATGTTGCGTTCCATATCGGGGCCCCGCCCGGATATGGGGCCCTGGATTCAGCGGCAACAGACCATTTTGTCCAAACGACCTACCAAGGAGGGGCACATCAGGACACACCGGGGGCGCTAGCCATAGGTTGTGCTAATGGGAGCACTATGCTGTCCACCGCAACCGACCAATTAGACCTACCCCAACTCCCCATCGAGGCACGCGGCTGTCACAAGTTTGATGAAGTGGAGCTACCATTGGTCTCGGTGCCCAAACTATGTAATAACGGGTGTGAAGTGGCCTTCTCTAAGGACAACGTGGCTATTTTAGGCCCCTCCAAAAGAATCATACTCACCGGGCAACGTGACCCCCTAAGGAATCTATACATGGTTCCCCTCCATCAGCCCGCCGAACAGGACCCCCGTCAGCCCGCCAAACCGGAGACAGCTCAATCTCCAAGGGTGACAGGCCCCCCGCAGAACAAAAAGAAACAAAACGAAAACGAACAAAACGAATCCGAAAATGAACCAAACGAAAACGAACAAAACGAATCCCCGCAAAAACAAAACGAAAACGAACACAGCGCAACCAGCGCCGTCCACAACAACAACGATACCGAATATCCGATTCACACGGGGGCAGGAGCATACCAGATTCAAGCCATCCCCAAACTAATACAATTCTACCACGCAGCAGCAGGGTACCCCACTAAAGAGACTTGGGTCCGCGCAATCGAACGCGGCTCATATGCCACGTGGCCGGGTCTCACGGCACAACGTGTCAACCGACACCTCCCACTCACAGAAGAAACTACTATGGGACACCTACAAATGGTCCGGCAAGGCATTCAAAGCACGCACAAACCAAAGAAGGCGAAGAACAGACTGACAGCCGATACAGAACCACCCCAAATCGGCCGGAAGAAGATACATAACGTCTGCGTGGACATAGTTTCCGCGAATGAAATGCAACCAACCAACCACGCAGGGCCACGACCCAAAGACGAGCCGAAGGAACTCATTGCGTGGGACCTACTGTTTGAAGTCGATCGAACAAGGGTTTCGATCATACTAGTCATCTTGCTTCTACAGGAATCTTCTCGCACGAATGAATGAATGAGACACGAACGAATGAATGAGACACGAATGAATTGAATGAATGAGACACGAATGAATGAATGAGACACGAATGAATGAATGAGACACGAATGAATGAATGAGACACGAGTGAATGAGACGCTTGATCGATCGTACGAGTCATCCTGTTTCTACAGGAATTGACCAACGGGAATGGAAGTGGGAATGAGATTTTACCACTTACCGGTTCCGGTTCTCCTACTTACTAAAAATAGGTCCCTATGTACTAGAATCTACAGGGCACAAGGTAAAGGCCTACAGCCCCTGGTAGTAAAGGTACAGGGCATGTGAGGAATGCACTGGACCGGTACGAATATTAGCAATCTAGTGTGTGCATTGGAGTGTTAACAGACCGATGCACCAATTCTAGTGATCTTAGGAAAGAGTGGATTCGTCCGCTCATAATTTTAGTGTTAAGATAATGTAATAACCAATTGAAGTTGGCTAAAACGCCAATCTCCCTCCTCATCTTTCAGAGCCCTTCAAACATTCTTCGAAGAATTCTTCGTTACGAAGCGCTCTGCGAGGTTGGTGAGTTGGTGCCAAGCTACCACAACAGGCAGGCTTACAGTCATCGTCCGACAACAAAGAGACGAACACGTACCACAAGCCCCCTTTCCCCAAGATCAAGCCCGCTGACACGCCGACGAAAGACACGAGTGTCCGTGACGTGGAGTAACTAGCGAGAGGCAAGCCCGCTGACACGACGAAAGACCAAGAGAGTCTGTTGTGGAGTAACTAGCGAAAGGCAAGAGGTGTAGAGGGAGAGCAAGAGCAAGAGCGCGTTTCTGTTTTGAACGACGACGACAGAAGACCAGCAAGACGAAGAAGGAAGAAGATATTCGCACTACATCGGCGAAAAAAAGAGTGGACACAAATACAAGGAGCCGATTATTCGCCACACCAGAAGCGATAGGACCAATTAACATCAAATACAAGGAGCCGATTATTCGCCACACCAGAAGCGATAGGACCAATTAACATCACATACAAGGAGCCGATTATTCGCCACACCAGAAGCGATAGGACCGATTAACATCAAATACATGGAGCCGATTATTCGCCACACCAGAAGCGATAGGACCGATTAACATCAAATACAAGGAGCCGATTATCCGCCACACCAGAAGCGATAGGACCGATTAACATCAAATACAAGGAGCCGATTATCCGCCACACCAGAAGCGATAGGACCAATTAACATCAAATACAAGATCCCCAAGAAGAGAAAACAGCAAACGACGGAATACTCCAAGAGTGGACAGAAGAAAACAACAAGCAGGATCGGTATCGCCACACCAGAAGCGATTGGGCCGATTAACATCAAATACACACTATCGACATACCAGAATCGATAGGGCCGATTAGTCGCCACACCAGAAGCGATTGGGCCGATTAACATCAAATACACACTATCGACATACCAGAATCGATAGGGCCGATTATTCGCCACACCAGAAGCGATAGGACATTAACATCAAATACACACTATCGACATACCAGAATCGATAGGGCCAATTATTCGCCACACCAGAAGCGATAGGGGCCGATTAACATCACGAAAACAAACAACAGCAGGATTGGTATCGACACACCAGAATCGATTGGGCCAATTACATATTTTTGTCGGAATAGGAGTACGACGATTTACGGGATACACATCAGAATCCACATTTGCGGAATACGCATCAATTTACAGAAATACGCATCGATTTGCGGAATACGTATCAGAAATACACATCAATTTGCGGAATACGACGGGCAAGAATACGACAATTTACTTCGGCTCGGAATACGACAATTTACTACGGATCGGAATACAGATCGGAATACGGATTGGAATACGACAATTTTATATATAACGAGCAGTAATCAGAGTTCAATTTCAGTCTGCAAGTGGGGGAGCCGCCACTTCACTATTCCCTTGCAACCTGAATTTGAAATGGAGAACAACAAAGGCCGCTCTGAAAGAGCAGAGCGAGCACAACGGAGACAGAACAACAAAGACGCAGATAGGCAAAGAACTGAAAGAGCAGAGCGCGCACGAAGAAGAAGCCAGAACAATGAAGGCTGCGCAAGAAGAAGACAGCAGAGAGCCGACAGTCGCGCAACAAGACAGTTGGCATCAGAACAGCAACGTGAAGAGGAGCTCAAGGAAGATGATACCGACGTTACCCCTGAGATGCAGGAAGTTGACCGGGAACTCCAATTATCGGAAGACATTGTCGGACCACCGGAAACAAGTACGGGAAACACCGTGGGGCTCGAAGTCGAACAATTGGACAGTGCTGTCGATCAACCGGACCAACTGGACATCACTGGCGAGGACAAGAAGAGGAACAAGACCGACGATAGCGACGATGAAGTTTCAAGTACAAGCAGCAGCAGCAGCTCAAGCGACAGCAGTGGCAGTGATAGTGATAGTGATAGTCACAGTGACGACAGCAGCGAAACAGTGTACTATACAACGGCTTACGGAAGTGGCACAAGGAGTGATAGCAACGAATCAAAACTGAAAGGCATACAAGGAGCAACTATCGAAATGGCCACCACCGCGTTTGATCTTTATCTCTGAGCATTTGAAGAGAGTTGGATGATTCCTTTGAAGCAGGGAAGTGTGTTTGAAGTCGATCGAACAAGGGTTTCGATCATACTAGTCATCTTGCTTCTACAGGAATCTTCTCGCACGAATGAATGAATGAGACACGAACGAATGAATGAGACACGAATGAATTCACGGTTCCGGCCGCTTGTTAATCGGCAGAACGTTTCCTGTATTGGCGTTTCAGGGTCAAGTTTCTGGAACGACGTTTCAGATTGAGTTGTCTGGAACGGCAATTTGGACTTTAATGTTGCTGTGGTTGCTCTTGCTGCTGTTGCTCTCGCTGCAGTTGCTCTTGCTGCTGTTGCTCTCGCTGGCTGTTGCTCTCGCTGGCTGTTGCTCTTGCTGCTGTTGCTCTCGCTGCTGTTGCTCTCGCTGGCTGTTACTCTCGCTGCTGTTGCTCTCGCTGCTGTTGCTCTCGCTGGCTGTTGCTCTCGCTGCTGTTGCTCCCGCTTGCTGCTGTTGCTCCCGCTTGCTGTTGTTGCTCCCGCTTGCTGCTGTTGCTCTCGCTGGCTGTTGCTCTCGCTGGCTGTTGCTCTTGCTGCTGTTGCTCTCGCTGTTGTTGCTCTCGCTGGCTGTTGCTCTCGCTGCTGTTGCTCTCGCTGCTGTTGCTCTCGCTGGCTGTTGCTCTCGCTGCTGTTGCTATCGCTGCTGTTGCTCCCGCTGCTGTTGCTCCCGCTTGCTGCTGTTGCTCTCGCTGGCTGTTGCTCTCGCTGCTGTTGCTCTAGCTGCTGTTGCTCTTGCTGCTGTTGCTCTAGCTGCTGTTGCTCTAGCTGCTGTTGCTCTAGCTATTTCTGCTCTTGCTGTTGCTATCGCTAACGCTGCCGTTGTTGGGTCGATCGTTTGTGGTTCCGGCCGCTTGAAAATCCGCAAAATGTCTGCTGTATTGGCGTTTCAGGTTCAATTTTCTGGAACGGCGTTTCAGATTTAGTTGTCAGGAACGCCAATTCTGACTTTTGCGGCCGCTTTGATTGTTCCCACTTGCTGCTGTTGCTGTTGGTTAGATTGTTCACGGTTCCGGCCGCTTGTTAATCGGCAGAACGTTTCCTGTATTGGCGTTTCAGGGTCAAGTTTCTGGAACGACATTTCAGATTGAGTTGTCTGGAACGGCAATTTGGACTTTAATGTTGCTGTGGTTGCTCTTGATGCTGTTGCTCTCGCTGCAGTTGCTCTCGCTGCAGTTGCTCTTGCTGCTGTTGCTCCCGCTTGCTGCCGTTGCTCCCGCTTGCTGCTGTTGCTCCCGCTTGCTGCTGTTGCTCTCGCTGCTGTTGCTCTCGCTGGCTGTTGCTCTCGCTGCTGTTGCTCTCGCTGCTGTTGCTCTCGCTGGCTGTTGCTCTCGCTGCTGTTGCTCCCGCTTGCTGCTGTTGCTCCCGCTTGCTGCTGTTGCTCCCGCTTGCTGCTGTTGCTATTTGTGCCGCTTGCCGCTGTTGTTATCGCTGCCGCTTGGTGATGTTGCTATCAATGCTGCTTTCCGATGTTGGTAATCTGCAGAACGTCTGTATTGTCATTTTAGGGTCAACTTTCTGGAACGGCGTTTCAGCTGTTGTTGCTCTCTACCGTTGCCGTTGTTGACGATCCTATTATAATATATGATATGATAATTGAACAAAATGGGTGAGTATTCATCTATTGATGTACTACATAGAGTAAATAATAACAACAACAGAGTAATATAATCTACGTCCCACTAACCTACACCGTTGGCCTCCTTTTCTTGTTGCTTTCAAATTGTCCGATCGATTTGATGCTTATGATTTCAGCCGCACCTTTAGTGTTCCGATTCGCCGCACCTATAGGGAAAAGGATGTCGCACCTCCAGCGTTGTTTCCGATCCGTTGTTTCCTGTCATCCGTTTACGTTGATCTGTTGTTGCTCCAATTGATCGTTGTTCCGATCCGTACCTATGAAATTAAGAAGGAAAACAAAATTGAGGAATACATCATCAGCAATGTAGGATGTAAGCATCATTGTCCATCTATCTCACGTTGTTCCTTTTGCTGCCTTTGACTCTGTGTTGCCTTCCGATCCATTGTTTCCAACCCGGTCCTATGAAAAGAAAATAAAAAAGTAAGGGAGGAAATACATTATCAGCAATGCCGGAGGCAGTATAATCCTTGTCTATCTCTCTCATTCGTACCGTTACTTCTTCCGACAATCGTAGTTCCGACAATCGTTGTTGCCCGTACGTCGGTCTGTTGTTACGATTCGTTGTCTCCACCTCCAGTGAAAATTCGTCGCACCTCAAGGGAAAATTCGTCGGTCAAATTGTTGTTGCCGGCAATACGTTGTTCAACCTTACTCCTATATCACGAAAAACTGGATCTTTATCCTGTTGATTTAAATACACAAGGGATGCAGATTTGTTACTTTTCAAGACGTGTTTGCGGGCCCTCAAACAATATCTATCAAGCAATTCCTCTCTTATCCTGGTCTCGATTGTCTTTTTTCAGCCAAGGCAGTTGTTTCGGACTAAAATTATATCTCGAGCCTGAATTCCCTGCCTACTAGTGATCATTGCTGATCAGTTCAGTGGGATCCCGCGTTCTCGGACGGAGTGCTTTGTCGTACAAGTACGGTAAAGCAACTCTGCTCAAGATAAGTTCGGTAAGATTATGAAGGGAAAGAGTATTTTTGGACTAGAAGAGAAAAAAAATTCACACTGTAAAATCACTCTGTAAAATCACACTATAAAATCACAATGAAATTGAAAAGAATTCACCGTGTAAAGGCGTATTCATACGTATCACGGGCGTATCGTACGAAAAGTCATAAAGAAGTCAATAACCTTATTCGTAAGGTTATTAACCTGATGAGTGAATAATCGTCGGCGCTTTTATGTGGATTACCTCTTAGCGGGAATTTTTCCCAACAGCTCACTCTTCGAAGAATTAACAACTCTAAAACACTATCATGCCCTAAAATCTACGTACAACCTAGTACTAATTCTACATAATAAGGTACAATAACATGTGATATTCATCGGGAATATCACGGTGAATTACGGTAACAAAAAGACCGATCGAAGATGGTTTCGCGTGTGTTTTGTGTCTTAAGATTACATGTGTTTTTTATGGTAAAATTACACGATGACGACGAGTAATTTGACAACGATTAATTAACCTGTCAATCGGCAAGGCCGATTGGACCGTAACAATGATCTTACTCACTAAATCAATCGATCGTAAGACCGATTGCATTTGTTATTTGTTACGACACACTTTCTTTAGTTTATCAGACCCACAGCGTCTACCGGCTGTGGCCAGCATCCTACAATGCTGAGGACCGATTGGCGTTTCCCACCGAGAAACGCAGTTTGAGCTCAAAGACTAATCCGGAATAGCCTGATCAGCTACTGGCATCAACCCTCAAGGATGTAAAAGAGGCAGTTGCCTGTGGAGCCCTGGAACAGACCAACACCAGGGCGGTCTCCCTGAAAGAAGAGACCAAAGAATCGAACCAAGGTGGTGGCTCCACCGGGTTTCGAGATCCAGCAAAACAAGCAAGGGAAAAGATGCTGGACAATTCAGATGAAAGAGTCGCCCAGGTTGGCATCAGCTGAAAGGAATCAATATCCAATCCGAGAACACTGATCTTTCACTGAAAACAAGAACGATGTGAGCCAGAAGATTGAGCCTGAAGTATTCTGTGGTGAAACAGAAGGGAGGAACAGATTGCGAAGAGCATCTGCCCGCACTAATAACGAAAAAGATATGAGAACACCAATCCCCGAAGATCGGAAAGATCCAAAATGAAAAGGAGAACACTAAAAGGAGAACACTAAATTCTCAGGAAACAATCTTTCAATCTTTCACCACAGAAATACAGAATGAGCAAAATCCCAAGAAAGGATAGGAAAGCTCACAATCTTGATTTGCGACAAAAGCAAAAGCTCACACAAAGACAGACAAACCGGAACGAAAACTCGATCCGAATAGTCACAAAATATACACAAACCGGAACGATTTCGATCCGAATATACGAATAGATAAGCAAATCACACTCGACAGCAGTCAACATTTACCATCCATATCTCACATCCAAACCCTCGATTCGATTACATTCTCTCTCCACATACCTACGAATACTCCAAAAACTCTCTTCAGAGCGACCATCCAACCATTAGAATACCCTCTCCACCATGGTACGAACTAGAGCACACGAAAACAGTGACGAAGAAGAAGAAAAAATGGAAGTGGACGATCCACAGGATCCTGATGAGATCAAAAACGGGGGAGGTATGGGAGACGATGAAGAGTTTGAAGATAAAATCATGGAAGTAATGGAAAGGGCCCTTGCCGACCCAGAAACAAACTCAACCATGAAGAGAATCATCGACGAAGAAGTAAAGAAAAGGATCAGAGCAATAAGAGATGCAGAAAGGAGGGGTGAGAACCCAGATGACGCGGATAGTGACAATGATGAGGGAAACGATGCTAACCAAAATGCCGAGAATGCAAGAGCAGAAAGACTGGGGAGAAGGTCGTCCCAACCCAGGATAAAAATCAGGGGATTCAACAATGGTAGATTTCTGAACCCATAACAGCTTGCTTTCAGGAGCAGCCTAATGGATTTTGGTATCAACTACGAATCAGCTGAAGAAATTATGAGGGGAGGGATGTCTAATATTCGTGAAATTACAGACCTCAACAAGGAAAGCATCAAATCGTTCATGCATGGATTGAAATCTATCAGTCCAGACTGTCCTAATCCAAAGAGTATCCACTATGGTAACAGACTATCATCGAGGCTTCTCACGTGGGCAAATTGGGCCCGGTATCAACCATTGATTGGAGTCAAGCCAAGGGCTATCGACTGGAACGCGAACCCATACAACCTGGAACTGCAGCAATTCAGAATCAAGATGATGGAATCGAGTGTGAAATCACAGGAAAAGTCAACTCCACCCGAGCTAAAGGACCTTACGAAGTTCAGAGAATGGGAGGAGGGCTTTCGACAAAACCTGAGATACAGATTCAACTCTGAAGGATTCCCAATCTTGTATGTCATATGACCCCAAGAAAAGGAAGTTGTTACTGATGAAGCCAGGTCTGGAACAGTCGGGCAAAGTCCAACAGATACTTATCCAACTTGGAGTGACTACAACGAAAGGTGTGGCGTCTTGTCAGGTCACCAGTATGATGAAGATAACAACGTCGTCTGGAGGCTGTTGTGTGATGCAACAAGAAAAGGTCCTGGTTGGGAATATGTGGCACATTTCCAAAACACTGCTCTGAACTCTGGTAATGCCAGAAATGCTTTCATTTCACTGATGCAACATGCTTACACTGATACCAATATCACTATGGTTCTGAACAAAACCTATCAGGAAATGAAAGATTCACATTACACTGGCGATGCTAAGAATTATGATTGGAACAAGCACAAGCGAAACTGGACAGCTTTCCATGGAACAATTCTGAGATTTGAAAAGAACCACAACGAAGGGAGATTTGTTTGGGATTTTATCAATTCAATCAGTGATGAGCGGCTTGATGCTGCAAAAGCAGATGCAATTGATGAGAGCAAAGACTATCGTGACAACTTCAATGAATGTCTTATCCTATTCACCAATCGCCTTGGATTGAAGTAGCTTGCAAATGGGAAGCATAAAAGGGGTTCCAGAAGTGTGTATTCTGTGGGCACATCAAGCAATAAAAAGCAAAAAACAACTGGAACGTTTACAGGAAAAGTTGAGTGCAAGCCCTACCCAACAAGTGTTTATAAAACAATGTCAAAAGAACAGCGTCAGGAGCTTTACCAGATGAGACAGGCTAAGAAGAAACGAAATCTCAAGGCTGCTGAGACTAAAAAGAAAGAAACTGAGAATGAAGGCGCGGGTGACAGTTTTGGCTCAAAATCTAAGAAATGACATAATAACCGGACACTATCACTAGAACCCAAATTGTTAACAATGGTGAGCCGGTCATTATACAAGATGAATGTTCCTGTAGATTTTGATGATGGGGAAAATGAAGAAGGATATTGTGAGTTAGACTCACATGCAGACACTACTGCGGCAGGAAGCAATATGGTATTACTGAATCCTGATCAGATCACAACACATGTTGATGTTGCACCTTTTTCCGAAGAATACAAGCCCATCAAGAAAATCCCGATTGGAAGCTGTGCTACGGCATGGACAAATCCAACATCAGGCCAAGTATATATCATAGTGTTCCATCAAGCACTGTACTTCGGGGACAAATTGAAGAACAGCTTGATATGCCCAAATCAAGTGAGGGACTGCAATTTCAACTCTGTTGAAGAGACACCTCGTCAGTTTGACCCAAGATCCAAGCATGGAATCACAATCCAAACACCAATGGAGGAGGATGATCCAAAGAAAGTTTTTGTCAAACTGAGTATGAGAAATGTGATTTCATACTTTCCCACAAGAAAGCCAACAAGACTGGAGCTTGACGAATGTCAACATTTGACTGCAACAAATGATACCCCTTGGGATCCACATTCACTGAAGTTCAGGATGGCCGAGCTAGCCATTGACAATGGAGATCCAATTTCAGGGGACCAGTTTAGTCTTCAAGCTATGTTGACCGAAGAGGATCAGGACATTGATACAAGTTCGATTGTAACAGAACCTGCAAGTAACGTTACAGGTATGCTCTCCAAGACCAGCTTAGACAAAAGGCATCCAAGTGTCATGCAGCAATGCAAACTGATGAGAGTCCATCAGGTATCCACAAGGAGAATGCTAACTGAATGCCAGATTGCAACAGATGGAAATATTGCTCATCGAATTTCTTCAGTAAGGAATATTTCAAGCGCGCGAAGGGTAGACCAATTCTTGTTTGATGATACAGAATTTGACTTTATGGAATCTCCTGAAGAAGAATCAAAACAGGCCCCTAGCTTGCAAGAAATTGACAATACACTTGAGAGAAGGTCTCTTGATAGAAGAAATCAATGGGGGCCATCAGTGATAACAATTGAAGGTCCAAACAAAGTTGACTGTGATCGCCTAGCCAAAACTTGGAATATTAGTTTCAAGAAAGCTGAGCAGACATTGAAAGTCACAACTCAGAAGGCGCTCAGGAATTTGCAATTACCATTGATGAAGAGGCTGCCTACACAGCGCTTCAGGAACAAGAGAGTTGCACAAGGAACCTGGTACACTGATACATGGCATGCTAGAACGACCAGTATTATGAGACAGGAAAAATGTGCACAGATCTTCACAAATGGAAATGGGTTTGAAGTATTTATACCAATACAGGACAAATCTCAGGCGCATCAAGGATTGAAAACATTCATTCATGAAATTGGAATAACAGAGCATTTGATTTCTGACGGCGCGCCAGAACAAGGATCTCCAAGAACCTACAAGACCCACTGGAATTCAGATGGTGGGTGCACAAAATTTTGAGAAGGAAGATACGGATCCTTAAGGCAGCCAAAACAGCCAAGTATTGGTTGAAGACTCACAAGTATGGCGTTGAGTTGCCACATTCAATCAAACAAGCGCTGGCTATTGATAAGAAAACAGGCACTGATCACTGGGAAAGGGCAATTCACAAAGAAATGACCAACAATATGGCAGCGTTCGAATTTTCCGATGATGATGTTATTCCAGTCGGTCACAAGGAAATAACAACCCACATGATTTTTGACATCAAGCTTGGGTCCCTAACAAGGAAGGCTAGATTGGTAGGGGATGGTCATAAAGTCCCTGCAGTGGCAAAAGAAAATACTTATTCATCGGTTCCCAATCGCGACTCAGTAAGAATATTCTTCCTGCTGGCAGCGCTGAATGATCTGAAGGTTCTCTCAGCAGATATCCAAAATGCATATTTGACAGCCCCGATTAAAGAGAAATACTTTCTAAAAGCGAGAGCTGAAGATGGTTTTCCACCACATCTTGCAGGAAGGCCTTGCAAGATAGTCCGCACATTGTATGGACTGCCGGTTGCAGGTGCGTCTTTCAGGTCATATCTCACACAGCATTTGAGAGATCTTGGATATTCCCCTTGCAAAGCAGATCCAGATGTGCACTTACGAATTGAAACCAGGAAAGACGGATCCAGATACTGGGCAATGCTCATTGCCTATGTAGACGACATCTTATGTTCTGGTGAAGATCCAAAGTTCCAGCTTGAAAACATTGAGCGCAAGTTCAAACTGAAGGATGATACCATTGAAGAGCCAACCCTGTATCTGGGAGCAGATATTGGAAAATTCTATTTTGAAGGTGATTCAAAGCCAAGATGGTCATTATCAAGCACTAAGTATACGGCGAAAGCTGTTGCAGCAGTCGAACAAGAGTTAGGAACTGAAAAATATGGCCACAAGTATCTACCAAAATCAGCGTCCAGTCCACTGTCACATGATTACCGACCGGAAATTGATATATCAGAAGAATTGAATCCTGAATTGCAAAATTACTATCAAGGTTTAATTGGAGTTCTCAGGTGGATTTGTGAATTAGGAAGGCTGGACATTGTAATGCCAGTCTCGCTGATGTCAAGGTATCTGGCACAAGCAAGGATTGGGCATTTGAACCAGTTGTTTCATATATTTGCATATTTGAAAAAGTACAACAGGTCGAAATTGGTTTTTGACGATACTGTACCGAGCGTTGATGAGAGTAAATTTCAAAAATGTGACTGGTCTGAATTTTATCCTGGTGCTGCTGAAGTCATACCAGCAGATATGCCTGAAGCTTTGGGAAAGCATGCGACGATGAGTTGTTTTGTTGATGCTGACCATGCTGGATGCAAGGCAACGAGAAGGTCTCATACCGGTGTTATTATCTTCATTAATAATGCACCGATCATTTTGTTTTCCAAAAGGCAAACAACAGTTGAAACGTCAACTTTTGGATCTGAAATCATTGCTTTGAAAATTGCAATCGAATTGGTTGAAGGTCTAAGGTACAAGTTGAGAATGTGGGTGTTCCAATTGATGGAAGCACCAATGTGTATTGTGATAATGATTCTGTTGTCACAAATGTTACACGACCTGAAAGCCCATGTAAGAAGAAGCACAACAGCATTGCATACCACAAAGCACGCGAATCTATTGCAGCAGGAATTATCAGAGTTGCAAAGGAACCAGGTTCAACAAATATTGCTGATTTGTTTACAAAGCTAATGAGTGGCGCTGTTTTCCGGGAACATTGTTCTCGTTGCATGTGGTAAGAAAATAAAAATCAATCGTTCGATGGAATGTTCGATCGATTGTTCGACCGAAGCAACAAGTTGATTTACGTTCGATCATGGAATAAACAAATCGATCTGCAATGAGCATTTCAAAAGAAAAATGGATAATTTGATCCAGGAATACAATATATCAAACTGGCAAGGATCAGGGCAAAACGCCATGATACAAGCCAGAATGAATGGCAAAATGCCTCCCCATTTCTTTTGATAGGGCCTCTGATGGTAGACTGGATACAGTTTGGTATTCAACAAATGACTCACGATGAATAGGTTAAGTCATAGAATCCAGCCGCTTAACGGTTGGAGGATTTACGACTGAAGGGGACTGAAAAGAATTCACCGTGTAAAGGCGTATTCATACGTATCACGGGCGTATCGTACGAAAAGTCATAAAGAAGTCAATAACCTTATTCGTAAGGTTATTAACCTGATGAGTGAATAATCGTCGGCGCTTTTATGTGGATTACCTCTTAGCGGGAATTTTTCCCAACAGCTCACTCTTCGAAGAATTAACAACTCTAAAACACTATCATGCCCTAAAATCTACGTACAACCTAGTACTAATTCTACATAATAAGGTACAATAACATGTGATATTCATCGGGAATATCACGGTGAATTACGGTAACAAAAAGACCGATCGAAGATGGTTTCGCGTGTGTTTTGTGTCTTAAGATTACATGTGTTTTTTATGGTAAAATTACACGATGACGACGAGTAATTTGACAACGAGGATTAATTAACCTGTCAATCGGCAAGGCCGATTGGACCGTAACAATGATCTTACTCACTAAATCAATCGATCGTAAGACCGATTGCGTTTGTTATTTGTTACGACACACTTTCTTTAAAATATCACCACACTGTAAAATCACACTATAAAATCAGTTTGAAAAAAAATGTTTTCGCTGTGTGTGTGTTTGTGTGTGTGTGTGTGCATGTGTGTTCGAAAAAAAAGAATCGATACTTACTAACCTATCAGATCTATCGCAGTAAATCTAGAACAATGAAGAATATTTCCATTTTGTTCATTAAAAATAAGAACGTTAAGTAAATAAATCGCCAACCGCGCTCGTTTTGAATAGAGAACAATAAAAAATAGTGCAATGAGTTTTATTGTTAACGTTCTCAACTTGTGATACAGTGAGAACTTTTATGTACCATTGAGGTTGTACGTACCAACACATGTGTGACGGTGATCTTACTGGTAATGAATTTGCCTAGTTTTGTCCAGCAGTATTCTACGGGTATATTACGATAGTAGTACTAGTAGTAGTAGTAATGTAGGTATGATAATACTAATGACTTCTGTTTCGGTTGTGAAGGGTTATTTTGTACAATTCATGTCATCAATCATGGAACGGCGTTTCAGAATTCAGTAACCGGAACGGCGTTTCAGGCTTTGTGTTTGGAGCATGTTCCAATTTGAACTTTCAAAATGAAGTAGTGCGTAAGGTTGGGTTGTGGTGAAACGGTTTCTTGTACAATTCATGCCAACAGTCATGGAACGGCGTTTCAGATATCTGTAACCGGAACTGCTTTTCAGACATTGTTTTCGAATCATGTTTCAATTTCAAATCTCAAAATGAAGTACTACGTACGGTTTGGTGGTGAAACGGTTTCTTGGACAATTCATGTCAACAGTCATGGAATGGCGTTTCAGAAATCTGTAACCGGAACTGATTTTCAGACGTTGTTTTTGAATCATGTTTCAATTTGAAATCTCAAAATGAAGTACTAGGTTGGTAAAACGGTTTCTTGTACAATTCAGGTCAACAGTCATGGAACGGCGTTGCAAAGTTTGTGTTCCAATTGGGTTTCAATTGCAAATCTCAAAATTACTGGGTTTTAAACTATTTGTCGGAAAGTCTTAACATACATTACCGTATCTCAAAATGGATGATCGGTGTTTCGTATCGTTGTGGTTTGTTTTGGTAACGTTTTCATTTTTTGTTTGCAACGGCGTTGCAGGCTGTACTATTTGTTTACCGTAAAAGTGGAAATATTTGTACATTGTTGCATGATGTTTGTTTGTCGATAGAGTCGCTGTGGTTTGAAGTTGAGTCAATCCTGTTTTTCGTTTCCTCATTTGAGAATCTCTTGATATGCGACAAAATAAACAATTGTAGCCATTTAGATTGCTTTCACACAATTTTATTTGGTTGTTCTCTAAATTAGCAATCAAACAATGACGAGAGTTACAAGAAGTACCGCTAAACGTAAGGCTAATTCACCACCAGATGAAGTCACAGCTGCAGCTGCAACCCCAACCAACGTAGCTGGCGCAAATGAAGCGCCAGAAGTCAACGGTACTCCATCATCTACTCCACCACGAAATGAAGGGGCAGCCGTAGACCAAGAAAGACCTTCAGGTAATACCCCAACAACGTTGTTTGCAAACGATCCAAAAGCTCATCCGGTCAGTCAAGGGCGTGCAGTCGATAATATTAAATTCCTTTCATGCTCGGCATATCAGTATGTCACAATGGTACAATGGTATCTCATTCCTTACTTCCACGCGTACACATTGGTTGCGCGTGAATCATGATATTTAACATTATGGACCAAATGGCTCAATTTGGTGAGCTAAGTGTCTCATTTTTGACCAAATGGCTCGATCTTGTGAGCCAAGCATCTCATTATTGACCAAATGGCTAAGTGATCGTCACTCGTACGATCGAAATATTCGATACTTAGAGATCGAAGAAAGAACACGTGTCAGATACTGGCAGCTGGCATCTACTGTTAAGTGTTCTGTTTTCAAGAAAAGACAGCAGAGGTTCGGACGCTTGCTCACGAACTTGATTCCTGCTGTACAAAATACGTGTTGTATTAGCGGCAACACGGTATTTCCCTGTAACACGGTATTCTACCGTGTAATCGTAACACAAACACACGGTATTTTACCGTATAAAATACTCGTATCGTGCTGTATTAGCGGCAGCACACTTTAAAGTGGTAACTTGCTCTCCAGCAAGCCAACACGCTTATACTTTTAGATTATTTGATTATTCAACCTTAAACCTTGCACCGGACGCCTCCTTTGCGTCTCATTTGTAGAACTACAAGCCTAAGATCTAACTGATTGCGTCGATTGGTTGATAGTCAGAATAGATCTGATTGGATTCGCATCCAGTCGTAGTGGATATCAGAGAAATATTAGACCACAACAGACCGGCACCTCAACCGGCCTGCAGCTAAAGCTCACGTTGCTCTTCCTTGCCTTTGGATTGAATCAGCTCAACAGCCAGTTTCAGAAGGAAACTAACAGATTAACAGTCGCAAGCTTGTTGAAGCTTGCAAAAGAAGAAGGAGCACCCGTCGCCGACAATCCGACACCAGATCATCAATTGACTCGACTGCGGACGACGATTGATAGTTCTCTGATCCGATTACAGCATAACAAAGAACAAACGTCTTTAATAGAAGCCCAGCGCATTGGACACGACAATAACAATCTATCGCCATCGAAAGTCAGAATAGATCTGATTGGATTCGCATCCAGTCGTAGTGGATATCAGAGAAATATTAGACCACAACAGACCGGCACCTCAACCGGCCTGCAGCTAAAGCTCACGTTGCTCTTCCTTGCCTTTGGATTGAATCAGCTCAACAGCCAGTTTCAGAAGGAAATTAACAGATAAACCGAGGAAGAGGAAACACAAAAAATCGAAAAGTAAATCAAAGAAAAAGAAAAGAAGTCATGTGGTAGAAATACCAGCAGCCATTCCCGCAACACCACATCAAGGAGTCACAGGTGCTGCTCAACCTTCGTCGTCTTCGGGAAATGTAGGCGGTCGAAGTTTGTCATTGGAATTATTTAATGATGGCTCCCAATACAAGGATCACACGGATGCAATGAAAAGACGTGTCAAAGCTTGTCTGAAGCAACAGGGTCTAACAGATTCTCTGAAAATATTTTGACTGACGAACTCATCACTGCCGTCAGTCGTGACATCGAATCTGTCTTCCGCCATCTCATGAACAAGGTTTTCATCGTTACTAAACTTTCTTCTTCTGGAACCTGTCCTGACTTCAGCGAGCAAGAAACGTCAGACAAACCATCCTCGGGTCCTATACCAAGGGTTGTTGACGTGATGGTAAATCTTTTCCTACGTGACTCCGGGTCGCAGTTGACAAAGAAGGTCTGTATCTTGGATGCAAAGGGCCTGGCAGCTCGTTTCAAGGAGTACAAAATGAAAGAAAAATGGAACTCCTTCCAGTCAGCGCTCAACTCCGTTATCAAAATTGATGAAAATACCACAGCAGGCGAAACACAATTCACCCGGGTTGAAGGACAAGACGAAGTATCGGAAGGCACGTCGCATTCTGTCTGGGCAAAGAATGTGGTTAACTACGACACCATACTGAAGTACATGAAAGTGTATTTAAGCTTTACTGCGTTGGTACGTACGTTGTGTCCAATTCCCCCCTGCATCTTTACCAGAAACAGAAGGACCATTTTTCAATCAACGATTTAAAGACGATGTAAAGAAAGGGAAGCTATACGTCCGGCAGATGGTCTCGTTCTTTGAAGGACTTTCCTTTAACCACGCATTTAGGCATTTTCTTTCCTCTAGTCACTCCTTTGATGAGTTGGTGAAACAAATCAATTCTATTAGGGGTAAAGAAGTTGTTGGTGCACCAATAAGAGAAGGTGTCGCAGCAGTTGAGATAGTGCCCTTGACTGATTCCCCAAAATACCTCAAGTTGGAATGGCCCTCCGATGTGTCCAAGATACCCCTTGCGTTTCAAAAGGTCCTCATGTATTTGTGGGTATGCTTCCAATACTGCATCAGACGAATCCAATGGAGAGCCGAAGTACAAGGAGAGGAAGGTTTCTCCGAACCTTGGCCACGTTGAAGATCTTGGATACCTTCTGCAAGTTCCTTGCCCAAAACCAGCCAACGTAATAAGACAGAAGCGCTCCGGAAACGTTAAGGTGTTGTTCGCAGATCCTGACCCGGTGATCTTGTATCCTAAATTCGCAATTGGTAGTGAGGTGACAATCACGGGTCTGTGATAATTTCCTTTTGAAACTGGCTGTTGAGCTGATTCAATCCAAAGGCAAAGAAGAGCAACAGGAGCTTTAACTGCAGGCCGGTTGAGGTGCCGGTCTGTTGTTTCTAATATTTCTCTGATATCCACTACGACTGGATGCGAATCCAATCAGATCTAATCTGACTATCGACCAATCGACGCAATCAGTTAGATCTTAGGCTTGTAGTTCTACAAAAGGGACGCAAGAACGTCCGGTGCAAGGTTTAAGGTTGAATAATCAAATAATCTAAAAGTATAAGCGGGTTGGCTTGCTGGAGAGCAAGTTACCACTTTAAAGTGTGCTGCCGCTAATACAGCACAATATTACAAATATACGGCAAAATACCGTGTTACGGGGAAATATCGCGTTGCCGCTAATACAACGCGTATTTTGTGCAGCAAGGAAACAAGTTCGTGAGCACGCTTCGAACCTCTGCTGTCTTTTCTTGAACCAGAACACTTAACAAAATATAGCATATGCTAATATCTGGTATGTATTCTTTCTCGGATCACTAAGTATCGAACTTGAGTGACGATCGATGCTTCTTCTTCAGTTAAGTATCGATTCTCGATCGTAAGAATGAGCTATCGGTTCTTTTTCTTATAGTTAAGTATCGGTCTCAATCGTAAGAATGAGCCCGGTAATTTTCGAGGTCTCATTATTTTCGATCTCGTACCTCTACCAACTTAGACACGAAAGGAATTTAATACTCCCCATGTATCCACGCGAAAGCATAATCTAAAATCCGATGCAGTCATCCTGTAGCAAATCACCAGTGTTTCCACAATAGTGGAAGATGGGCTTGAGTAAAGGATACACTACTGAGTGTCCCCAATGCTTGGTGAGGAGGTCGGCACAGTTATCCTTGCCTGCAAGATGTTGTATGAGGATGAAGCCTCTTGCGATCATGCTTCTAACATAGTGATATGATAGAATGTGATGCCTCTTGTGGAGCCTCGCGTATGGGAATGTGGAGGTTTGGATCATCTTTTCATTGTCTCCCCATGTGTAGGATGTGTCGTGTACTCTAGTACCAAGATACCTGAATGACTGTCGAATGTCAACAATTTGCTCAATGCAGGTTCTAGCAGATACAAACTCAGCCCCAAAGGTGGCTGTTTCAGATGTTGCTTGCTTCTTGGAGAACCACATGATGGGGGTCTTGTTTGCAAAATGCAGGATGCCAGTGACAGCCTTGCCACTTAGGATGTCATGCATTAGGTTTGCGTCATAGAAATGAGACAACACAACCACCTTACCCAGGGGTTTAGGAGCATCACTAGGGAGGTCCTCGGAGTGCTCTCCATACACTGTATTGGACCAGTCTGTGCTGGTACCTTCAGTGAGTACAAAATCTGGTATGCCCACTCTGAATCGGATTTTGAAGTGTCGGAACTTAGAAATGTAACCATAGATTCTTTTGGCTCTGTTGAGATGGCCTTCCCTCGGTTGCACGCGGAAGCTTGACAATGTCATAACAGCAGTTTGCACGTCAAAACGTCCAATAGCTATGACCCATTGAAGTGATCCAATCATGCTTTGATACTTTTGGATGTCAGTATCACTTAGAAAGGATGTTGAGTCTAGCTCTGGGTGGTCGTTCTCAGCAAGTGGTGAATGGAATCTGGTGGTAGGTTTGCAGCCAAACATTTGTACATACGAGGCCTCCATTTTCTCGATGAACTTGATGGGGTTCATGCAGAGCACACCATGTTCATCTCTTTCGAAACCACAACCCAGATGGAAGTTCATTGGCCCAGAACCCTTTAATTTGAAATTATAAGGTTCAGACTGTAGGATTATCAGAAAGGCTTCGGGATTGGCCATACATAAACAGAGGTCATCAACATATGTGCATATGAGCTCATATACGGGCTCCCCATGTTTGTTGTTGCCAGGCTTGATAAAGATTTCGGGCTCTGCTTTGGATCTTTCAAAACCTAGTTCTACGAGGCAGGCAGCAAGTAGATCACCAAAACACTTGCCAGATGATCGGAGTCCATAGAGGGCCTTGTAAATCAATAGGAGGTGGCCTTCTAGTGATCCAAATTCAGCGCCAGCCTTGATGCATACTTTCTCACAGGTGACAGCTTCAAGGTATGCATTACCAATGTCAGTTCCCCATGCTTCTAAGCTATTCAGTTCAGCCAGGAATAGGCACATGCGCAAGCCCCGAAGAGATACAACGCCTGCATATACACTGTGGACAGGAGTTTCAGTGAGATTGCCATTTGCAACTAGCCGGGCTTTGTGTCGACCATCATGCTTGACCGCATAAATCATGTGGACCTTGATCTGTTGGAAACCAATGGGTATGTTGCTAGCCTTGTAGATACCTTTGTCAATAAAGGTGTCATATTCTTGAAGCTGTGACATTTCCAGCGCTATGGCATCCTGCCATTTGGTATTGCCATTGGCTATGTCAAACTGGATGGCTTCTTCATGATTGCGAGGTACCTTGAATCCATACTGGTACTGTGGAGCAGTTCGAAAGGAGCGAAGTTTGGCTTGGTGGATTAGCCTGTCTAGCTTCTTGGTTCTTCGGGCAAGGGAAACAATGCGTTTGAGATGTTTCCAACCAGGTTGATTAAGCATGTCGTTGTCCTTTGCATATTTGGCTACAGTAGCAGGGTCGTCTGCAGCTACATTGGAGAGAGGTTCATAGGTACGCTCCATGTTTTCCCACTCAATCCAAAGGTTGTATTTGGAACCTTTGTATTGGGGGTGCTTGTTGTCAAGGGGACCTTGATGGCCAAGTATGCGGCGAAATGACCAAAGTTTTCCATCTTCTTGAGTTACATCCCTGTGGATGTAATTCATGACGTCATTGTAGGCTATGATATCTTCAAGTTCGTCATCTGTATGCTTGCATTTGAACTTGATGAAGTCTTTGTTTTGCTCAAGACTGTTTTCAATGTCAACAACTGTCATTCTTTTCTGTGTGCCATCAGGGAGAGCCATAAGGAAAGAGCGACCTTGCAAGTCGGCAACAGGAATAGCAGGGATGGTGATGGGTGTGCCATCAGCGTCAAATTGGGCGTTGCCTTCTTCATCAGTAACAACTACTTTAGATGGGCCAACAGATGGGGTAGCGGGATTGACAGGTGGAGGTGTGGCGTCACTGACATCAAAATATGCTAGCTCAGGGGGACCAAAATCATCTTCAGTAACAGGGACACCGGCAGGGGTTTTGCTGAAGATGTGAGGGGTTGGAGGGCCATCAAGAATCTCCCCATAGTTGTTAGGGAGTGGAGAAGGTACATAGCTGCGTGTAGTAGGAACCTTGGAATAAAGAAATGTAGGCAGGGAGGGCTTGGGGATGCACAGAGGAGGTGATGCTGGTACCGAACGGGGGGATGAAGGAGGTCGAAAGGAGGGACTATCACCAGAAGACTTAGGAGTGATGGAAGCATCTTTGGCCTTGCGCCATGCAAGAAAGCCATCATCAGTGAACAAGCCAGCACGCTTGTTGCGATGCTCGGGAGTTAAAGCAGTGCGAACACCAGAGCGATCAAGGAGCTTATTGGTGATGGGATCCCAGATGGTGAAACATAAGCTATTGCCAACATGTTCAGCAATGCCAACAAAGTGGCCAAGGCATTCAGTGGGCTGAGAGCCAAACTGTGTATCTGGAGTCTTGTAGTAGACGGGCTCAAACCAGAAGAAACTAAGGTAGGGACTGATGTCACCAATGGTACCAGTAGCAATAAAGAAAGGCTGTTTGTTAGAGAGAGTGGGGTCAGACAAATGATTCATGAGGCGGCCAACATATTGCATACAAAGAAGCCAGAGGTGTGGTGGAGTGCCTGTGCGATCCATGATTCTATTGACAATGCGTTTGAAGGTCTGGTATCGCCGTTCAAAAAGATTTTGGTGTTGATGGTATGGTTCACTTTGCCATAAGCCAATCCACATCATCTTGAGGTAGTCAAGAACCGATTTGCTGGACTGGTAAGATCCATGATCACAGAGCAATCTGAGTGGTCGACCCCATTGCCGAACAAAATTTTGGAGACAAGGAAGAAAATCAGCAGTAGTTCTCATTTCTTCAACATGAATGATATGAGATTTGCGACCAAAGAAAACTTGAGCAATTTTGGAACCACCATCGATAGCGGGGGTGTCTGAATAGATGACATCAGAGAGGACATCATCATGGAGAGGCCGGACATTCATGGCAGGCTGTGGTGATTGGAACCTTTTGAAGATGTTACCATCGGGACTAAGTGACAGTGAGCCATACTGTGTGGAATTGTTGAAAGTGGCCTTGATACGGTCAAGGGAGATCCATCCAAAGAAGGGTTTCAGGGACAGGTAATCGATATCAGTGGGCGATTGAACATGGGCTGCGGCAGTGATAAAGGTGGAAGGGGATTGATTAGAGCACCTACTGAGGATGTCTTGATGAATATAATCAGCTGGGCTAAGCCAAAATGAAGTATCAAAAACATCCAAGGCCTGTAGGGAGGAGGTAGTGCTGTTGGACAAGAATGAGGTGACTGTAGAGGAGGTGCCAATGTTGATATCCCTAATCGCGCCAAATTCATCATAATCTTGATATGGAAGTGATGTGGAAACAGGCGGGTATTTCTGAATGAAGGTATCATCCTGTGGGGTATATGCGTTATCCAGTACAGATGGGTTCCAATGCTGATCACTTGTCATTATGACGTGGGGAAGACTAGCAAATTCTGCACTGGTATACTTGCGCATAGCAAGGTAAGGTAAGCCATGGCATATACTGAGTGGAAAGACATGACCATCAGTAGTGGTAATGACTTGGGATCCGCCGGTCTTGATAGAGGAATCATCCACGGTTGAGTGGTATGCTTCCATCTGGGGGGAAGACAAGATAGATGGGTGTTGTCCGGTGTATGCACTCTCATGAAAGATGAGAATGACAGGACCTCTGTTGGAGACAGAGTAGGCGCCGCATGTTGCAATAGGGATGTTCTGGATTTGGTGATTGTTTATACCAGTTACATTGACATATCTTGGGGGAATATCTTTAGAGATGAGACATGCGTCATTTCCGATGATACACCCATTTGCACCTCTGTCAACCATAGCAGAACCAGGTGTGGATACAGCAGTTTTGCTGGAGTGATACGTAGCGATGGGGTTTGCTGATGAAACAGGAGATTCACATTCCAGCGGTGCCCAATAGTGAAAGTTCACTGATCGTGAGGTTTGTTCAACAGGGATATAGACATTGCCTTCTTTCTTGTAAAGTATATCAGGGTTGTCTGCAAGGAATCGGGCTGGGTGTGCAGGAGAAACAGAAGACTTGAGGGGCCTGGTGTCTGATTGGGAAGATGATTTGTATACACCAAGTGATGCATGGAACGCAGATCTGGCTGAGCTCTCGTCAGCAGGCGATAGGACTTGCTCAGTAGCGGGTGAGGGGACCTGCTCATCAGTATGGTGCTCATAAGCCCGGCGGGTGATTGGCTTGCTGGAATTGGGGTCTGGTGGTAATGCAGCATCAAGGAGCTCAGGCCGGAGGCAGGCAACTAGTCGCTTCTTGTCATCAGCTGTGAAGCCAAGCCAATGCTTCATGCCTTGCTTAGAGAGAGTTTTCCAAACTGCAGATGGTAGCCTTGTGGTTGGGTCTGGGGTTCTTCCAGCCTTGTAAACAGCGTAGTCCTGATAGTCACCATTAAAATCAATAGGAGGTAAATATGAAGCCGAGTCGTCAGTGATAGCAGAATATGTGGACTGTGTCATAGAAGACAAATCATGAGTATTGGCTTTGACAGACATCCGACTTCGAGGTTGGGACAGGGAAGCTTGGGAATCCAGTCTGGTGGCTTCAAGGAGGAGGGTATTTTTCAATTCACTGATAGCAACGGCTTCATGCTGCCTAAACTTAATCAAGTCCTGTGCTGCAGGAGGATCATCAACCTTATAGAACTGTTCACTGAGCTGGAAGCTGCTACTACAGGCCTTGCAAAGGTGCGTTTTGACAGTATCAAAATCAAGTGGCCTTTGCGGATCGCGTAGTGTGTTGAGATGTTCCAACTGGCCAAACCACTGGGTGATGAATTTGACCTTGGTATCCTTCCACGTCCTCAAATCAATGTCCAATAGTTGTTGCATCACGATGGAGGTATCATATACTTTGGATTTGGATCTGTCGTGCAATGACACAAAGTCAAAGAAGGCTTGTCTACCATCTCTTGAGGAGGTATGGCTGAGCACGCAGGAGTAGGAGAGATCACTCTGGAGGGCATGTAGGACAAGGGTCCAGAAGAAAGCACATTGCTTGTCATGGAGAGCTTTTTCATACCCGACGAGTGGTGTACCAGGCCAGCTTGGGTCAAGGAATGTGCGAGTATCTATGTCAGACGTTTCCAGCTTTGCCTTGAATTTTACAAGCCAGCGTTCAAACCTTGCATCATTCTGCAGGATGGGAAAGGTGGATTCATCCCTTGATTTCTTGGTCCAGGATTCATATCTAAGCTGTTCAATGGGCTTGGAGGATCTTTCCTGTTGTCGTCGAGGCGTGCCGGCGCTAGTGATTGTAATGTTCGTTCCAGATGCTCTTCTGGCTCTGACAGCACTAAAACAGTAGCTGTGAAAGTCGTCTTTGGTATACTGGGTTCTATCCTCTGAGTCTAGTCCTTGTGCTGTGAGATGCTCGCCGTAGTCAATGACTTGCTGTATGGACGTCTGTACATGTCGATAAATTGGGGTTCTTACTCCCCCTTCGAGGAAAACTAGGTCTCCAATGTTCTCGATGTACAAGAAGGCTAGCCATGTCTTGATCCTTGCAGCAATGAGAGCCTCACACAGGGCGTCATTTTGTTCCCTTGGTATGTCAAAGATTTCATGCAAGAATGTGGCAAGTGGTCGGTCAAACGATGGGAAGAGGTCCGCGATAGGTGTGTCCTCTTCATCCTCTTGGCTTGGATTATTCTGTTGGTCGGGTGCCACATCTGCGGTGGGTAGCCGAGGTGTGGTTGCTGCGCTTCCAGGTTGGAGTGTTTGGAATCGTCCTGTCGATCTGCTTCGTCCAGTTGACCGGCTTCTTGTTCTTCCAGCAACCAGAACGGTAGGCATTGTTGTTGTGTAATCGTAGGTCGATAGGGTCCTGGGTATTTGTTCTTTGTTATACTGTAATCGGATCAGAGAACTATCGATCGTCGGCTGTAGTCGATCGTTCGATGATCTGCTGTCGGATTGTCGTCGACGTTTGCTCCTCGACGGTTGCTCCTTCTTCTTTTGCAAGCTTCAACAAGCTTGCGACTGTTAATCTGTTAAATTCCTTTTGAAACTGGCTGTTGAGCTGATTCAATCCAAAGGCAAAGAAGAGCAACAGGAGCTTTAACTGCAGGCCGGTTGAGGTGCCGGTCTGTTGTTTCTAATATTTCTCTGATATCCACTACGACTGGATGCAAATCCAATCAGATCTAATCTGACTATCGACCAATCGACGCAATCAGTTAGATCTTAGGCTTGTAGTTCTACAAATGAGACGCAAGAACGTCCGGTGCAAGGTTTAAGGTTGAATAATTAAATAATCTAAAAGAATAAGCGGGTTGGCTTGCTGGAGAGCAAGTTACCACTTTAAAGTGTGCTGCCGCTAATACAGCACAATATTACAAATATACGGCAAAATACCGTGTTACAGGGAATATACGGCAAAATACCGTGTTACGGGGAAATATCGCGTTGCCGCTAATACAACGCGTATTTTGTGCAGCAAGGAAACAAGTTCGTGAGCACGCTTCGAACCTCTGCTGTCTTTTCTTGAACCAGAACACTTAACAAAATATAGCATATGCTAATATCTGGTATGTATTCTTTCTCGGATCACTAAGTATCGAACTTGAGTGACGATCGATGCTTCTTCTTCAGTTAAGTATCGATTCTCGATCGTAAGAATGAGCTATCGGTTCTTTTTCTTATAGTTAAGTATCGGTCTCAATCGTAAGAATGAGCCCGGTAATTTTCGAGGTCTCATTATTTTCGATCTCGTACCTCTACCAACTTAGACACGAAAGGAATTTAATAGTCTGCCAGCACCTGGAACTGGTGTTGTGAAGAGTTATGCATCGAAGAAGAAGGACCATTATCCTCAATACCCTGGATACATGGTGCACAAGAAACTTGTTTGGAGGGCGCTGAAAATGGAGGTGAAACAGTCGGTATGTAGTTGGTTTTAACTTGTTGGTTATTACATGAAATTGTTATTTGAAATTGTGAGCAGAAATTGCTCTTTTACTAAAATCACCATGTTGGTGCATTGGCCCGCTAATACTCCAATGCACACACTAAATCACTAATAATCACATCGACCCGCTAATACTCCGATGTGATGCACGTGTCCCTGTACCAATGGGCTGTAGGGATCTACCTTGTGCCCCCGTAGAATTGGTACATAAGGACCTATTTTGAGTAAGAAGGAGAACCGGAATCGGTAAGTGGTAAATTCTCATTCCCGCTTCCATTCCCATCTCCATTCATGTTGGTCCATTCCTGCAGAAGCAAGACGACTCCATCGATCGATCACGTGACTCATTCATTCATTCATTCGCGTCTCATTCATTCACTCGTGTCTCATTCGTGTCTCATTCCACTCATTCGTGTCTCATTCATTCACAGCGCGCGCTCGTTCGATTGACTTCAAACACACTCCCCTGCTTCAAAGGATAATAGACTCAATCGATAATACTGCTCCAGAACTTGTTGTAGGCTTCATGCGCTTCCTCTGCCTTGGAGTCTACAGTCGAGAAGCTCATGTCCTTGTTGCCTTTGGTCTTGGTGGAGTACTCATCTTTTCCATAGAACTTGGAGCCGTGCTTTTCGAATAGGGCTCCAGTGAGATTCTTGGTGAAGATGTCACTTGTCATTTCATCGCCTGTCTTCCACATCACCTTGATGATGCCCATTTCCTTCAGCTCTCGTAGGAAATACTGTTTCACTTCAATATGCCTGGTGCGACCTGCTATGGACCAATTGTTGCAAAAATTGACTGCACCCTTGTTGTCCACATATATCACCATGGGTAGCTTGATTTGCAATCCGAGACACATCATGACTCTCCAAACGTACAGCATGTCTTGCACACATAGTACAGCTGCATACAGTTCGGCTTCCATAACTGACAGGGCAATGATTGGCATCATCCTTGATCTTGCTGTGACATTGGCACCATTCAGCCAAGTTGACCAGCCGTTGACACTGTGCCGAGACTCATCTTTGGCGTACTCTGAGTCACTGAATCCAATCAGCTCAAAAACAAAATTCTTGGTGCCATCCCACACTGCATTTGGGGCTAATGTGAGACCTCTCTTGGGTGTCCCAGCGCAATACTTCATCGCTCGCTTTTGTGCCTTCATGTGGGACTTCCTTGCTTCAGTCATGAACCTAGAGAGCTCCCGGACAGCATTCTGTGTTTCAATTCGCGACCATCTCATCATGTGCAGTAGGATGGCTGTTCCGGACCTGTACTTGGTTTGGGCTTCCTTGGTGAGAATAGTATCCGTTGGTCCTTCGCCTTCTTTCTTCAACACTGATCCTGGCTCTGCTGGAGTTGTGGGATTGCCTCTGCATTCATCAAGCTCGAACTCATCAACAAATCTTTTGATCTTGACTGGTGGTTGGGTCATTCGGAGAGTCCTGTTCTTCTTGTCCCTCTCGATGTGGCATCCGGCGTACTCATCCATCTCTCCAACATCCTTGCATTCAAATAGGGACTTGAGTTGCTCCTTGTGCTTCAGAACCTCTGCTCCTTCACCTATGATGCAAAAGTCATCGACCCATAGCAACATCAAAAGTAGTTTATTGTTGATACACTTGAAAATAGGCATGGGTCGGAAATCTGCATGGTATGCATTGCTCGTCGTGCTTCTCTCCAGAATTGTATGGCAGCTTGAATTGTTCCATAAAGCGTTTTCTGCAATTGGAGGAGTACATATGATGGATAGAATTTCTGATAGCCCTCTGGAATCTTGGTGAATATCTTCTCTCCATTCTGAAATTTGCCATTCAGAAAAGCTCCTTCCACATCCACAATGTAGGCCATAAAATTTGCCATGACCATCAATATCATTGCAATGCAAATTGAGATATCACTGACAACAGGTGACGACTTGTCTTGGCCATCATAGTGCTCACCATCTAGCTGCTTGAATCCTCGGACGGCATTCCTGCATCTTACTGTGCCATCAGGTTTCATCTTGTTGGATCAAGTGGTATCCATGATTTTGGTGCCTGGTGAGATATTGGCTTCATCGATCTCTTCAAAGACTCCATACTTGACCATCTTCTCATGTTCAGCATCGACACCCTCGGTAAACTTGTCGCGCATTGGACTGGCCATAGATTCCTTGTAGTTCATGGTCTTCAGTTCATTGGTGTTGGCAAAAGCACTCCCAGCTGCGCCAACCAGACTGAGTTCATGCATGGCGCCTTCCTGGGATGGGATAGAGACTGACAGCAGATTAAATTCTTTCAGCGCAGTCATTGCCTTGTGGAACTGGATTTCAGCATCGGTGAATTGAGCTGCATAGCTTGCCATATCTTCATACCGTATATCCAGATTGAGATGAGAGTTTCTCACGACACGGCCATACCTTGTGGTTGTTACAACATGTGGATCCTCTGCTTCAGTGTCGTCATTGCTGTCGTAGTCCTTATCGCTTTTGTATTCAATCTTGGTTTCTTCAATATCATCGGAGTAGTATTCATCGTGACTATCGAAAACGGTTGGGTCCTCTGTTGCTGGTTCAGACTCAGATTCAGGTTGGAAGGGAATTGCTGGTGCTGTGGCTCCCCCACTTGCATCCTGAAACTGCACTCGTCGAGGTCTGGTGGTGGTGCGCAAGATGGAGACAGGTTGGGTAGGCGTGTTGTTGACTGGCAGATCCATGTGGCCACCTTCAAGAAAATCAGCATGAAAATTAATAGCTTCACCCGCTGGTGCAGTGGGGGAAAAATACATACGCTTCGACCAGTAGATGTCACGTGTAGTTGTGAACGTGTTCTTCAATGGATCATACATCACATAGCAATCTCCAGGCCGGTCAGTGCAATATCCGGCAAAGAAAGCTGGATTGCCTCGATAATTGAGTTTTGGACTTGTGAACGGCTTGACACGAACTACCCCAGCGATGGAGACAGGTTGTGGAGGGGTAGCATTGATTGGCAGATCCAGGTGGCCACCCTCAAGAAAATCAGCATGAAAATTAATAGCTTCACCCGCTGGTGCAGTGGGGGGAAAATACATACGCTTCAACCAGTAGATATCGCGGGTAACTGTAAAGGTGTTCTTCAATGGATCGTACATCACATAGCAGTCTCCAGGCCGGTCAGTGCAATAGCCAGCAAAGAAAGCTGGATTCCCGCGATAATTGAGTTTGGGACTTGTGGAACGCTTCACCCGAACGACGCCAGCTTCTCCAAAGGTTCTGAGATGGGCGCTGAAAGCAGGGACCTTGCCAGAGAAATGCTGGATCTTGGGCAAAGTGTTGCCATTTACCGTGACAGCCTCCAACCAATCCAGCTGTACACCACACCTCATGGCCAGGGGAAAGAATCTAAACCTGTATTCCCTGGGCACATTGGCTTGAGAGCAGAGAGCCATCGCTCGACACACTGACCGATAGATTGCTGTTTCCACCACGCTATTCTGCTATGGAGTATCCACAGAGGTATACTCGAACTTGCAAGAAAATTTCCAATCTGCTGAGGCCAGTCGAGCTTCAAGTGCTGTATTTTCACCGGCCTTATCACATCGGATTTGCTTCAGATGTTGGCCTTTGGATCTCCATTGGTTGAGCAATGCGCAAGTTGGTTCAACCATTCCATCCTTGGTGGCAAAGAAATTGACAAATCGACATGAGGAGTACTCATCAACAATCATGCGAAAATGGGGCTTGGTAATAAATGGGGCGGTCATCTTATTACTTTTGGCGGCTTTGGGTGCCTTCACTGAGGACATATCCACAAAGAGACTTTCTCCAGGCTTGGTGGCTGCAATGTGCTCACTGTCAGTAGGAATAACTTTCCGTTTGGCTTTGGCTTTGGCACAATCTTCACATGGGAGCAGTGGACCTCGAGTGATGGTCCAGCCAAGCGTTTCAGCAGTTTGACGCGTCCGGTTCTCATCCATGTGTCCCAGGAGCCGGTGGGCTTTGTTGATGTTCATCTTGGTCCCTTCATCCGTAGTAGTAGTAGCAGTTGCTGCATTGATGTCAATGTTGTTGGTAGGATTGGCAATGCGGTCAAAATAGCCAACCCACACACAGCTTGTGTAGGTGGGGATTTGGATATCAAAATTCACTTGGAGTGTTTCTTTATTGAGCGACCATCCGGTCTTGTCGCTTCCGGTGGCGATCCAACCATTCTGTAAAGCCAAGTTGGCTGAGAACAGATTGAACGCAAAATTTGGATTGAAATTCACACCCTGTAACATCGTCTGAAACTCCTTGTTTCCAGGGAATATCCCCAACCTGACATCCTTTCAATTCGTCTCCACTTTGGGTGGTAATGGTGGCACCACTAGCTCTCAGATTGGTGGCACATCTCAGACTGTTGGAACTGTGACTAGTTGCGCCTGTATCAAAAACAAAGACATTGTCATCATACAGCAGATCAAATCCTTCGGGCACAACATCGCCTTTGGTAGCTCGCTTCTGGGCATTGAGCAGTTGGAGTGAAGTGGTAGAGGTTTGCATCGCTGAGAGACAGAAATCATAGTCAATTGTTGCTCCTTGGACCTCCTTCAACTTGGATTTCCAACCGTTCGGGCCCCTGTGGCCATTTCTGTTGTTTCGATTGTTGCCGTTGCTGTTGCCGTTGTTACCATTGTTGCTGTTCCGGTTGTTGCCGTTGCTATTGCCGTTGTTGCCATTGTTGCCGTTGTTGTTGTTCCGATGGTTGCCGTTGCTGCTGTTCCGATTGTTGCTGTTGCTGTTGCCGTTGTTGCCATTGTGCTCATTGAGGACAGTTGAAAGCTTTGTGACCCTGTTCTTTGCACCAATAACAAACTGCGTTGGTGGACCACTTGTCCCTTGGATCAGCAAAATTGGTCATCTCAGCACCAAACAAACTCATTTCCTTGGCTTTACCACCCCGGCTTTGGATACTCCGAGCTGAGTCGTACAAACTTTTGGCTCGGACGTTGAGAGCCTCCCAAAAATCTAATTCGGAGGTTCCATCGGCTTGTAGTGCATCAATGAAGGGTGTAAGCTGCATCAGTAGGTAGGCCGGTAGGGCGGCTTTGAACGCCACAATGAGTTGTGTCAAAGTGGGCTTGACTGACTTGTAGTGGTATTTCCTTTGCAACTCGTAGATGTCCTCAATCAAATCCCGTGGAGGGGCGCCAATGGTCAACTTTAAACTTCTCAGATCGATATCCAATTGTTCTTGGTCGCGAGATTGGTTCATTTGCCTGTATTCCTTCATGAGCTCTTCAATCACGTGATGTACTCTACCTCGGGGCCACTGTGACCGGAGCTCTGTATTCTTTTCAACTGAAGCCCCCCTATCGATCTTGGACTTCTCCATGATGGCTAGGCCTGTCCTGTTGTCGGCGAAGGCCTTGTACAGATCGTTCAGTGCTTTGTTGTGGTACCGGTATGCCTTTTTCTGAGCGGTACTCATGTCCTCTCGGGGTGTAAGCTCTCCTTCTGGAGGTAGGTCCTTATGTGGCTTGGTAGACAACATATCCCGGTATTTCCGGCTATCCGAGAATGCTTCAAACTGAGTGTACCAATTCTCAAACTTGCCCTCATCCCCCTTGGCCAGCTTGGGCACGTGGCTATCCACATACTCCACCATCTTGTATTTGTATTTCGTCTTCCTCAAGCCCTTTGTGCTTGCGCTGCTTGAACTTGCGCTTCCACTGCTTGTGCCGCTACTGCTCTCTGAACTTGACAGTACACTGCTCTCTTCCGACGTCGATTCTGCAGAAAAGGCGATCTCTATCTCTTGGTGCCGGGTTGGTTGATCCTCCTCCATTCAGCCGCGTCAGTAAATTGTCGTATGTCGATCCAAAGTAAATTGTCAATTGTATCCCGTAAATCGTCGTATTACGATGCGTATTTTGTTCGACGTATTCCGTAAATTGATGCGTATTTCTGTTTTTGATGCGTATTTCGATACGTATTCCGCAAACTGTCATATTACGATGCGTATTTCGTTCGATGTATTCCGTAAATTGATGCGTATTTCTGTATTCAATGCGTATTTCGATACGTATTCCGCAAATTGTCGTACTCCTATTCCGACGAAAAAAATATGTAATTGGCCCAATCGATTCTTCGATACCAATCCTGCTGTTGAATGTTGCTGAGCTCCAATTGTTAGCCCGCCTGCAGTCCGATCTTGTGGACAAAAGAAATGAAAGTCGCTGACTCCGAATATTAGCCAGCCTGCAGTCCGTTCTTGGACAAAAAGTATTCCGCTGAGACCGCGCGGATAAAGAAATAAAGAAAGTGTGTCGTCAAACAAACGCAATCGATCTTATGATCGATCGATTTAGTGAGTAAAATCATTGTTATGGTCCAATCGGCCTTGTCGATGCCGATCGACAGGTTAATTACTCGCCGTATCGTCGTGTCGGTTTACAGCATATTACCATGTAATTCTAAGCATACAAAGCACACGTAAATAAGACACAAAACACACGCAAAACCATCTTCGATCGGTCTTTTGTTACTGTATAATTCACCGTGATATTCTCATTGAATATCACATGTGATTGTACCTTATTATGTAGAATTAGTACTAGGTTGTACGTAGATTTTAGGGCATGATGGTGTTTTAGAGTTGTTAATTCTTCAAAGAGTGAGCTGATGGGGAATCCGGTAAATCGGTAAAGAGACTATCCACATGAAAGCGCCGACGATTATTCACTCAAGTTAAATAACCTTACGAATAAGGTTATTTGCCCTTATGACTTTTCGTACAATACGCCCGCTTAGTACGTACGAATACGCGTTACACGGTGAATTCTTTTCAGAAATAGGTAGGTCGCTGGCCCCAATTGTTGGCCAGCCTGCAGTCCGTTCTTGGACAAGGTAATACTCCGCTGAAGAAAAACGCGGATGAAAAAAAGGTGAATCGCTGACTCCGATTGTTAGCCAGCCTGCTGCAAATAAGAAAATCTCTTTCTTCTTCGACCAAGTTCCAATCCTCGGGAGCGCTCCGTAATTCTTCGAAGAATGTTTGGAGGGCTCTGAAAATGGAGGTGAAACAGTCGGTATGTAGTTGGTTTTAACTTGTTGGTTATTACATGAAATTGTTATTTGAAATTGTGAGCAGAAATTGCTCTTTTACTAAAATCACCATGTCGGTGCATTGGCCCGCTAATACTCCAATGCACACACTAAATCACTAATAATCACATCGACCCGCTAATACTCCGATGTGATGCACGTGTCCCTGTACCAATGGGCTGTAGGGATCTACCTTGTGCCCCGTAGAATTGGTACATAAGGACCTATTTTGAGTAAGAAGGAGAACCGGAATCGGTAAGTGGTAAATTCTCATTCCCGCTTCCATTCCCATCTCCATTCATGTTGGTCCATTCCTGCAGAAGCAAGACGACTCCATCGATCGATCACGTGACTCATTCATTCATTCATTCGCGTCTCATTCATTCACTCATGTCTCATTTGTGTCTCATTCCACTCATTCGTGTCTCATTCATTCACAGCGCGCGCTCGTTCGATCGACTTCAAACAAAACTACCGGATGGTACAACAGTGAAACGCGCAACTTGGTTCCCTTATGACCGTGTGGGGTCGGATAAACCACAGTTCACCAAGTTGTCGGAGGTCTTCAAATAATGAAACTATGCTGTATTGGGTATATGTTCATAGCCTTTGCCACGCACCACCATAGAACAAAGAGCAAAGAGGGCCTAAGCAGGAAAGAAGTTATCATATTACTACAACGTCGTCACTACTAGTAGTTCTTCTTCTCCACATTGGATTCAGATTAACCAAAAAATGATTGTGTACGTAAGAAATATTCAGAAGTAAAATAGAGTACCTAGTACTACTAGTGGAGTACTACTAAAACACGCAGTATTGGATCATTTGAATTGTTTCATATTAGTCTACTATTACATGTTCTTGTAATACTGTAGTCATAGTAGTAGTACATGGATGTTCATAGTGGTTAGTAGTTCAAAGTTCTCAGAAGGTTGTTACTAATACTTGTACTAATATTAGTAGTACCATCAATGCATAATTCCAATCTGATAGTAATTTGCAATTAGAAAATAGAGAATCTGACATTTAGTGTGATTAGTCCATGAATATTGTTCCTGTTATGGGTGAAATGAATCATGCAGGAAACAGAAGTGAGTTATTATCTGTCATAGTTTGTGTGTCACCGCCTCCTAATAAGTGCATTTGGGTACTGGATTTGGAGGGAAAAATACACAGTAATTTGCAATTAAAAAATAGAAAATCCAATATTTTCTGGGATTGAACCACGAATATTGTTCCTATTATGGGGGACATGAATCATGAAAGAAACAGAAGTGAGTTCTCTTTCAAAGTTTGTGTGTCACCACCTAATGAGTGCATTTGGGTACTGGATTTGGAGGAAAAATGCACAGTTATTTGCAATTAGAAGATAGAAAATCTGAAATTTAGTGTGATTAGTCCATGAATATTGTTCCTGTTATGGGTTAGATGAAACATGAAAGAAACAGAAGTGAGCTATCTTTCATAGTTTGTGCGTCGCCACCTGATAAGTGCATTTGGGTCCTAGATTTGGAGGGAAAATACACACTCATTTGTAAATAAAAAATATAAAAACCAATATTTCGTGGGATTGAACCATGAATATTGTTTCTGTTACTATGGGTGAGATGAATCATGAAAAAAAGAAGGGAGTTATCTTTCATAGTTTGTCTGTCACCACTTAATAAGTGCATTTGGGTACTGGATTTGGAGGATAAATACACAGTAATTTGCAATTAGAAAATAGACAATCTGACATTTAGTGTGATTAGTCCATGAATATGGTTCCTGTTATGCGTGAGATGAATCATGAAAGAAACAGAAGTGAGTTATCTTTCAAAGTTTGTCTCTCACCACCTAATAAGTGCATTTGGGTACTGGATTTGGAGGAAAAATACACACTAATTTGCAATTTTAAAAAAAAATCCAATATTTTGTGTGATTGAACCAGGAATATTGTTCCTGTTATGGGTGACATAAATCATGAAAGAAACAGAAGTGAGTTATCTTTCATAGTTTGTCTGTCACCACTGAATAAGTGCATTTGGGTACTGGATTAGGAGGAAAAATACACAGTAATTTTCAATTAAAAATTCCAAAATCAGATATTTGGAGTGATTAGTTCCTGAATATGGTTGCTGTTATGGGTGAGATGAATCATGAAAGAAACAGAAGTGAGTTATCTTTCATAGTTTGTCTGTCACTACCTAATAAGTGCATGTGGGTAATGGGTTGGAAGGAAAAATACACAGTAATTTGCAATTAAAAAATAGAAAATCTGACATTTAGTGTGATTAGTCCATGAATATTCTTCCTGTTATGGGTGAGATTGCAACGTACGGCAATCATACGTACCAAGCTACGTATGTACCAAGCTACGTACTACTATCAATCTACCGTACAAGTCGTACTATCCAAGATACCATTCGAAGGATGCGTACGATCGAACTAATGAGACTTGGGACCACTCTAAGAATCATTAAGTAGCGAAGCATCATCAGTATACAATGGTATACTGATACCAGGCGGGCGCAGGATTCATAGCCCGCCACTCTACATGAATATCCATGGGCGATCGAAGCCAGCCAGCTCGATCGCTCATTATTTTATCTGTTAAGTTTCCATCCATTTTTGTAAAGTATTAATCCATTCATAATTATCACTCCTACTCAAATTCTACCCCTAGTGTGTTACACAGTAATTACTCATACAGCTACTGTAGAATAACGATTTTTTCGAAGAACGAATTTTCGAACAACGGCTCTTTCTTCGATAACAAATAACGTTAACGAATTTACGAACGCTAACGAATTTCCGAACGAAGTTTCTCGCTAACAAAAAGCGGTCCCGATTGTTAATCAATAAAACAAAGACAATTCAAAATTGTTAATCATCGAGAACATCAAACCAGGCAAGTATCCTCATCCATGTCGACCGGGTTGCATCGACAACCACCAATCACCTATGATTCCAGCTTTGATCGGACTAAGAACAAACTTGCCACTTTGAAAGTGTATGACGCCAACAGTAATTCCAAGGAGGAATGGAAACTACCAATCTTTTCAGAAGAAGGGGGCCTTGAAGAACTACTGTATTGCCAAGAAGCATTCATCATTGGCGCAAAGCGACTACCACTACCAGAACATCGGTACATTGAACTGTTCACCAAGATACTGTGCCCGGAAGCACAAAGAAAGTGGGACGAGACAACCCGAGACGACAATAATGACTTGAACTATCCAGACAACATGGAAGGCTATGAAGAAGCATTTAAGGACTACATTCAAGAACACTACTGCGATGCAGGGGATGCAAAAGACATCATGCAAACCTACATTCGCAGCGACGCATGCAAGAAACCTCATGATATCACTGCCAAGGACCATGCAGTGCAAATCAACAGGCTCATTCGGTACTCAGAGAAGCTGCAAGGTCATCGCCAAAACCTCAACAAAATCAACAAAACAACAATGCTGCTCCACACCTTCCCTAACCTGTGGGTTGAGCAATATGGCCAAATTCATGGTGGCATCACTGCAGAAACATCCATCCAAAAGATTGTGGAATATATGTCCAGTCAAGAACGAGAGGCCAAGCTGAGGAATGGAGGGGACAAAAAACAAGGGAGACGTCCTGGAAACAATGCCAACCAATCCAAACGCAAAACCAACAACAAAAACCAAAAATCTTCTAATCCCTGTCGCATTCCTGGGCACAACCATGACTGGTCCGAATGTCCCAAGAACAGGTACTCCAAACAGAAGAAAAAGCAACGCGCCGACAACAAGAAAAATGACTCGGCAGGCAAGACTACCACATCCAGCAATGAATCATTCCAAGCACACATGCAGCGCGCAAAGGAAGCTTTCCTCCAACAACATGGCGGCAAAACAGAACACAGCGTACAGAGCGGTGAGCAAATCTGGCTTCCTTGAGGCCAACCAAGAGCAGTCACCCTGCCTCCAGCTCCACAGGACCTGGATGCCAATTTGGCACAACCAATTGGGCTCGCAGGAGGAACTCTCTCCACAGAAGGGGAGAAGAAGCCTACAGAACGTATATCTGATGTTGACAAGAGCTCACGACGAGTCCAGTTTGAAGAAACGGACGAACGCGTCGGAAAAAATAAAAATAAGGGTACAGACGCCAATAACAAAACAGCCAAATTGAACGACGATTCACTTGGCACAGGTACAAACGACCAAATGAATGGGGCAGCGACATCGACACGCTCGATGACAAAAATCACAGCCCTACAACGAAATACGGAATACCCCGTAGCTACAAAAACAAAGAAGAGCGATGTGGCTCCCATTGTTTTAACAACCATCCAATACATTCAAGGCATTCCTGTAAAAACAACAAAAACAATGCTGGCCCTACTCGACAGCGGCAGCACAACAACCCTCATCAACAAAAGGGCACTTCCCTTTGGAGTTCTACCAATTCAATCCAAAACAAGAACCATCACAACCACAGCCAATGGATCATTCGACACCTCGTTGTTTGTCGTAATGAAGAATCTCAAGCTACAAGAATTTGGAAACACAACAATCGAGCGTTGTGAGGCCAGATTATTTGAATCCAAATCATGCAGATATGATATTATCTTTGGTCGAGACTTTCTATGCAGCACCAATATCAACTTGTTATTTGAATCCAGCATGATTCAATGGAACAACCGACAGATTCCAATGCGCGAAACAGCCAGTTTTGATATTACTACAGATCTGCAAGAAGCATATTTTCAAGCATTACTGGAGGAATCCATTGATTCTGAGCTATTTGTGCATGATGCAGTATCTTCATCACCCACCATCCTTGACAGAGCTTATGAAGCAACGAATCCAACATCAGTTGCAGAGCAACAATCACACATGACAACATCAGAAAAACAACAATTCCAAGCTGTCCTGTCCAGATACCCAAATGTCTTCAACGGTAAGCTAGGAAAATATCCACGCAAGAAAATCTCACTCAAACTGAAGCCCAATGCCAAGCCAGTTCACAAGAAGCCATATGCAGTCGCATACAAAAGAGAAGAACTATTCAAGAGGGAACTCCAGAATCTTGTAGATGATGGAGTCCTCAAAAGATGTGATGGACCGGCTGAATGGGCATTTCCTACTTTTATCATTCCAAAGAAGGATAACAGTGTTCGATGGGTGTCAGATTTCCGAGAACTCAATGAACTGCTAGTCAGAAGACCATATCCAATACCAAGAATACAAGACATCAAGCATTGACGCGGCAAATACACCCACTTCACCAAGATCGATTTATCCATGCAATACTATTGTTTTGAACTGGATGAACCAAGCAAGAAATTATGTACCATTGTCACACCATATGGCTGCTATGAATACCAAAGACTGCCAATGGGTGTGAAAATCTCTCCAGATGTCGCGCAACAACTCATGGAAGATATCTTGCAAGGTACGGATTGTACAGTCTATATTGATGATATTGGAATCTGGACAAATGACACCTTCAGCCACCACATGCAAACAGTGGACACAATTCTGCACCGACTGAATGAAAATGGTCTCAAGTGCAACCCTCTCAAATGTGACTGGGCTGTACAGGAAACTGACTTTCTCGGATTTTGGATGACTCCAGAAGCCGTGAAACCTTGGAAGAAAAAGATTGAAGCTATTCTGAGAATGGACAGACCCAAAACGATCACTCAAGTCAAGTCCTTTTTAGGTGCTGTTGGTTACTACAGAGATATGTGGCCAAGACGTTCACATGTCCTTTCTCCTCTATTTGAACTCACGGGAACTCCCAAGAAAACCGCTGCCAATGGGCAGTCCAAAGCAACAAAGTTAGCCTTCACATGGTGGCCGGCTCAGGAAAAAGCCTTTGAAGAAATGAAAGCAATGATAGCAAGTGACGCGCTGAACACATACCTGGATTTGAATCTACCATTTGATATCTACACAGATGCATCAGATCTACAACTTGGCGCAGCCATCCTACAAAAGGGAAAAGCAATTGCTTATTGGTCCAAGAAGCTGAATGCAGCTCAGAAGAATTATACTACAACAGAAAAGGAACTACTTGCAATAGTCTTGTGTTGCAAGGAATACAGGAAACTACTCTTAGGCTGTGAACTTCAAGGTTGATGATAATGTTGTTACTCTAAAAATCGACCGAAAGGTATAATTGAAATTTAAAGAGATGTGAGCTCAGAGAGACGCTCTTATTTTTACTGTGTATTTCGTACTGTATTGGGGCTCTCTGTATTTTACATGGTAGAGATCTTCCCCGGTTAGTTGTTACCATTCTCATAACGATACCGTTGCTGCTGTTGCTGTATTAGTGTCGTGTCGGTCTTACTATATCGGTCATTTGATGGTATTGGTCATTTTGTTGTTAAGTACTCTGTTCGATGGGGCGTATGCTTATTCGTGGTATATGTGCTGGATATATGTAGGCCCATCTGGAATCGGTATTGATTTTCTTGATTGCAATAAGTAATTTCCTCACGGGATATCAAGTATATTCTTCTGAATGTACTTATGGGTTCCAAGTGTTTACTTACTGTTCAGGTCTTTGGATATTTCTTGTTTCTAACCGGTTATTCCTTTTTTGTTTGTAGCCTTAGGTGATATCGTTTTTACCACTTAAGGATTCCAGGTAGTGGAGGTGCGTTTGGTTCTAATGCTCGATCGTTCTTGTATTCCGCACCTCGGTCGTCGTTTCGTTTTGTCGGCTTTTTCGATCGAATTTGATGCCGACAACAGTCCGTATTTTTCGCCGACAACACACCCCTTGATCCAATACTTGTTTGGTATTGGATTACTGTCGGAGTATATCATGTTGAATCGTATTGATAGACAAGTCGCATGTTCGGATCAAGTCCAATTGAAGAATCGACTCGAGCAATTTTGATTGAGTCAAGGTCATCGAATAGCCGAATCCGGTTGTTGTCAATCGAAGCAATCGAATGGAATGAATTAATCTGGGTAGTGTCCCATGATGTATCTTGCATGTCGGGCGTGCAAGATCCATCCCAATGGTTTGGTTAGATCATCAGCCGGGTTGATAACACCCGGAATATGAATCATCTTGATTTCACCATTTTCTTTCCAAGCTTGAATTGTAAAGAACCTGATTTCAATATGTCTGGTTCTTTCAGTTGGCTTCTGAGCATTGATGATCTCAATTGCCGATGCATTGTCTTCATAGATAGGGGTTGGACCAGCTTGGGCAAATCCTAATTCTTTGAGTACGAATCTGAGGTATCTGGCTGTTTTGGCCGCTGTGACTGCAGCAATGAATTCTGCTTCTGTAGAACTCTGTGCAGTGAGTGATTGCGCTTTGGATCTGTAAACAATTGCTCCACCCGCATAAGTGAACACATATCCTGTGGTGGACCTGCGATGTTTTGGATCATTTCCATATGCTGCATCAACAAAACACATCAACTTGCTATCCTTGATATCTACAGGGTATTCTGGGAGTGATTCATCTTGGACTACATCGTCATATGGTTCTCCTGATGGAAGAGATGGTTCTGCATTCGGTCTATAGAATCTAATACCCCAGGATCGGGTCGTTCTGAGATATCGAGCGATGTTCTTCAGACTGGAATAGTGGAATGCAGTGGGATTGGAGCTGTATTTTGACATCAGGGTCACTGCATAGCCAATGTCTGGCCGGCAGCTCACATATGCAAACATCATTTCACCCAAGAGTGTTCTGTAGGAGAACCCTGATGTGGATTGTAATGCAGCGTGTTCCTTGGTGCCTTCCAATGGTCCATTCGTATGTGATTGCAGTTGGCTCAGTACTTCAGTTGATAACGGCGCTGATGGTTTGGAGTGGGGTTTCATCTTAGAATCAGTCTCCCAACCGTGGGATGTCATGATCCGGTCAATGTAATTGGCGCAAGACAGTTCAATGTAGTCAGCTGTCTGTTTGACATCAATTCCATTGAAGTCTTCAAGCAAACCCATTTTGGTGAAGGGGACAGCATCTTCTCTAGGGAGCTTCAGCTTTGCGCCAATTATGTCATAGATCTTGTCAGATATAGATTCTGATGTGCAAGCCAGTGCAAAATCGTCAACTTGTCTCAGCATGTAGACTGTTTCACCTTCAAAAACTGTTGTATAGATTGTTCTGTCATGCGTGGTGGTCTTGAAGTTGAGATCGGGACCTTTCAAGATCTTGTTGATGTGGGTCTCCCATAGTCTACCTGATTCTGGGTGGCCTTGAAGTGCTCGAAGAACTGGAAGTACCAATCGTCGGTCTATGTCCTTTCCATGCTTGTGTCTGTACCATTCTGCATATGCATCGTCAATAGTCATGTATGTAGGGATGTTGGGCCCTGGAGAATGGGCATATGCGTCAGCCGCGTCCCCCCCATAAACTTTGAGATTGAGGCTTGCAGCAATAGCAAAGAATAGCCTTTGAATGGGATGTTCAACACATGATGAGTATGACATTGCTATGGCATGCAGGGTTGGGGCTGCATATTTGCTTCCATTGCAACATTGCCTGGCTCTTCTGACACCATTTCTTTTCACACTGTATTGCCAGTGGGGTCTGAGAATGATAGCGTCGGGGTCCTTAGGGTATTGAATTGGTGATCCAAACATTTCCAAATCTTCAAACTGATCAAGCTGTTTTCGCTCCCCAGCCTGCCATTCAGGCCATGTAGATAGAGACTTGAGATTCCTTCGAGTGAAGTGCCCTAGTGCTTGTTCTTCAGGTGTAGTTGCCTTGGAATTGATGGCCTTGATTAAGAGTTCAATTTCTTCAGTTGGTAGCGAATCTGCATCTAGTGGTAATGCTTGATTTCCTGGTTTATGAAGCTTGGTGATAGCTCTGAGAGATGCAATATCAATAGTAGGAATGACAACATCCATGTCGTCTTCAGTTGGTGCCAAGTGTTTTTGGATGGAGGCATGGAGTGCTTCAGTGCTATCGACCTGGTTGATTCTTGATTGTATCAGCTGCTTGTATTTTGTACCAATGCGCTGGATAGCTTTGATGGATGAAATCCGGTCCAAGAATGGTGGATCTTCTTCAGCAGTGGGTTCCTTCCAGGAGGTATTGGGAGCAAATAAACCATATTCATTTGAGTGTTTCCTGACTTTCTTCATAGACAATTTTTCTTCAAGTGCAAAGGTAATTGGTGTATCTATTGAAGAATCCCTCACCCCTCGATCGTGGCAGGTCTGTAAAGCGGTAGTAACATCAGCAGCAGTAAAGACACGATTGTGATTGATAGATACAATATAAGCACCTCGTAGCTTGGAGAGAGATTTCTTGTGTGAGGAGAAAAGTTTTGAGGCAGGGCTTTTTGGGAGGATATCTGTGATGTAAGCTCTGCCAAGCAGTGAATCATTGGCATACCGGAGGCCAAATGTTTGATCAGTACAAGATGGGGAGACAGTGAGCCTGAGATTTGTTAGATCGGCAAAGGGGGAGATAGAGAATTGAAAATCACTGGATGACACCTCAGTGGATTCTGCAGGCAGTGGAATGTTGTCATCTGTCCTGAGCAGGTGTTTGACATTAGTGGGGAGGTCTGCAAGTGGGAGATCATTCATGCCTTCATCAAACCTGACATGTGTGGCTATCTTGACTCTGTGTGTCTCAGTATCATACCACAGAATGTTTCTGGTTGTGTAGGGTACAAAACCTAGAAATATCCCTTTTCTTGCGTTGGGTTTGAGTTTGATGGATCTCTTGCCTGGAGGTCTAACCCAAACTCGACAACCAAAGGTTCGGAAATCAGCAAGGTTTTCCTTACGGCCAGTTGCCAATTCCAATGGCGAATGTAGTTGGGTGCCTTCAGGGAATGCATTGGACAACCGGAGTGCATGGTAGAAAGCAAAGGGCCAGAACTTGATGGGCAAATTAGCACCAGACAGCATTGTCCTCATGGAGTTAGCAAGAGTTCGGTGTGCTCTTTCAACTGTGCCATTCTGGTGGGAAGCGTCCGCGCCAGTGGGGAAAATTGAATATCCAAACGCAGAGAATAGGTTTCTGATGTCAGGATTGTGATAGAGTTCTCCACCTTGATCAACTGAAACATACTTGTCGGCACAAGTTGGGTTGTGCTGGGCGAAGAAATGCTCTAACCAGTGTAGTGGCGCTGCTTTAGAGATTCGCGTGTCTCCATATTTCATACCAGTATAGTGATCTGTGATGAGAATCCAAGCAGTTTCTCCATGAATGCCTTCATAATCGCGCTTGCGTTTGCTGTTGGAGGATTTGGTACCTGAGAATGCAAAATCAATAGATAAACCCTGAAACGGTTGTGTGGCCTTGCGAGTGGAATGTGAGCCAGCAGGTGTTTTGGTTTGCTTACATTGTATGCAAGTTGGGCATTGATCAAGAATACTTGTTTGGCGCTTGAACTTTGGTACTCCAAGAATGTGCTTATGAGCTTGATACAGAAAGTCATCGCATGGGTGTCCTAATCTTTGGTGCCACAGAAGTTTCGATGTCTTGGTTTTGATGGCTTGGATGGGGATATTTTTGTCCACAATCTTGGTGAAGAACAATTTAGCATCAAAAGTTGGCACGTCACTGATGCCAGACCGAGCTTGAGCTGCTTCTGTGCATTTTTGCAGTGTGACAAGATTCGTGTAGACATCATATCTGTAGCGACTAATGGCTTCGTTTGAGGCCAGTTCACAAGCTTTCTTGAACTGCGTGTCAGTCGCTAAGGCATATGCAGAGGACGTTGCACAATTGGCATATGGAGATGTAAGATCAATGTCTGGGATGAGTACTGGATGTGTGTAGCACTGAGAATCAATGATACTTCCATGTAGGACAATACTTTTGGCGGTGCTCTGCTTGTGATGACAGATAATGGTGAGGTTTCCATTTTGTCGAACAGATGAGTCATGGTCGTCATTGAAGACTTTGTGAATAGACTGTCCACTGAACTGATTTCTCACGCGAGGTGTCATTCCACAAAGGTCATTCTCACTAAGCAATGTTGTTGACAGCAAGGGAGAATAGTAGAAGGAGACTCTAACATACCCTACAGGATTGGGGGCTGGTATGTGCACATAGCCTGACCCTTCAGGAATACAGGTCGCTGCCTTTCCTCCAATTGCTGCCGTGAGCCTGACCGGACATTTCCTCAGCTTGGTGTAAGGTTTGTAACCATGCAGGATGTGCTTGAGATTTGTGCAGGAAACTTTTGCACCGGTGTCAATCTGAGCCCGGACTCCCTGCTGGAAGTAAGCTGTAGCTGCAATAGGGTCCGGTGGGACGAGGGATTGCACATTGTATGTATCAACTGGCGTAGGGTTGTCCCTATCGAAATTGGGATCCTCATTGGTCTTCAGGTGTGATTCCAATGTAGGGGATGTAGCCCTGGGTGATTCCATGTCACAGTAGACGTCAATTGGTATAGATGACTGGAGGCTGTCTTTTGGAAGGAGGTCGACGGCACCAATTATGACAGATTCATAGGAGCTGACACTGCTGGAGTCCAAGGAGGGGCATAAGCTGTTCACTTGGGACGCTGTGATGTTGTCAAATCCTTGGGGATCATCTTGAGGTGATGTCATAGTATGGCTCCAAGAAAGACTTTCTATTCTTGGCCATTGCAAAAATTTTGGTCTTCTACTGTAGCATCAGGTGAAACCTCATCTTGATCTTCATTGCCAATGTTGATCTGAGAGATTTGCTGGGTGGAATCCAAGAGTTGTTGGGTCTGCTTATTGGATTTGTTGAGAAAAACAGCCGCAGCAATCCTATGTTTCTTCAGGGACTCAATATCTTGCAACGCAGGACAATTATCAAAATTGTGACCGGACATGTGGCAAACGATACATTTTCTGGATGTGTCAAAAAGACTAGGTTGCTTATCGAATGCCGTGATGGCATTGCAGTATGCTTGGTGGAGAAAGGGATCATCAGATTCTTCATCCATCTCCGGGTAGCCAAGCGATTCAATCAGGCTGATTGAGTGAGATGTCAAAGTAGAAGGTGTTCTAACAGTACTGTTGCTAGCGCGCTTTTGAAACCGATCATTCCGGCGGGGACCTGGTCTGGTTCCTGAGACGTTCAATTGCTTGGGCTGGATTGGTTTGGAGTTGTTCCTCTTGTACTTTTGCTCAGCCTTGATCTCTTGTTCATATGTTTGGAGGGTTTGTAGGAGCCTACCTGCCTTGTATTTGTCTCTTTTGAATTGATCATCAGAGTCGCGTTCATCTTCTGTCTTCTTGAAGAGCTCTTCTGAGAGGGTGGTTCCTGCAATCAGGTTGCTAACTTCTTCTGTTGAACTGATAGTGCTGGGTTGGTTTTGGAGGAACACTCTAAGTCTCAAATAATCCTTGTACCGGAAGTAGTATTCTTCAAGAGATTCATTTGGATCTTGGTTGGGAGGGTTTCTGACCATTCTGCTGGCGTTGGATGGCCTTTTTGAGTTGGGATGCGTTTGAGCAATAACTGTGTATAGCGCTTCATATCCCTGTCCGCCTTCAAAGCTCTGAATAGTGGCCTTCATACTTGCACATGAATCAGGGATGATTTTATCAGTTCTCAGTGCTGTGTAAATGAGATTTCCCCATTCATTGATAGCCAATTCATATCTTGAAGGTAGGTCGTGTGGAAAGTCATCACCAATTGTGAATCCTCTGAGGTGATCAGCTTCACGTCTGAATAGGTAGTATGGGTGCACATAAATGTGGTGTTGCTGGGAATGGGCTGTGATCTCTCTGTACCATTTCCTAACCTGAGGGTCTGTTGCATCCTTTAGTTGTGGGAATCCTGAGAGGAACAGTTTGTCTCTAGCTGCTTCTTTGGACTTGTCAGAGGCTCTGGTCAGATCAAAACAGTCACCACTTCTGGTGATCAGGCGCTGATCATTTCTGCCACTGCCTAGATTGTGTAGGTAGTAGTTTTGTCGGACAATGGTTTCATTTCCCGATGAGTCGGTGTAGGTGATTGGGAAGTCTTTCATGTCATCTCTGGTGAGGAATTCATCTTTTCTGTAGTAACGGTCCTTCACTGGTGGTGGTAAGGTCGCCGGATTCCATGGGAGGTCAAGTGACGCTTGGTGGTTGGCACCAGTACTGGTGTTGTTGTTGTTGTTGTTGGTGTTGCTGTTGTCGACCAATTGCTGGAGTAGAGTGGTCAATTGTTGCATGTCCGTGCCTGTTGTCGCTGGTGATGGTGCTGGTGCTGGGAGTGTAGGCGTTTCATCATTCAGTTCAGGGAAATTGTAGATATTGGCGTCATAAACCTCATCAAAGTGTAATGGATCCCAATCTGGTTTAAAGCCCCAGTGAGTTACTCTGATTTCTATGAGGAACGTGTCTTGTCCATTTGAGATAGCTTGTTCTCCTGCTCTATCCATTGCATTCTTGTTCCTGAGTCGTCTTGCTGATTGAGTCGTATCTACATGCCAGAAGGTGGCATCAGCAAAGAGAGTGGATATGTGTCCCTTGTTAATTTCTGTTTGTTCTCGGGCGGGGATTATGTCCATGATTGCGTTGACAATGATTTCCTTGAGCATGGTTGCCGGGTCTGGAGCCAATGTCTTGGGTCCTTCGGCATCCTCGTCTGTGATGAATAGGCCATCGGTGTCCTCTAGGTAGTGAGAGAATGATTTGTTGAGTTCGACGTGTTTGTCTGCATTCCCCTTGGTATGGAAGGATCCAAATTGGATTCTAATGTCCCGGATCTGATTCCAGTCAAATGGAGGTGCTGGCGGCATGATGAATTATCGAATCGGTGTTTCGTCGTTGTCGTCGTCGTCGTTAATCGTAGGTGGCAATTAATAGAGGTGTCGATGATGCGATGTAATTGAGTACTTGTATCGCTTGTTGGGGAGCAATCGTCGAATTGTCGATTCGATTAATTGTCGGAATAACGAACGATGTTGGTTGAAATTGGAGCTTCGATTGGTAGAGGTGTCGGCGTTGTCGAAACGATGATGTCGAAAACGACGATGTCGGTGTTTTTGAGCGATCGTGGAAACGTAAATATCGTTCGATTCGTCGGTGTTATCAAAACGGTGATGTAAACGTCGTTGTCGAAATAACGAATGAGCGTCGGGGGAACGAACAATCGTTGTGGGTAGGAAAGAATTAACCGTGGAACGTTCGTCGGAGAAACGATCGGTCGTCGTTGTTAGATGTGTATTACAGAAGGAGATTCTTGGTAGAATGTTCTGTAGATACACCCCTTGATACGTATGCTTGGTCGTGTATTACAGAAGAGGATTCTTGGTAGAAGGATCTGTATACACCCCGTGATACGCGAGTAAGGAGGAGAAAGAAAGAAAGAAAAGAAGAGAGGCGGGGGAGGTCTATTGATACAGCCCGTCGCCGAGTCCCGTACCAAGTATACTCTGGCTGTAACCGACAGTGGAGGTGCTGTACGGGGCGGAGATAGGTAGCTTAAGGTATACACTTGTTAGTGTAAGTTATAAGGGCTCTATAACCTGTTGTTACTCTAAAAATCGACCGAAAGGTATAATTGAAATTTGAAGAGATGTGAGCTCAGAGAGACGCTCTTATTTTTACTGTGTATTTCGTACTGTATTGGGGCTCTCTGTATTTTACATGGTAGAGATCTTCCCCGGTTAGTTGTTACCATTCTCATAACGATACCGTTGCTGCTGTTGCTGTATTAGTGTCGTGTCGGTCTTACTATATCGGTCATTTGATGGTATTGGTCATTTTGTTGTTAAGTACTCTGTTCGATGGGGCATATGCTTATTCGTGGTATATGTGCTGGATATATGTAGGCCCATCTGGAATCGGTATTGATTTTCTTGATTGCAATAAGTAATTTCCTCACGGGATATCAAGTATATTCTTCTGAATGTACTTATGGGTTCCAAGTGTTTACTTACTGTTCAGGTCTTTGGATATTTCTTGTTTCTAACCGGTTATTCCTTTTTTGTTTGTAGCCTTAGGTGATATCGTTTTTACCACTTAAGGATTCCAGGTAGTGGAGGTGCGTTTGGTTCTAATGCTCGATCGTTCTTGTATTCCGCACCTCGGTCGTCGTTTCGTTTTGTCGGCTTTTTCGATCGAATTTGATGCCGACAACAGTCCGTATTTTTCGCCGACAACAGATAAGGTATGGATGAAAGAACCAGATCCAGACAAATTACAACCTCAGAAGAAAGGCCCATATCAAATTGTGCAAGTACATACCAATGGCACAGTGAAACTGAGGCTGTCTCCAAATGTCACCGAAACAGTCAACATCCGAAAGCTGACTCCATACAAAGAACATCCAGCAAACAATGTTCCAGCACAAGATGAACCGGCAAACAATGATCTGGACATGGAAGAAGTCTAGCACTGAAACGATTCAGAGAACCCTCAAGTCACTCATTGGCGGACTCTGTAACGTACGGCAATCATACGTACCAAGCTACGTACTACTATCAATCTACCGTACAAGTCGTACTATCCAAGATACCATTCGAAGGATACGTGCGATCGAACTAATGAGACTTGGGACCACTCTAAGAATCATTAAGTAGCGAAGCATCATCAGTATACAATGGTATACTGATACCAGGCGGGCGCAGGATTCATAGCCCGCCACTCTACATGAATATCCATGGGCGATCGAAGCCAGCCAGCTCGATCGCTCATTATTTTATCTGTTAAGTTTCCATCCATTTTTGTAAAGTATTAATCCATTCATAATTATCACTCCTACTCAAATTCTACCCCTAGTGTGTTACAGAGATGAATCATGAAAGAAACAGAAGTGAGTTATCTTTCATAGTTTTTGTGTCACCACCTCCTACAACTTTGCTACGAGCAACTTTGTCCAACGTTCCGAATTTCCAGTACTTAAAACACGTAGACTTCTACAGAGAATTCCTTCTCCTCTTCTCCCTCTTTCCCCCGCTGTAAATACTGCCCTCCAGCCCCACACCTCTCATCTGCGTCTTGCTCCTTCTGTTGTTGCTCTTGGTTCGGTTGTTTGCTTGCTTGCTTCCCTAGGTCGCTTCGGCTCTTCCTCTCTTGCCAACGACATTTGGGACTCCGGTCCGAATTTTCTACCTGGTCTCTGGTACAGTTTCTACGTAGCACGAGGCTCTGTCTCCGTTCCGACACATAATTTTCTACACGGTCTCCAGTACAGTTTGTAGGTAGCCATCCTATCAGACACCCGACCCATCTTTACCAACAAGCAGCTTCCTCTTCCACACCAACACGACGACAAGCTCCCTACGACAAGCCGTTGCCACTGTTGATTGACCCTCGCTACTATCCCCATTCCCTGTATACCTCCCATCGACCATTGTCCTCCGTCAGCTCCGCTGTGTAGCCCATCTTTGATTGCCCTGTCTCCTACTCGTGTGATCTCCTGAAACACGACATCCCCTCGCATCCTGGCCCGCTCGTATCTCCCACCATACAGGGCGATATCAACACTGCCTCCCTCCTCTACACCATTGTGCCACTTATCGTGGTCCGCACGTCTCTCCGTTCCCTCCCCCCTTTTTTTGGCTCTGCGTCGCCCCCGCAAGCCAACACAGCGCCCGCACCCCCATCGGCCGCTTCATTGGATCGCACCTCCATCAGCCGCTCCATTGCCTCGCTCCACCCATCCCACCGCCGCTCATTTGATTGATTGATTCCTACAACAGCAGCCGCCTCCTCACTCTCACCATCCACCGACCGCCGACTTTGCGTTGCTTCTGTGACCAACTTTTCGTTGCTTCGCCTCCTTTACATGCCCTAATTTTGCCAACGGCTTTGCGGCCACGCCGGTACCATCCTACTATCAAACGCTTTCCAGCATGCCTACCCCCACAACTCCTACTAAGCCCACTGCGGGCCGCTCCTCCGCTCCTTCCCCTAAGAAGAGACTCCAGGCTACCCCTTCCCTGTCTTCTTCGTCTGCCCGCTCCTCCGGCTCTCGCTACCCCAAGCGCGCGCACCTGAAGAAGTCTGACCCCTCCCCCCCCGCGCCACCCCCTCTCCTTCCTCACTTCGTCCAAGGAAAGACGCATCTCTGTCTGCTTGTTCCTCTTCCTCGGCCAGCCAATCCTCTGATACCTCCATGTCTGTCTCTTCCTCTGATGCCTCTGTGGCCTCCTCTACTCAGTCTGCTAAGAAGCCTGCTCCACGTCCGGATTCTAAGAAGCCAGCCCTTAAGCCCCCCCCCCCTTCAGCCTCCCGCTCTCAAGCAGCTTGTCCTTACTCCCCCAGCTCTTCAGCAGCCAGCCCCATCTGCCGCTCGCCCCGCCCCTGCTACAGCTCTTAAACAGTCTCTCCTCCCGCAGTCCCCCTCCTTGACTCCCTCCCCCAGCTTGGATCGTCAAGCACTTCGTAAACAGGCTCTGGCCGCTGCCAATCAGGCCCACTCTGCTTCCTTCCTGTGGCGTTTCTATGGTGATGGCCGTTTCCCTACCCCATCTTTCATCCAACGCCTCCGGAAGTCTCTAGCGCAGACCCGGGTTTGGAATGCCTCTCCCAGTCCTACCCACTTCCTCAGCAAGAAGGATGGCCGTGACGAGAAATCCATTCATGATGTGTGCCGTCTCTCCGTCGCCCCTGTGTATGCTCTGGTCAATCCCGCTGCTTCTGATTGGAGGACCGCTACTGTGGAGTCTCTGGTTTCCCTGGCTTCGGCTTGCTTCCAAGGCTCTGCTACATGGACCAAATCCCCTCCCGGCCAAGCCCTCAGGAAATGTCTCATTGGTCTTGCTAAAATGTCCCCCGAATGCTTTGATGCCCTGTACTGTGAAGGCAACCTTCTGCCTAGCACTGAAGGGCTGGTTTGGCTGTCTGCCAACTGGGTTCTCGGCTCCCATTGGTTCTTCAAGACTAAGCCCCCTGCCCCTGCTCCTTCAGCTGCCTCTGCATCTTCCACCCCGGCGCCGGGTTCTTGGTCTGTCTCCTTTTTCCCTTCTGTTGGAGCTGCTTCTGTCCTTTCTTCTTCTGTCGGTCACTTTCTTCAACGGCGTGGGGTTTGCTCCAGTGATTCCAGGGCTCCGGTTGATGTCACTGAAGGCACCAAGTGCTCCTACAGCTCCTACTTCACTCTGTCTCTTCCCCGGCTGATGTCACCCCGCCCTAGTGATTTGTACGACGAAATGCTGGAGTCCCTGACTGATGCACTCAGCTTGCTCTGGTCGGTGGATCGGAAGCTGGTCCTCTATGTCTTCCCTTCCCGCGCCAGCATTAACCCCAAGGCTAAGCCCGTTCCCAAACTCTGGTCTACCCTGCCTGACAGGCGCACTCTTGAGCTCTATGTGTTGTCGGCGAAAAATACGGACTTTGTCGGCATCAAATTCGATTCGAAAAGCCGATAACAAAACGACCGAGGTGCGGAAGAAAACAATACGAGATATGAATATTCCATGGCTTAAAATCAAACGCACCTCCACTACATGAAAATCCCTAAGTGGTAAAATGATATCACTTAGGACTACAAACAAAAAGGGATAATCGGTTAGAAACAAGAAATACCCAAAGACCTGAACAGTAAGTAAACACTTGGAAACCATAAGTACATTCAAATGAATGTATATGATATCCCGTGAGGAAATTACTTATTGCAATCAAGAAAATCAGTACCGATTCCGGATGGGCCTCATACCCAGCATATATACCACGAATAAGCATACGCCCCATCGAACAGAATACTTAACCCCAAAATGACCAGTACCATCGAATGACCGATACAGTAAGACCGACACGTCGCTAACACAGCAACAGCACTAGAAGAATCGGTACGACGGTAAAGACAACAGTAACAGATAACCGGGGAAGATCTCTACCAAGTAATATACAGCAGAGATCCCCGATACATTGAAAATACATAGTAAAAATAAGAGCCTCTCTATGAGCTCACATCTCTTTAAATTTAAACAATTCGTTATACCTATCCGGTCGATTTTTAGAGTAACAACAGGTTATAGAGCCCTTATCACTTACACTAACAAGTGTATACCTTAAGCTACCTATCTCCGCCCCGTACAGCACCTCCACTGTCGGTTACAGCCAGAGTATACTTGGTACGGGACTCGGCGACGGGCTGTATCAATAGACCTCCCCCGCCTCTCTTCTTTTCTTTCTTTCTTTCTCCTCCTTACTCGCGTATCAAGGGGTGTATACGGATCCTTCTACCAAGAATCCTCTTCTGTAATACACGACCAAGCATACGTATCAAGGGGTGTATCTACAGAACATTCTACCAAGAATCTCCTTCTGTAATACACATCTAACAACGACGACCGATCGTTTCTCCGACGAACGTTCCACGGTTAATTCTTTCCTACCCACAACGATTGTTCGTTCCCCCGACGCTCATTCGTTATTTCGACAACGACGTTTACATCACCGTTTCGATAACACCGACGAATCGAACGATATTTACGATTCCACGATCGTTCAAAAAAACACCGACATCGTCGTTTCGACATCATCGTTTCGACAACGCCGACACCTCTACCAATCGAAGCTCCAATTTCAACCAACATCGTTCGTTATTCCGACAATTAATCGAATCGACAATTCGACGATTGCTCCCCAACAAGCGATACAAGTACTTAATTACATCGCATCATCGACACCTCTATTAATTGCCACCTACGATTAACGACGACGACGACAACGACGAAACACCGATTCGATAATCCATCATGCCGCCAGCACCTCCATTTGACTGGAATCAGATCCGGGACATTAGAATCCAATTTGGATCCTTCCATACCAAGGGGAATGCAGACAAACACGTCGAACTCAACAAATCATTCTCTCACTACCTAGAGGACACCGATGGCCTATTCATCACAGACGAGGATGCCGAAGGACCCAAGACATTGGCTCCAGACCCGGCAACCATGCTCAAGGAAATCATTGTCAACGCAATCATGGACATAATCCCCGCCCGAGAACAAACAGAAATTAACAAGGGACACATATCCACTCTCTTTGCTGATGCCACCTTCTGGCATGTAGATACGACTCAATCAGCAAGACGACTCAGGAACAAGAATGCAATGGATAGAGCAGGAGAACAAGCTATCTCAAATGGACAGGACACGTTCCTCATAGAAATCAGAGTAACTCACTGGGGCTTTAAACCAGATTGGAATCCATTACACTTTGATGAGGTTTATGACGCCAATATCTACAATTTCCCTGAACTGAATGATGAAACGCCTACACTCCCAGCACCAGCACCAGCACCAGCGACAACAGGCACGGACATGCAGCAATTGACCACTCTACTCCAGCAATTGGTCGACAACAGCAACACCACCAACAACAACAACAACACCAGTACTGGTGCCAACCACCAAGCGTCACTTGACCTCCCATGGAATCCGGCGACCTTACCACCACCAGTGAAGGACCGTTACTACAGAAAAGATGAATTCCTCACCAGAGATGACATGAAAGACTTCCCAATCACCTACACCGACTCATCGGGAAATGAAACCATTGTCCGACAAAACTACTACCTACACAATCTAGGCAGTGGCAGAAATGATCAGCGCCTGATCACCAGAAGTGGTGACTGTTTTGATCTGACCAGAGCCTCTGACAAGTCCAAAGAAGCAGCTAGAGACAAACTGTTCCTCTCAGGATTCCCACAACTAAAGGATGCAACAGACCCTCAGGTTAGGAAATGGTACAGAGAGATCACAGCTCATTCCCAGCAACACCACATTTATGTGCACCCATACTACCTATTCAGACGTGAAGCTGATCACCTCAGAGGATTCACAATTGGTGATGACTTTCCACACGACCTACCTTCAAGATATGAATTGGCTATCAATGAATGGGGAAATCTCATTTACACAGCACTGAGAACTGATAAAATCATCCCTGATTCATCTGCAAGTATGAAGGCCACTATTCAGAGCTTTGAAGGCGGACAGGGATATGAAGCGCTATACACAGTTATTGCTCAAACGCATCCCAACTCAAAAAGGCCATCCAACGCCAGCAGAATGGTCAGAAACCCTCCCAACCAAGATCCAAATGAATCTCTTGAAGAATACTACTTCCGGTACAAGGATTACTTGAGACTTAGAGTGTTCCTCCAAAACCAACCCAGCACTATCAGTTCAACAGAAGAAGTTAGCAACCTGATTGCAGGAACCACCCTCTCAGAAGAGCTCTTCAAGAAGACAGAAGATGAACGCGACTCTGACGATCAATTCAAAAGAGACAAATACAAGGCAGGTAGGCTCCTACAAACCCTCCAAACATACGAACAAGAGATCAAGGCCGAGCAAAAGTACAAGAGGAACAACTCCAAACCAATCCAGCCCAAGCAATTGAACGTCTCAGGAACCAGACCAGGTCCCCGCCGGAATGATCGGTTTCAAAAGCGCGCTAGCAACAGTACTGTTAGTACACCTTCTACTTTGACATCTCACTCAATCAGCCTGATTGAATCGCTTGGCTACCCGGAGATGGATGAAGAATCTGACGATCCCTTTCTCCACCAAGCATACTGCAATGCCATCACGGCATTCGATAAGCAACCTAGTCTTTTTGACACATCCAGAAAATGTATCGTTTGCCACATGTCCGGTCACAATTTTGATAATTGTCCTGCGTTGCAAGATATTGAGTCCCTGAAGAAACATAGGATTGCTGCGGCTGTTTTTCTCAACAAATCCAATAAGCAGACCCAACAACTCTTGGATTCCACCCAGCAAATCTCTCAGATCAACATTGGCAATGAAGATCAAGATGAGGTTTCACCTGATGCTACAGTAGAAGACCAAAATTTTTGCAATGGCCAAGAATAGAAAGTCTTTCTTGGAGCCATACTATGACATCACCTCAAGATGATCCCCAAGGATTTGACAACATCACAGCGTCCCAAGTGAACAGCTTATGCCCCTCCTTGGACTCCAGCAGTGTCAGCTCCTATGAATCTGTCATAATTGGTGCCGTCGACCTCCTTCCAAAAGACAGCCTCCAGTCATCTATACCAATTGATGTCTACTGTGACATGGAATCACTCAGGGCTACATCCCCTACATTGGAATCACACCTGAAGACCAATGAGGATCCCAATTTCGATAGGGACAACCCTACGCCAGTTAATACATACAATGTGCAATCCCTCGTCCCACCGGACCCTATTGCAGCTACAGCTTACTTCCAGCAGGGAGTCCGGGCTCAGATTGACACCGGTGCAAAAGTTTCCTGCACAAATCTCAAGCACATCCTGCATGATTACAAACCTTACACCAAGCTGAGGAAATGTCCGGTCAGGCTCACGGCGGCAATTGGAGGAAAGGCAGCGACCTGTATTCCTGAAGGGTCAGGCTATGTGCACATACCAGCCCCCAATCCTGTAGGGTATGTTAGAGTCTCCTTCTACTATTCTCCCTTGCTGTCAACAACATTGCTTAGTGAGAATGACCTTTGTGGAATGACACCTCGCGTGAGAAATCAGTTCAGTGGACAGTCTATTCACAAAGTCTTCAATGACGACCATGACTCATCTGTTCGACAAAATGGAAACCTCACCATTATCTGTCATCACAAGCAGAGCACCGCCAAAAGTATTGTCCTACATGGAAGTATCATTGATTCTCAGTGCTACACACATCCAGTACTCATCCCAGACATTGATCTTACATCTCCATATGCCAATTGTGCAACGTCCTCTGCATATGCCTTAGCGACTGACACGCAGTTCAAGAAAGCTTGTGAACTGGCCTCAAACGAAGCCATTAGTCGCTACAGATATGATGTCTACACGAATCTTGTCACACTGCAAAAATGCACAGAAGCAGCTCAAGCTCGGTCTGGCATCAGTGACGTGCCAACTTTTGATGCTAAATTGTTCTTCACCAAGATTGTGGACAAAAATATCCCCATCCAAGCCATCAAAACCAAGACATCGAAACTTCTGTGGCACCAAAGATTAGGACACCCATGCGATGACTTTCTGTATCAAGCTCATAAGCACATTCTTGGAGTACCAAAGTTCAAGCGCCAAACAAGTATTCTTGATCAATGCCCAACTTGCATACAATGTAAGCAAACCAAAGCACCTGCTGGCTCACATTCCACTCGCAAGGCCACACAACCGTTTCAGGGTTTATCTATTGATTTTGCATTCTCAGGTACCAAATCCTCCAACAGCAAACGCAAGCGCGATTATGAAGGCATTCATGGAGAAACGGCTTGGATTCTCATCACAGATCACTATACTGGTATGAAATATGGAGACACGCGAATCTCTAAAGCAGCACCACTACACTGGTTAGAGCATTTCTTCGCCCAGCACAACCCAACTTGTGCCGACAAGTATGTTTCAGTTGATCAAGGTGGAGAACTCTATCACAATCCTGACATCAGAAACCTATTCTCTGCGTTTGGATATTCAATTTTCCCCACTGGCGCGGACGCTTCCCACCAGAATGGCACAGTTGAAAGAGCACACCGAACTCTTGCTAACTCCATGAGGACAATGCTGTCTGGTGCTAATTTGCCCATCAAGTTCTGGCCCTTTGCTTTCTACCATGCACTCCGGTTGTCCAATGCATTCCCTGAAGGCACCCAACTACATTCGCCATTGGAATTGGCAACTGGCCGTAAGGAAAACCTTGCTGATTTCCGAACCTTTGGTTGTAGAGTTTGGGTTAGACCTCCAGGCAAGAGATCCATCAAGCTCAAACCCAACGCAAGAAAAGGGATATTTCTAGGTTTTGTACCCTACACAACCAGAAACATTCTGTGGTATGATACTGAGACACACAGAGTCAAGATAGCCACACATGTTAGGTTTGATGAAGGCATGAATGATCTCCCACTTGCAGACCTCCCCACTAATGTCAAACACCTGCTCAGGACAGATGACAACATTCCACTTCCTGCGGAATCCACTGAGGTGTCATCCAGTGATTTTCAATTCTCTATCTCCCCCTTTGCCGATCTCACAAATCTCAGACTCACTGTCTCCCCATCTTGTACTGATCAAACATTTGGCCTCCGGTATGCCAATGATTCACTGCTTGGCCGAGCTTACATCACAGATATCCTCCCAAAAAGCCCTGCCTCAAAGCTTTTCTCCTCACACAAGAAATCTCTCTCCAAGCTACGAGGTGCTTATATTGTATCTATCAATCACAATCGTGTCTTTACTGCTGCTGATGTTACTACCGCTTTACAGACCTGCCACGATCGAGGGGTGAGGGATTCTTCAATAGATACACCAATTACCTTTGCACTTGAAGAGAAATTGTCTATGAAGGAAGTCAGGAAACACTCAAATGAATATGGTTTATTTGCTCCCAATACCTCCTGGAAGGAACCCACTGCTGAAGAAGATCCACCATTCTTGGACCGGAATTTCATCAATCAAAGCTATCCAGCGCATTGGTACAAAATACAAGCAGCTGATACAATCAAGAATCAACCAGGTCGATAGCACTGAAGCACTCCATGCCTCCATCCAAAAACACTTGGCACCAACTGAAGACGACATGGATGTTGTCATTCCTACTATTGATATTGCCTCTCTCAGAGCTATCACCAAGCTTCATAAACCAGGAAATCAAGCATTACCACTAGATGCAGATTCGCTACCAACTGAAGAAATTGAACTCTTAATCAAGGCCATCAATTCCAAGGCAACTACACCTGAAGAACAAGCACTAGGGCACTTCACTCGAAGGAATCTCAAGCCTTTATCTACATGGCCTGAATGGCAAGCTGGGGAGCGAAAACAGCTTGATCCAGTTTGAAGATTTGGAAATGTTTGGATCACCAATTCAATACCCTAAGGACCCCGACGCTATCATTCTCAGACCCCACTGGCAATACAGTGTGAAAAGAAATGGTGTCAGAAGAGCCAGGCAATGTTGCAATGGAAGCAAATATGCAGCCCCAACCCTGCATGCCATAGCAATGTCATACTCATCATGTGTTGAACATCCCATACAAAGGCTATTCTTTGCTATTGCTGCAAGCCTCAATCTCAAAGTTTATGGGGGGGACGCGGCTGACGCATATGCCCATTCTCCAGGGCCCAACATCCCTACATACATGACTATTGACGATGCATATGCAGAATGGTACAGACACAAGCATGGAAAGGACATAGACCGACGATTGGTACTTCCAGTTCTTCAAGCACTTCAAGGCCACCCAGAATCAGGTAGACTATGGGAGACCCACATCAACAAGATCTTGAAAGGTCCCGATCTCAACTTCAAGACCACCACGCATGACAGAACAATCTATACAACAGTTTTTGAAGGTGAAACAGTCTACATGCTGAGACAAGTTGACGATTTTGCACTGGCTTGCACATCCGAATCTATATCTGACAAGATCTATGACATAATTGGCGCAAAGCTGAAGCTCCCTAGAGAAGATTCTGTCCCCTTCACCAAAATGGGATTGCTTGAAGACTTCAATGGAATTGATGTCAAACAGACAGCTGACTACATTGAACTGTCCTGTGCGAACTACATTGACAGAATCATGACATCCCATGGATGGGAGACTGACTCTAAAATGAAACCTCACTCCAAGCCTTCAGCACCATTATCAACGGAAGTATTGAGTCAACTGCAATCACATACGAATGGACCATTAGAAGGCACCAAGGAACATGCTGAATTGCAATCCACATCTGGCTTCTCCTACAGGACACTCTTAGGTGAAATGATGTTTGCATATGTGAGTTGCCGGCCAGACATTGGCTACGCAGTGACTCTAATGTCAAAATACAGTTCCAATCCCACCGCCTTCCACTATTCAAGTCTGAAGAACATCGCTCGATATCTCAGAACAACCAGGTCCTGGGGTATTAGATTCTACAGACCAAATGCCGAGCCAACTTTGCCACCAGGGGAACCATACAACGATGCAGTCCAAGATCCATCACTCCCAACATTCCCGGAAGACATCAAGCAAGCCAAACTGATGTGTTTTGTGGACGCCGCATATGGAAATGATCCAAAACACCGCAGATCCACCACAGGATATGTCTTCACTTATGCTGGTGGTGCAGTTGTCTATCGATCCAAAGCACAATCACTCACTGCTCAGAGTTCTACGGAAGCCGAATTCATTGCTGCAGTCACAGCGGCCAAAACAGCCAGATACCTCAGATCCGTACTCAAAGAATTAGGGTTTTCTCAGGCTGGTCCAACCCCTATCTATGAAGACAATGCATCGGCAATTGAAATCATAAATGCCCAGAAACCAACTGAAAGAACCAGGCATATTGAAATCAGGTTCTTTGCCATTCAAGCATGGAAAGAAAATGGTGACATCAATATGATTCATATTCCTGGAGTTATCAACCCAGCTGATGATCTAACCAAACCATTGGGATGGATCTTGCACTCCCGACACGCAAGATACATCATGGGACACTACCCAGGTTAAATCATTCACGTTTAGACGCGGATTCAAGCAAAGGATCGAATCAATGATCTCTTCGATTCCACTATGATCTAATTCGAACCGTTCGTGTTAAGACGATACTACGATTCTAAATTGCTCAAGACAATTCTTCGATTTGACTCGATTCGAATAATATCCAAATGTTCGATCTGTCCATTGATACAATTCAAGATGATATGCTCCGACAGTAATCCAATACAACACAAGAAGAGTATTGGATCAAGGGGTGTGTTGTCGGCGAAAAATACGGACTTTGTCGGCATCAAATTCGATTCGAAAAGCCGATAACAAAACGACCGAGGTGCGGAAGAAAACAATACGAGATATGAATATTCCATGGCTTAAAATCAAACGCACCTCCACTACATGAAAATCCCTAAGTGGTAAAATGATATCACTTAGGACTACAAACAAAAAGGGATAATCGGTTAGAAACAAGAAATACCCAAAGACCTGAACAGTAAGTAAACACTTGGAAACCATAAGTACATTCAAATGAATGTATATGATATCCCGTGAGGAAATTACTTATTGCAATCAAGAAAATCAGTACCGATTCCGGATGGGCCTCATACCCAGCATATATACCACGAATAAGCATACGCCCCATCGAACAGAATACTTAACCCCAAAATGACCAGTACCATCGAATGACCGATACAGTAAGACCGACACGTCGCTAACACAGCAACAGCACTAGAAGAATCGGTACGACGGTAAAGACAACAGTAACAGATAACCGGGGAAGATCTCTACCAAGTAATATACAGCAGAGATCCCCGATACATTGAAAATACATAGTAAAAATAAGAGCCTCTCTATGAGCTCACATCTCTTTAAATTTAAACAATTCGTTATACCTATCCGGTCGATTTTTAGAGTAACAACACTATGTTGCTTCCCTCTGGCTCCGGGTTCGCACTGCTCCCCACCTTCGGTTCTATATTGGACACAGTGTCCCAGTGGATGCTCTCTTGTCTGACACTCTCCTTCAGCGCCTCCAGGACCGTGAAATGGACTTCAAGTACGATCATATTCAACCCTCCACTACTGTCACCTGTGGTTTCCTGCTCGGTTCCTATATGCAGAGTTTTGATCTTAATCATTACAATGCACTGCTCCAGACCCATCCTCGGTTTCAAGCTTTCCCTATCGCTGTCATCCGGAAGAACATTCGGCTCGACAATTCACGAACCCCTGACCCCTCTCCTTTCCCAGCCGCCCACATCTTGTGTGATTCTACCAAGCGTTCTCAGACTGTCAAGCTATTGAAGGCTCAGTTCAATCGCTGCTCTGCGTCTGATATAGCCTCCCTTCCTGATGGTAAATTCTACAAGTTCATTGAGACTGCTACCAATCCCTCTGACCGATGCCTTTCCCCTTCCAAGCTGAAGACCCTTCGTCAAGCTAAGCACCGGCAAGCCAAGTTCATCCAGACTCATGAAACTGCTTCTGTTCTAGGTGTGGTTGACCTGGATCTCCCTGTCGATTTGGGTCAGGGACTGGGTGCTACCACTTTGCGCCGTGTTCTTCTGGGAATTCGTACTAGGGACAACTGGTCATGGCCACTGTTTCTCTCTGTTGACACCAGCTCCTACCGTGGTGAAATCCTGGCCCTGTACAACACTACTACCTCAGCTGAAGCTCAAGCCATGCTGTCCTTTCTTCCTATCTTCCTTGAGGCCCGGTATGGCTCTTGTGTTCGCCAATGGTTCTCTACTGAGTGTCTCACTGAGTTGGAGGACTTTCATTGGGATCCCACTGAAGGAAGGGTTGTTGAAAATGCCCCTGCACCGGACCAGGAACCGGAGGATGCTTTGCCCTTCTTTGGTCGTGGTGACGTCTGTGATTGGGAACTTGTGGATGATGACCTGTCCATTGACTCCACTTCCAACGCTGTTACTTTTGACCCGGATATGCACTTCTCCTTTCAGGTTCGTGAGGATAGCGCTGGGTGTGGCTTTGATGACGGCCAGTCCATGTCTACTCTTGCAACCGGCACTTCCAACATCACTTCTGTTCTGGGTGCCCCTCCGGCTGCTGCCCCTCTTGAAGGCGTTGCCTTAGCTGACATTTTGTCCCCCGCTAGCACACTCCCCACCGCCCTCAACTCTCCTCTCCGCTCTGGTTTTACCTCCATCGCTTTTTCTCCCGGTACCGACGCCAGTATCAGCGAGCTGAGCCATACCAATGCCTCAACCAGCTCTGCACCGGCTTCTCTCCTCTCCGTGCGACAGACACGGTATTCCTCTGACCATGGTTAGGCACCTTTTCTTCTGGCCTGGTGGAATGCCTCCTTCTCCAAATTCCACCTCTGCATCCCTCAGTCAACCTTCCTCTTCCTCCGCTCCTCCTGCTTCCCGCCTTGTCTACCCCACCGTGTTTCTCCTCTCCCTGCACCGGGGGTTACTTCAGGTGCTCTCCCCCGTAACACCTTTGGAGTGCTTCCCGGTTCTTCACCCAGGGTTCCATCCACTGTTACACCCAGCGCGGCTCCACCTGGGATCCCACCATTTCACCCTGATCTGCACCCAGTGTTTCTCCTAGCACTGCACCAGGCGTCACTCCAAGTGCTTCTCACAGCATTTCATTTGGTTTGCCCTCCAGTGCTTCACCCAGGACTGCACTCAGTGCTGCGCTTAGTGTTGCATCACCAGGTGATCCCAGTGTTTCACCCTGATCTACACCCAGTGTTTCTCCTAGCCCGGCACCAGGCGTCTTTCCCAGTGATTCCTTCAGCCATGCATTTGGCTTGCCCCCCAGTGCTTCACCCAGGACTACACTCAGTGCTGCGCTCAGTGGTGCATCACCAGGTGATCCCAGCGTTTCACCCCGCTCTGCCCATAGTGTTTCTCCCAGTCCTGCACCAGGTGTCATTCCAAGTTCTTCCCCCAGCAACGCATTTGCCCTGCTTCCCAGTGCCTCGCCCAAGGTTGCCTCCAGTGTTACACCCAGCGCGGCTCCAACTCTTTCCCGTTACGCCTTCGGTGTGCTTTCCTGTGCTTCACCAAGGGTTGCTTCCACTGGTACCCCCAGCGCGGCTCCACCTAGTGATCCCATCCTTTCACCCTGCTCTGCACCCCGTGTTTCTCCTAGCACTGCACCAGGCGCCACTCCCAGTGCTTCCTCCAGCAATGCCTTTGGTTTGCTGTCCAGTGCTTCACCTAGGGTTGCCTCCAGTGTTCCACCTAGTATTAAATTCCTTTCGTGTCTAAGTTGGTAGAGGTACGAGATCGAAAATAATGAGACCTCAAAAATTACCGGGCTCATTCTTACGATTGAGACCGATACTTAACTATAAGAAAAAGAACCGATAGCTCATTCTTACGATCGAGAATCGATACTTAACTGAAGAAGAAGCATCGATCGTCACTCAAGTTCGATACTTAGTGATCCGAGAAAGAATACATACCAGATATTAGCATATGCTATATTTTGTTAAGTGTTCTGGTTCAAGAAAAGACAGCAGAGGTTCGGAGCGTGCTCACGAACTCTTGCTGCACAAAATACGCGTTGTATTAGCGGCAACGCGATATTTCCCCGTAACACGGTACTTTGCCGTATATTCCCCGTAACACGGTGTTTTGCCGTATATTTGTAATACTGTGCTGTATTAGCGGCAGCACACTTTAAAGTGGTAACTTGCTCTCCAGCAAGCCAACCCGCTTATTCTTTTAGATTATTTGATTATTCAACCTTAAACCTTGCAACGGACATTCTTGCGTCCCTTTTGTAGAACTACAAGCCTAAGATCTAACTGATTGCGTCGATTGGTCGATAGTCAGATTAGATCTGATTGGATTCGCATCCAGTCGTAGTGGATATCAGAGAAATATTAGAAACAACAGAACGGCACCTCAACCGGCCTGCAGTTAAAGCTCCAGTTGCTCTTCTTTGCCTTTGGATTGAATCAGCTCAACAGCCAGTTTCAAAAGGAAATTAATAGATTAACAGTCGCAAGCTTGTTGAAGCTTGCAAAAGAAGAAGGAGCAAACGTCGACGACAATCCGACAGCAGATCATCGAACGATCGACTACAGCCGACGATCGATAGTTCCCTGATCCGATTACAGTATACCAAAGAACAAATACCCAGGACCCTATCGACCTACGATTACACAACAACAATGCCTACCGTTCCGGTTGCTGGAAGAACAAGAAGCCGGTCAACTGGACGAAGCAGATCGACAGGACGATTCCAAACACTCCAACCTGGAAGCGCAGCAACCACACCTCGGCTACCCACCGCAGATGTGGCACTCGACCAACAGAATAATCCAAGCCAAGAGGATGAAGAGGACACACCTATCGCGGATCTCTTCCCATCGTTTGACCGACCACTTGCCACATTCTTGCATGAAGTCTTTGACATACCAAGGGAACAAAATGACGCCCTGTGTGAGGCTCTCATTGCTGCAAGGATCAAGACATGGCTAGCCTTCTTATACATCGAGAACATTGGAGACCTAGTTTTCCTCGAAGGGGGAGTAAGAACCCCAATTTATCGACATGTACAGACGTCCATACAGCAAGTCATTGACTACGGCGAGCATCTCACAGCACAAGGACTAGACTCAGAGGATAGAACCCAGTATACCAAAGACGACTTTCACAGCTACTGTTTTAGTGCTGTCAGAGCCAGAAGAGCATCTGGAACGAACATTACAATCACTAGCGCCGGCACGCCTCGACGACAACAAGAAAGATCCTCCAAGCCCATCGAACAGCTTAGATATGAATCCTGGACCAAGAAATCAAGGGATGAATCCACCTTTCCCATCCTGCAGAATGATGCAAGGTTTGAACGCTGGCTTGTAAAATTCAAGGCAAAGCTGGAAACGTCTGACATAGATACTCGCACATTCCTTGACCCAAGCTGGCCTGATACACCGCTCGTCGGGTATGAAAAAGCTCTCCATGACAAGCAATGTGCTTTCTTCTGGACCCTTGTCCTACATGCCCTCCAGAGTGATCTCTCCTACTCCTGCGTGCTCAGCCATACCTCCTCAAGAGATGGTAGACAAGCCTTCTTTGACTTTGTGTCATTGCACGACAGATCCAAATCCAAAGTATATGATACCTCCATCGTGATGCAACAACTATTGGACATTGATTTGAGAACGTGGAAGGATACCAAGGTCAAATTCATCACCCAGTGGTTTGGCCAGTTGGAACATCTCAACACACTACGCGATCCGCAAAGGCCACTTGATTTTGATACTGTCAAAACGCACCTTTGCAAGGCCTGTAGTAGCAGCTTCCAGCTCAGTGAACAGTTCTATAAGGTTGATGATCCTCCTGCAGCACAGGACTTGATTAAGTTTAGGCAGCATGAAGCCGTTGCTATCAGTGAATTGAAAAATACCCTCCTCCTTGAAGCCACCAGACTGGATTCCCAAGCTTCCCTGTCCCAACCTCGAAGTCGGATGTCTGTCAAAGCCAATACTCATGATTTGTCTTCTATGACACAGTCCACATATTCTGCTATCACTGACGACTCGGCATCATATTTACCTCCTATTGATTTTGATGGCGACTATCAGGACTACGCTGTTTACAAGGCTGGAAGAACACCAGACCCGACCACAAGGCTACCATCTGCAGTTTGGACAACTCTCTCTAAGCAAGGCATGAAGCATTGGCTTGGCTTCACAGCTGATGACAAGAAGCGACTAGTTGCCTGCCTCCGGCCTGCGCTCCTTGATGCTGTATTACCACCGGACCCCAATTCCAGCAAGCCAATCACCCGCCGGGCTTATGAGCACCATACTGATGAGCAGGTCCCCTCACCCGCTACTGAGCAAGTCCTATCGCCTGCTGACGAGAGCTCAGCCAGATCTGCGTTACATGCATCACTTGGTGTATACAAATCATCTTCCCAATCAGACACCAGGCCCCTCAAGTCTTCTGTTTCTCCTGCACACCCAGCCCGATTCCTTGCAGACAACCCTGATATACTTTACAAGAAAGAAGGCAATGTCTATATCCCTGTTGAACAAACCTCACGATCAGTGAACTTTCACTATTGGGCACCGCTGGAATGTGAATCTCCTGTTTCATCAGCAAACCCCATCGCTACGTATCACTCCAGCAAAACTGCTGTATCCACACCTGGTTCTGCTATGGTTGACAGAGGTGCAAATGGGTGTATCATCGGAAATGACGCATGTCTCATCTCTAAAGATATTCCCCCAAGATATGTCAATGTAACTGGTATAAACAACCACCAAATCCAGAACATCCCTATTGCAACATGTGGCGCCTACTCTGTCTCCAACAGAGGTCCTGTCATTATCATCTTTCATGAAAGTGCATACACCGGACAACACCCATCTATCTTGTCTTCCCCCCAGATGGAAGCATACCACTCAATCGTGGATGATTCCTCTATCAAGACAGGCGGCTCCCAAGTCATTACCACTACTGATGGTCATGTCTTTCCCCTCAGTATATGCCATGGCTTACCTTACCTTGCTATGCGCAAGTATACCAGTGCAGAATTTGCTAGTCTTCCCCATGTCATAATGACAAGTGATCAGCATTGGAACCCATCTGTACTGGATAACGCATATACCCCACAGGATGATACCTTCATTCAGAAATACCCGCCTGTTTCCACATCACTTCCATATCAAGATTATGATGAATTTGGCGCGATTAGGGATATCAACATTGGCACCTCCTCTACAGTCACCTCATTCTTGTCCAACAGCACTACCTCCTCCCTACAGGCCTTGGATGTTTTTGATACTTCATTTTGGCTTAGCCCAGCTGATTATATTCATCAAGACATCCTCAGTAGGTGCTCTAATCCATCCCCTTCCACCTTTATCACTGCCGCAGCCCATGTTCAATCGCCCACTGATATCGATTACTTGTCACTGAAGCCCTTCTTTGGATGGATCTCCCTTGACCGTATCAAGGCCACTTTCATCAATTCCACACAGTATGGCTCACTGTCACTTAGTCCCGATGGTAACATCTTCAAAAGGTTCCAATCGCCACAGCCTGCCATGAATGTCCGGCCTCTCAATGATGATGTCCTCTCTGATGTCATCTATTCAGACACCCCCGCTATCGATGGTGGTTCCAAAATTGCTCAAGTTTTCTTTGGTCGCAAATCTCATATCATCCATGTTGAAGAAATGAGAACTACTGCTGATTTTCTCCCTTGTCTCCAAAATTTTGTTCGGCAATGGGGTCGACCACTCAGATTGCTCTGTGATCATGGATCTTACCAGTCCAGCAAATCGGTTCTTGACTACCTCAAGATGATGTGGATTGGCTTATGGCAAAGTGAACCATACCATCAACACCAAAATCTTTTTGAACGGCGATACCAGACCTTCAAACGCATTGTCAATAGAATCATGGATCGCACAGGCACTCCACCACACCTCTGGCTTCTTTGTATGCAATATGTTGGCCGCCTCATGAATCATTTGTCTGACCCCACTCTCTCTGACAAACAGCCTTTCTTTATTGCTACTGGTACCATTGGTGACATCAGTCCCTACCTTAGTTTCTTCTGGTTCGAGCCCGTCTACTACAAGACTCCCGATACACAGTTTGGCTCTCAGACCACTGAATGCCTTGGCCACTTTGTTGGCATTGCTGAACATGTTGGCAATAGCTTATGTTTCACCATCTGGGATCCCATCACCAATAAGCTCCTTGATCGCTCTGGTGTTCGCACTGCTTTAACTCCCGCGAATTGCAACAAGCGTGCTGGATTGTTCACTGATGATGGCTTTCTTGCATGGCGCAAGGCCAAAGATGCTTCCCTCACTCCTAAGTCTTCTGGTGATAGTCCCTCCTTCCAACATCCTACACCACCCCGTTCGGTACCAGCATCACCTCCTCTGTGCATCACAAAGCCATCCTTGCCTACATTCCTTTATTCCAAGGTTCCTAATACACGAAGCTATGTACCTTCTCCTCTCCCTAACAACTATGGGGAGATTCTTGATGGTCCTCCAACCCCTCACATCTTCAGCAAGACCCCTACCGGCGTACCTGTTACTGAAGATGATTTTGGTCCCCCTGAGCTAGCATATTTTGATGTTAGTGAAGCCACACCTCCACCCATCAATCCTGCTACCCCATCTGTTGGCCCATCTAAAGTAGTTGTTACTGATGAAGAAGGCAATGCCCAATTTGACGATGATGGCACACCCATCACCATCCCTGCTATCCCTGTTACTGAATTGCAAGGTCGGTCTTTTCTCATGGCCCTCCCTGATGGCACACAGAAAAGAATGACAGTTGTTGACATTGAAAACAGTCTTGAGAAAAACAAAGACTTCATCAAGTTCAAATGCAAGCATACAGATGATGAACTTGCAGATATCATAGCCTACAATGACGTCATGAATTACATCCACAGGGATGTAACTCAAGAAGATGGCAAACTTTGGTCTTTCCGACGCATACTTGGTCATCAAGGTCCCCTTGACAACAAGCACCCCCAATACAAAGGTTCCAAATACAACCTATGGATTGAGTGGGAAAACATGGAGCGCACCTATGAACCTCTCTCCAATGTAGCTGCAGACGACCCTGTTACTGTAGCCAAATATGCAAAGGACAACAACATGCTTGATCAACCTGGGTGGAAACATCTCAAACGCATTGTTTCCCTTGCCCGCAGAACCAAGAAGCTAGACAGGCTAATCCACCAAGCCAAACTTCGCTCCTTTCGCACTGCCCCACAGTATCAGTATGGATTCAAGGTACCTCGCAATCATGACGAAGCCATCCAGTTTGACACAGCCAATGGCAATACCAAATGGCAGGATGCCATAGCGCTGGAAATGTCACAGCTTCAAGAATATGACACCTTTATTGACAAAGGTATCTACAAGGCTAGCAACATACCCATTGGTTTCCAACAGATCAAGGTCCACATGATTTATGCGGTCAAGCATGATGGTCGACACAAAGCCCGGCTAGTTGCAAATGGCAATCTCACTGAAACTCCTGTCCACAGTGTATATGCAGGCGTTGTATCTCTCCGGGGCTTGCGCATGTGCCTATTCCTGGCTGAACTGAATAGCTTAGAAGCATGGGGAACTGACATTGGTAATGCATACCTTGAAGCTGTCACCTGTGAGAGAGTATGCATCAAGGCTGGCGCTGAATTTGGATCACTAGAAGGTCACCTCTTATTGATTTACAAGGCCCTCTATGGCCTACGATCATCTGGCAAGTGTTTTGGTGACCTACTTGCTGCCTGCCTCATTGAACTGGGTTTTGAAAGATCTAAGACAGAGTCAGAGATCTTTATCAAGCCTGGCAACAACAAACATGGGGAGCCAGTATATGAGCTCATATGCACATATGTTGACGACCTTTGCTTATGTATGGCCGATCCTGAAACCTTCCTGGTAATCCTACAGTCCGAACCTTATAATTTTAAATTAAAAGGTTCTGGCCCAATGAACTTCCATCTGGGTTGTGGTTTCGAAAGAGATGAACATGGTGTGCTCTGCATGAACCCCATCAAGTTCATCGAGAAAATGGAGGCCTCGTATGTACAAATGTTTGGCTGCAAACCTAACACCAGATTCCATTCACCACTTGCTGAGAACGACCACCCAGAGCTAGACTCAACATCCTTTCTAAGTGATACTGACATCCAAAAGTATCAAAGCATGATTGGATCACTTCAATGGGTCATAGCTATTGGACGTTTTGACGTGCAAACTGCTGTTATGACATTGTCAAGCTTCCGCGTGCAACCGAGGGAAGGCCATCTCAACAGAGCCAAAAGAATCTATGGTTACATTTCTAAGTTCCGACACTTCAAAATCCGATTCAGAGTGGGCATACCAGATTTTGTACTCACTGAAGGTACCAGCACAGACTGGTCCAATACAGTGTATGGAGAGCACTCCGAGGACCTCCCTAGTGATGCTCCTAAACCCCTGGGTAAGGTGGTTGTGTTGTCTCATTTCTATGACGCAAACCTAATGCATGACATCCTAAGTGGCAAGGCTGTCACTGGCATCCTGCATTTTGCAAACAAGACCCCCATCATGTGGTTCTCCAAGAAGCAAGCAACATCTGAAACAGCCACCTTTGGGGCTGAGTTTGTATCTGCTAGAACCTGCATTGAGCAAATTGTTGACATTTGACAGTCATTCAGGTATCTTGGTACTAGAGTACACGACACATCCTACACATGGGGAGACAATGAAAAGATGATCCAAACCTCCACATTCCCATACGCGAGGCTCCACAAGAGGCATCACATTCTATCATATCACTATGTTAGAAGCATGATCGCAAGAGGCTTCATCCTCATGCAACATCTTGCAGGCAAGGATAACTGTGCCGACCTCCTCACCAAGCATTGGGGACACTCAGTAGTGTATCCTTTACTCAAGCCCATCTTCCACTATTGTGGAAACACTGGTGATTTGCTACAGGATGACTGCATCGGATTTTAGATTATGCTTTCGCGTGGATACATGGGGAGTATTAAATTCCTTTCGTGTCTAAGTTGGTAGAGGTACGAGATCGAAAATAATGAGACCTCAAAAATTACCGGGCTCATTCTTACGATTGAGACCGATACTTAACTATAAGAAAAAGAACCGATAGCTCATTCTTACGATCGAGAATCGATACTTAACTGAAGAAGAAGCATCGATCGTCACTCAAGTTCGATACTTAGTGATCCGAGAAAGAATACATACCAGATATTAGCATATGCTATATTTTGTTAAGTGTTCTGGTTCAAGAAAAGACAGCAGAGGTTCGGAGCGTGCTCACGAACTCTTGCTGCACAAGAATACGCGTTGTATTAGCGGCAACGCGATATTTCCCCGTAACACGGTACTTTGCCGTATATTCCCCGTAACACGGTGTTTTGCCGTATATTTGTAATACTGTGCTGTATTAGCGGCAGCACACTTTAAAGTGGTAACTTGCTCTCCAGCAAGCCAACCCGCTTATTCTTTTAGATTATTTGATTATTCAACCTTAAACCTTGCAACGGACGTTCTTGCGTCCCTTTTGTAGAACTACAAGCCTAAGATCTAACTGATTGCGTCGATTGGTCGATAGTCAGATTAGATCTGATTGGATTCGCATCCAGTCGTAGTGGATATCAGAGAAATATTAGAAACAACAGAACGGCACCTCAACCGGCCTGCAGTTAAAGCTCCAGTTGCTCTTCTTTGCCTTTGGATTGAATCAGCTCAACAGCCAGTTTCAAAAGGAAATTAATACCTAGTGCTGCATCAACTGGTGCTCCCAGTGTTTCCCCCTGATATGCACCCAGTGTTCCTCCCAGCACTGCACCAGGCGCCACTCCCAGTGATTCCTCCAGCAATGCATTTGGTTTGCTTTCTGGTGCTTCACCTAGGGTTGTCTCCAGTGTTCCATCTAGTGTTGCATCAACTGGTGCTCGCAGTGCTTCACCCTGCTCTGCACTTAGTGTTTCTCCTAGCTATGCACCAGGATACCCTCCCAGCGCTTTCTCCAGCTATGCATTGGGTTTGCTGTCCAGTGCTTCACCCAGGGTTGCCTCCAGTGTTCCACCAAGTGCTGCATCCGCTGGTGCTTCCAGTGTTTCACCCTGATCTGCACCCAGTTCTTCTCCTAGTACTGCCCCAGGCGATACTCCCAGTGCTTCCTCCAGCAATGCATTTGGTTTGCTTTCCAGTGCTTCACCTCGGGTTACCTCTAGTGCTCCACCTAGTGCTGCATCAACTGGTGCTCCCAGTGTTTCCTCTGATATGCACCCAGTGTCCCTCCCAGCACTGCACCAGGCGCCACTCCCAGTGCTTCCTCCTGCCATGCATTTGTCTTGCTTTCCAGTGCTTCACCTCGGGTTGCCTCCCGTGTTCCACCTAGTGCTGCATCAACTGGCGCTCCCAGTGTTTCACTCTGATATGCACCCAGTGTTTCTCCCCGCACTGCACCAGGCGCCACTCCCCGTGCTTCCTCCTGCCATGCATTTGTCTTGCTTTCCCGTGCTTCATCTAGGGTTGCCTCCAGTGTTCCACCTAGTGCTGCATCCACTGGTGCTCCTAGTGTTTCACCCTGCTCTGCCCACAGTGTTCCTCCCAGCACTGCACCAGGCGCCACTCCCAGTGCTTCCTCCAGCAATGCCCTTGGCTAGCTTTCCAGTGCTTCACCTAGGGTCGCCTCCAGTGTTCCACCTAGTGCTGCATCCACTTGGGCTATTGGTGTTCCACCCTGATCTGCCCACAGTGTTCCTCCCAGCACTGCACAAGGCGCCACTCCCAGCGCTTCCTCCAGCAATGCATTTGGTTTGCGTTCCAGTGCCTTGTTAATTTCCTTTTGAAACTGGCTGTTGAGCTGATTCAATCCAAAGGCAAAGAAGAGCAACAGGAGCTTTAACTGCAGGCCGGTTGAGGTGCGCCCACTCTGAATCGGATTTTGAAGTGTCGAAACTTGGAGATGTAACCATAGATTGTTCGCTGAGCTGGAAGCTGCTACTACAGGCCTTGCAGAGGTGTGTTTTGACAGTGTCAAAATCAAGTGGCCTTTGTGGATCGCTTAGCGTGTTGAGATGTTCTAGCTGGGCAAACCACTGGGTGATGAACTTGACTTTGGTGTCCTTCCATGTCCTCAAGTCAATGTCCAATAGATGCTGCATCACAATGGAGGTATCATATACTTTGGATTTGGACCTGTCATGTAGTGCAACAAAGTCGAAGAAAGCCTGTCTGCTGTCTCTCGAGGTGGTATGGCTGAGCACACAGGAGTAGGAGAGGTCACTCTGGAGGGCATGTAGAACAAGAGTCCAGAAGAATGCACACTGCTTGTCATGAAGGGCCTTCTCATACCCGACGAGTGGTACATCAGGCCAACTCGGATCAAGGAAGGTACGAGTATCTATGTCAGATGTTTCCAACTTCGCCTTGAATTTGACGAGCCACCTCTCAAACGTTGCATCATTTTGCAGGGTTGGAAATGTGGTTTCGTCCCTTGATTTCTTGGTCCATGATTCGTATCTCAGCTGTTCGATTGGTTTGGAGGATCTTTCTTGTTGCCGTTGAGATGTGCTGTTGCGAGCTGATGTCTCAATGTCAGTTCCAGATTCTCTTCTGGCTCTGACAATCCCGCGACAGTAATTCTTAAAGGCATCCTTGGTATAATGGTTTCTATCTTCCCAGTCTAGTCCTTGTGCTGTGAGGTGTTGTCCAAAGTCAATGACTCTCTGTAGGGTCATCTGTACGTGCCGATAGAGTGGTGTTCTTGTTCCTCTCTCGAGGTAGGCAAGATCACCAATATTTTCGATGTACAGAAAATCTAACCATGTCTTATACTGGCCAGCGATGATTGCCTCGCATAAGGTGCTGTGGGACTCCCTTGGGACATCGAAGGAATCGTGCAGGAAGGTGGCTAGTGGTTGGTCGAATGATGGAAAGAGGTCCGCGATAGATGTGTCCTCTTCCTCCTCTTGGCTTGGATTATTCTGTTGATCGGGTGCCATGTCTGCTGTGGGTAGCCGAGGTGTGGTTGCTGCGCTCCCAGGTTGGAGTGTTTGGAATCGTCCTGTCGATCTGCTTCGTCCTGTCGACCTGCTTCTTGTTCTCCCGGCAATCGGGATGGTAGGCATTGTTGTCGTGTAATCGTAGGTCGATGGCGAGTGATGAGATTCGTTTCCGTTGTCGTGTAGATGAAAATAGATGTAATCTGGGGGACTTGGATGGCGGTAGATTGCTATTGGCGTGTCCAATGCAATGGGCTTCTATTAAATACGAATGGCTTGTCCGTTTGTTCTTTGTTATGCTGTAATCGGATCAGAGAACTATCAATTGTCGTCCGTAGTCGAGTCAATTGATGATCTGCTATCGGATTGTCGTCGACGGGTGCTCCTTCTTCTTTTGCAAGCTTCAACAAGCTTGCGACTGTTAATCTGTTAAATTCCTTTTGAAACTGGCTGTTGAGCTGATTCAATCCAAAGGCAAAGAAGAGCAACAGGAGCTTTAACTGCAGGCCGGTTGAGGTGCCGGTCTGTTGTGTTCTAATATTTCTCTGATATCCACTACGATTGGACGCTAATCCAACCAGATCTATTCTGACTATCGGTAACCGACGCAATCAGTTAGATCTTAGGCCTGTAGTTCTACAATGGGACGCAAAAAGGGGCGTCCAGTGCAAGGTTTAAGGTTGAATAATCAAATAATCTAAAAGTATAAGCGCATCTGCTTGCTAGAGAGCAAGCGACCACTTTAAAGATCACGCTGCCGCTAATACAGCATGATATTGTTACGAATATCTTATACGGTAAAATACCGTGTTACGAGAAAATATCGTGTTGCCGCTAATACAACACGTATTTTGTGCAGCAGAAAAAAAAAGTTCGTGAGCACAAAGATCGAACCTCTGCTGTCTTTTCTTGAAAACAAAACACTTAACGAGATGACTAGCATATGCTAGTTTCTGCCGTGTGTTCTCTCTTTGATCTCTAAGTATCGATAATTCGATCGTACGAGTGACGATCATTTGGCTCGCAAGATTGAGCCATTTGGTCAATAATGAGATACTTGGCTCGCAAGACTGAGCCATATGGTAAATAATGAGATACCCGGCTCGCAAGATCGAGCCATTTGGTCACCAAAATGAGATATGTTGGCTCACAGATTGAGCCATTTGGGCCATAAGGTTAAACATTATGATTCGCGTACAACCAAGCTGGACGCGTGTGGGTAAAGAATGAGATGCCACTGTACCATTGTTACATACGGTTATGCTGGACATGAAAGGAATTTAATATGCCTCACCCAGGGTTGCTTCCACTGTTCCACCAAGTGCTGCATCCACTGGTGCTATCGGTGTTTCACAATGATCTGCCCATAGTGTTCCTCCCAGCACTGCACCAGGCGCCACTCCCAGTGCTTCCTCATGCAATGCCTTTGGTTAGCTTTCCAGTGCTTCACCTAGGGTTGCCTCCAGTGTTCCACCTAGTGCTGCATCAACTGGTGCTCCCAGTGTTTCCCCCTGATATGCACCCAGTGTTCCTCCAAGCACTGCACCAGGCGCCACTCCCAGTGATTCCTCCTGCCATGCATTTGTCTTGCTTTCCAGTGCTTCCCCCAGGATTGCCTCCAGTGCTCCACCTAGTGCTGCATCAACTGGTGCTCCCAGTGTTCCACCCTGATATGCACCCAGTGTACCTCCCAGCACTGCACCAGGCGTCACTCCCAATGCTTCCTCCTGCAAGGCTGTTGGTTTGCTTTCCAGTGCTTCACCTAGGGTTGCCTCCAGTGTTCCACCTAGTGCTGCATCAACTGGTGCTCCCAGTGTTCCACCCTTATATGCACCCAGTTTTCCTCCCAGCACTGCACCAGGCGCCACTCCCAGTGTTTCCTCGTGCCATGCATTTGTCTTGCTTTCCAGTGCTTCACCTCGGGTTGCCTCCAGTGTTCCACCTAGTGCTGCATCAACTGGCGCTCCCAGTGTTTCACCCTGATATGCACCCAGTGTTCCTCCCAGCACTGCACCAGGCGCACCTCCCAGTGCTTCCTCCCGCCATGCAGTTGGTGTGCTTTCCAGTGCTTCACCTCGGGTTGCCCCCAGTGTTCCACCTAGGGCTGCATCAGCTGGCGCTCCCAGTGTTCCACCCTGATATGCACCCAGTGTTCCTCCCAGCACTGCACCAGGGGCCACTCCCAATGCTTCCTCCCGCAAGGCCTTTTGTTTGCTTTCCAGTGCTTCACCTAGAGTCGCCTCCAGTGCTCCACCTAGTGCTGCATCAACTGGTGCTCGCAGTGTTTCCCCCTGATCTGCCCACAGTGTTCCTCCCAGCACTGCACGAGGCGCCACTCCCCGTGAACTCTCCTGCCATGCATTTGTCTTGCTTTCCAGTGCTACCCCCAGGATTGCCTCCAGTGCTCCACCTAGGGCTGCATCAACTGGCGCTCCCAGTGTTTCACCCTGATATGCACCCAGTGTTCCTCCCAGCACGGCACCAGGCGTCACTCCCCATGCTTCCTCCCGCAAGGCCTTTTGTTTGCTTTCCAGTGCTTCACCTAGAGTCGCCTCCAGTGCTCCACCTAGTGCTGCATCAACTGGTGCTCGCAGTGTTTCCCCCTGATCTGCCCACAGTGTTCCTCCCAGCACTGCACAAGGCGCCACTCCCCGTGAACTCTCCTGCCATGCATTTGTCTTGCTTTCCAGTGCTACCCCCAGGATTGCCTCCAGTGCTCCACCTAGGGCTGCATCAACTGGCGCTCCCAGTGTTCCACCCTGATATGCACCCAGTGTTCCTCCCAGCACGGCACCAGGCGTCACTCCCCATGCCTCCTCCTGCAAGGCTGTTGGTTTGCTGTCCAGTACTTCACCTAGGGTTGCCTCCAGTGTTCCACATAGTGCTGCATCAACTGGTGCTCCCGGTGTTTCCCCCAGATATGCACCCAGTGTTCCTCCCAGCACTGCACCAGGCGCCACTCCCAGTGATTCCTCATGCAATGCATTTGGTTTGCTTTCTGGTGCTTCACCTAGGGTTGTCTCCAGTTTTCCATCTAGTGTTGCATCAACTGGTGCTCGCAGTGCTTCACCCTGATATGCACTTAGTGTTTCTCCTAGCAATGCACCAGGCTACCCTCCCAGCGCTTACTACAGCTATGCATTGGGTTTGCTGTCCAGTGCTTCACCCAGGGTTGCCTCCAGTGCTCCACCTAGTGCTGCATCAACTGGTGCTCCCAGTGTTCCACCCTGATATGCACCCAGTGTACCTCCCAGCACTGCACCAGGCGTCACTCCCAATGCTTCCTCCTGCAAGGCTGTTGGTTTGCTTTCCAGTGCTTCACATCGGGTTACCTTCAGTGTTCCACCTAGTGCTGCATCAACTGGTGCTCCCAGTGTTCCCCCCTGATATGCACCCAGTGTTCCTCCCAGCACTGCACCAGGCGATACTCCCAGTGCTTCCTCCTGCCATGCATTTGTCTTGCTTTCCGGTGCTTCACCTACGGTCACTTCGAGTGTTCCACCTAGTGCTGCATCCACTGGTGCTCCCAGTGTTTCACCCTGACATGCACCCAGTGTTCCTCCCAGCACTGCACCAGGCGCCACTCCCAGTGCTTCCTCCCGCCATGCATTTGTCTTGCTTTCCAGTGCTTCACCTAGGGTCGTCTCTAGTGTTCCACCTAGTGCTGCATCAACTGGTGCTCCCAGTGTTCCACCCTGATATGCACCCAGTGTTCCTCCCAGCACTGCACCAGGCGATACTCCCAGTGCTTCCTCCTGCCATGCATTTGTCTTGCTTTCCGGTGCTTCACCTACGGTCACTTCGAGTGTTCCACCTAGTGCTGCATCCACTGGTGCTCCCAGTGTTTCACCCTGACATGCACCCAGTGTTCCTCCCAGAACTGCACCAGGCGCCACTCCCAGTGCTTCCTCCCGCCATGCATTTGTCTTGCTTTCCAGTGCTTCACCTAGGGTCGTCTCTAGTGTTCCACCTAGTGCTGCATCAACTGGTGCTCCCAGTGTTCCACCCTGATATGCACCCAGTGTTCCTCCCAGCACTGCACCAGGTGACACTCCCAGTGCTTCCTCCAGCAATGCCTTTGGTTTGCCCCCCAGTGCTTCACCCAGTAGTGCCCTTGGCATGCCTTCCAGTGCTTCACCCACGGTTGCATCCAGTGCCAATTCTTCCCTTAGGGCTGATTCCTGTGCTGCCACTCCTGGTACCGCACCTGCTGTGGCCTTCCGTATTCCACACCTATGCCTCACACGCTTCCTCTTCCATGCGACAGACATGGTATGCGTCTGATCATGGTTAGTATGTCTCCTTCAGGGCACTGTGGGATGCCCTCCAACTCTCATCCCCACCTGGATTCCTCCAGTCCTTCTTCCCATTCCTTGCCTCCTCCTGCTTCACGTCTCGCCCAATCCAATCTTCATGGGGACATCCTTGTGACTACAGATTCTGATGATTTTGGCCATCCTTTTCCCCAGTCTCCGTCCTCAAACTCTACCCTCATCACCTTCCAAAATATTGGTCCCCAGCGGAAGTCAGCCTTCATGTCTCGTTCCCGTCACAACTCTCGGCGTGTTGCTCAAAGTAAAGCTGGGGTTGCTCTCTACGCAGAGCATTGTCTGAATGAACCTCAGCTCCCCCTTTGTGACCTCTTTCACTCTCGCATCAAACAGGCCTACCCTTCCAGCTTCACCTTCCTTGCTAGCAACCAGCATGAGGCATCCACTGGCACGTGGCGCATCCCTGGTGGTACAGGGTTTACTATTGACCGGCTCTTTCATTCTCACAAGCTTGCCCACGGTGCTGATCCTTCGGGGCTTGGCCGGTGGACTTTTGTTCGGTTTCAGGGGAGGACTCAAGCTACGGTTACAATCTTTTCTGCCTACTGCCCTGTAGAAAATGACAGGGATCTTGGCTCTGTTTGGAACCAACACTGTTGCTACTTCCAGGCTGAGGAGGATCTTCGCTGTCCCAACCCACGCATTCTCTTTCGACGTGACCTCACAGCTGCCCTTCAGGCTTGCCTAAAGGCAGGTGACTCCGTTGTCTTAGGGATTGACCATAATTCTGATGTCCGGTCTGACGGTCTCTCCTCTGAGCTCACAGCACTCGGCTTCAAGGATGCCATCTTAACTACCCACCCTTCAAGTTCCCCGCCTGCCACCCACAATCGAAATACTACCAGGACTCCCATTGATGCCCTTTGGACTACTGAGCATGTTGATGTCATCCGAGCTGGTTACTGTGCTTTTGATGGTGAGCACGGCATGGTTTCTGACCATCGCTTGCTCTGGATCGAAGTGTGTAATGGCAGTATCTTGGGCAAATATCTTCCACCTCCTGTGCGATCCTCTCTTCCTCGCCTGAAATCTTCCCACCCTCACCTTCGGCAGCGCTATCTCAAGCGGGTAAAACATGCCTTTGCTACTGCTGGTGTGTTCCCCCTTCAGACTAAGCTTGAGCACCTGGTGGCACTGTATTTATCTGGTGATACCACTGTGCGCGATACTCTCATCACTACCTATGATGTCCTCCATGCTACCTCTGCCTCCATCCGGTGGTCTGTTGAACACCATCTTTGCCGGCTTCGCACCGGCATGATTCCGTGGTCCCCCAAGCTCCAGGTTTACCGTGACACCATAGATTTTTGGAGGCGGATTGTGCAGCTTCGTCAAGGTGTCTCCACCAGTCACACCAAGGTGAAGCGCTTGGCATGTAAACTTTCCTTATACAAGGGTGAACACTGTGATCTTGCCACGGCTGTCCTCCATTTGAAGCAAGCCTACAAGCAATACTGTGCTGTCAAAGTCCTGGCTCCTTCGTGGCGAGACTCCTTCAACCAAGGTTTGGTGGACGCCCTTCTTACTGAAGGCAAGCCCTACAACCAGAGTGCCTCTCAGATTCGGGCACGCATGCGCCGTGAATGGCTCCAACGGGATCTAGGGCTCGCTGCTCGCGCTATCCGTGGTCGTCTCTCAAAGCCTGCTGTTCTGAAAGCGGTTGCTGTTGGCTCCGATGGCACTGAACAAGTCTTGGAGTCTCAATCTGCCATGGTGCCAGCCATGGCTGCCTCCAATGTCTGCCGTCAACAACAATGCCTCGACACTCCCTCCATGTCTCCATCATTCATTCAGGCCTTCGGCTACTTGGGTACTGGACCTTCCTCAGCTGATGTCCTTGCCGGCACTTACGTCCCTCCTTCAGGAACTGACCAGTACCTGACTGAATTTCTTACTTGCCTTCAAGTGCCCGCTGCTATTAAGTCCTTGCCTCCCTTTGACTATTCTGTTAGCCCTGCTGACAATGCTGCTGCCTGGAAATGCCAGAAGGAACGCACTGCTGGTGAGCCTTCTTGCCTCAGTTTTGCCCACCATAAATCTTTTGCCTTGGACACTCAGCTGAATTCCTTTGATACTCTGATGCGGACTGCTCCTCTGCTTGCTGGCTTCTCGCCCTCTGCTTGGCAGGTTATCACCGACGTTGAAATTTTCAAGAAACCTGGTGAATACCGTGTTGACAAGATGAGACTCATCCAACTGATGTCTCCTGAGTTCCAGATCAACAACAAGATGATTGGTAAACGCATTCTTGCTCATGCTGAACAGGCCAACGCGGTGGCAGTCGACCAACATGGCAGCCGGAAGCATCACAAAGCCATCAACACTTGTCTTAACAAGAAGCTTATTTGTGATGTCCTCCGCCAGAAGCGCCGCCCGGGGGCGGTTGCAATGAATGATGCCAAGGGCTGCTATGACCGAATCTCCCATCCCATTGCCAGTCTCACCCTCCAAAGCTTTGGGATTCCGGCTCATGTTTGCGAGGTTCTACTCTCCACTCTCCAGCGTGCCACCCATCACATTAAAACTGGATTTGGCCGGTCTGGTCCTATGTATGGTGATGAATCTATTCCTCTCAGTGGGATTGGGCAAGGCAACGGTCTTGGCCCAACTCTGTGGGCTCTGGTGTCTACCATCCTTTTCCGGATGATGCTGAATGCAGGCCATGGGGTTCATCTCCTCACCTCCCTGTCCCTTCAGCTGGTCTCCTTGGTTGGTTTTGCTTTTGTGGATGATACTGATCTTTTTTGTGCCGGTTCCTCCTCTACTACCTCTGGTGAGGCTTTGGCTGTTGATTTTCAGGCCGCTTTAGACCGTTGGGCTGGTGGTCTCATTGCTACTGGTGGCGCTATTGAACCTGCTAAGTCCTTCTGCTACTTGATAGATTTCAAGTGGACTGGTTCTGGTTGGGACTATTGTTCTGTTGATGAAATGCCCGGTGTTTTCACCATCACTGACAAATCTGGTGCCCAATCACCTCTTGACCGTTTTGAGGTTGATCACGCTGACAAGACTCTGGGTGTCTACATTTCTATGGACGGCAATGAGGAAGCTCAAGTTGATCACCTGCAGACCCAGTCCCAGTCCTTTGGATCTCAAATGAGGTCCTCCAAGTGCGAGAAGAACACCTCCCTCTACACCTTCAGGTACTCATTTATGAAGTCTTTTGAATACCCCATGCCCGTCACTCAGCTCAGCGCTTCTACCTGGAACCGAATTCTCCAACCAACTCTGGTCCCAGTGCTCAATAAGGCCGGCATGTCTCGCAACTTTCCTCGCAAGGTTTTCTATGGTCCATCTTTGTATCAAGGCTTTGGTTTCGTTCACCCTTTCCTTCTCCAGGAATTCAGCCACATTGCTACCCTGCTTCAGGAATCTGTCCGTGGTTCCCAGACAGGCCATATTCTTAGGCTTACAGCTGAAGCCTTTTGGCTTGAACTGGGGATCCCTTTTCATCTCGGTATTACCCCCTATCAGCCTTATGCCTCTTATATCACTCCTTGCTGGTATAAGCATGTGTGGCATTTCTTCTCTATGCACCCTGTGAGTATGGTGGAAGACTTTCCTACACTTCCTTTGCTTAGAGTGAATGACTGCTACCTCATGCAAGCTTTTGTCACTGCTGGCTTTCGGGGCGCCGACCTGTCTCTTCTGAATCTCATCAGGATGTCTCTCCAGGCTGTCTCCCTTGCTGATATCTGCACTGCAGATGGCACACGGCTTTCTCCTATGGCCTTCCAGCTGCAGTCCTCCAACCATCTTCACGCCCAGCTTGACTGGCCTCGATGCCCCCCTCCGTGGCATCTTTCAGCCCTTCAGCTTTAGCAACGTGCCCTTCGGACATCCTTCTTACCCCCGTTGGCTTTGCCTTCAGACCGAGCTTTCCACCCCTCCTTTCACCTGGGGCATTGGCTGTCAACCGAGTCCTCCTCTGTGTGGCCCTGGTTTTTGTGTCGTTCTACTGACCGGATTTTCTCCAAATGCCCCACTGGTTGGAGGGTTGGTTCTTTGCAAGGCCGAGGTCGTTATAGCTTTAACACCACCATCCTTTGTGCTAATCCTCCCAGTGCAGACACTATTGTATCCCTCCTTTCCAGTGGGAATGTGTTCCGGATTGTCGGTCAATCCTCCTTTATCTCTCATCCACCAGACGAAGACCCCTTGACCTATGATCCTTTTCAGTGTCTTCCTGCCACCCCAGAGGATGCATTTGATGCTCTCTGCGGTTGTCCCTGAGTCCTTCTCCATCAATACTCCCTTCCCCAGGATGGATGCCAGGCTCTTGCCGATGCCATTCTGCGTGGCTCTGCCAGCGCTGTCTGTAACGGCTCTTATGATCCCGTTCTCCTCCGCGGTACATCTTCCTTCATCCTTTCCCCCAACACCTTCACCAAGTCTCCCTCCTTGTTCCTCACTGGATCTAACCTTGTCAGTGGCTCCCCTGAAGATCAGTCTTCCTACCGGAGTGAATTGACTGGCATCATTGGTGTCCTCACCTGCTGTATGGCTCTGGTGGACCTCTATGAAGTAGCATCTGGCTCCCTCACCATTGCCCTTGATGGGGATACGGCTCTTCAACAGGCTCAGGGAACCTGGCCCTTGTCTATCTCTCAGAAATCTTTTGACCATGTCTATGCCATTCGCAATATGCTCTCTGCTCTTCCAATCACTGTCACCTTCAAGTGGGTTCAGGGTCATCAAGAGGGTCTTTCTCTTGACTGGTGGGCGCTTCGCAATCATCAAGTTGATGGCATGGCCAAGGCATTTCTATCCATGAAACGTTCTTCTCCTTACCACTATCCCCGACTTGTGTTTGAGCCCTGGGCTCTCTCACAGAAGGGTCTCAAATGCTCTCGCTTTGACAGAGATGCCTTGCACATTCTTATTTCGGGTCCTCCACTTCTTCACTATTGGCACACTCACCACGACGTCTCCATTCCACCACAAGTCTCCGATTCTATCCATTGGTGTGCCCATCACTCTGCTTTCAAGCGCCTCCCTCCTGGTATGCAACGGTGGTTTGTCAAGTTTGCTTCGGGTTGTATTGGTGTTGGCAATCAGTTACTTCATTACCAGCACCAGGATCACTCTCGATGCCCTCTGTGTGCCCAGGATGAGGAAAAGGTTTCCCATGTTCTTTCATGTGCCGACCCCGGGGCTGTCCAGCACTGCTTGTCTTCCTTTCGGGGTCCTCTGAAACAGCGCCTTACTTCTGAGCTTACAGACCCTTCACTGGCCCTTGCCATTGTGGATGTTACCACTAGGGTTCGTCAAGGTAGGCGTATCCACCCCTCCTCATACTCCCCTGATATTGCATCCGCTATAAGGGCTCAGCGTCCGATTGGCTGGCACAACTGGTTCCTTGGGAGGTGGACACCCCTCTGGCATCAGATTCAGGCTGACTATTCTTCTTCGATTGGTAGCAAACGCTCTCCTCGTCGATGGGCCACTGCAGTGATTCATCAATTTTTCCTCACCTGTTGGGATCTCTGGACGTACCGGAACCAACGGCTCCATGGCACTGGAGGGTTGCTTGAGTCAGAACAACACCAATCTCTCAATGATTCCATCTCATCTGAATTGGCCATTGGCTTAGCTGGTGCTCTGCCTCAATCTCACTCCCTCCTCCAGATTCCCCTCCAAGTGCTCCGTGGTTACACTCTTACTGCCAAGCGTCAATGGCTTGCGACCATCCAGCTTGCCAGGAGACACTATGCAGTCCCTCTCCCTTCCCAGCAGCCGTATCGCCAGGAGGCTGCCTTGCTGAGGGCTTGGCTGAATGGATCCTAACGGATGGGCCACACTTTTCACCCAGCGCTTTCCCCAGTGCTTTTCCCAGTGTCTCCCCCAGTGCACCCCACATTGCTACAGTGTTTCACCAAGTGCTGCTCCCAGTGTCTCCCCAGGTTCTGCACCCCGGGCTGCTTTCAGTCTCACCAGGTTCTACCCCTCGTGATACTCCTCGAGCTGAATCACGTTTGGCTTCTGGCGATGCTTCCAATATGTCCCCATCTTCTGCACCCCAGTGCTTCTCCCAGTGTATGCCCCGGTTCTGCACCCACCAGTGCTGCTCCTTATACTGCATCCAGTGTGGTTCCTGGCGCTGTCCCCAGCGCTGCTCCCACTGTCTCCCAGGGTTGCTCCACCCGGTGACCTTCCTAGTTCTTCCCCCAGTTACCCACCTCTGCACACCGTGATGCTCCCAGTATTTCACCCTTCCTCCTACATGTTTGTTGGATTATGCTACTGGTATCCTTCAACAGTTTTCACTTGTACTCTCCCTGCTTGCTTTCAGGATTCGTTTGACACATTTGTCGTTCTACAACTTGGGGCTTAGACTCTCTTTGATTGAGGCGACGTTAAAGTCTGGATACAGACTGAGTAGTTTAGATCCACCTTTGGTGGTTAAAGTTACTTCAATACGTATATTAATTAATTTTGTGTCACCACCTCCTAATAAGTGCATTTGTGTACTGGATTTGGAGGATAAATACACAGTAATTTTCAATTAAAAAATAGAAAATCCAATATTTCGTGTGATTGAACAATGAATATTGTTCCTGTTATGGGTGAGATGAATCATGAAAGAAATAGAAGTGAGTTATCTGTTGTGATTTGGGTATCACCACCTAATTATTGCATTGGATTTGGAGGATAAATACACAGTAATTTGCAATTAGAAAATAGAAAATCCAATATTTTGTGTGATTGAACAATGAATAATGTTCCTGTTATGGGTGAGATGAATCATGAAAGAAACAGAAGTGAGTTATCTGTCGTGATTTGGGTATCACCACCTAATGATTGCATTTGGTGACTGGATTGGGAAGAAAAATACACACTAATTTGCAATTAAAAATTCCAAAATCAGATTTTTCGTGGGATTGAACAATGAATAATGTTAATGTAATGGATAAGATGATTAATGAAAGAAACAGAAGTGACTTATCTGTCATGGTGGTTTTTGTGTCACAACCTAATTAGTGCATTTGGTTACTGGTTTTGGAGGGAAAATGACCAGGGAACAAGAAAACTATTAAAACTTTCATAAAGACTAAAGTATCAGCCTTAGAATTGGCAATATACTTTCATACTCTAACCAATCCATAGAATGAACAGTATTCATCCTTAAAACTACAGAAACTAACAAACTTTTGCACTCAACAAAAACTTAGAAGCAATCACTATTTCTTAGGTTACTACTTGTTCATACAAAAATAAAGAAATAGAACTACTAGTAGGAACATAAAGTAAGGAGGGAAGTACTACGTATGATGGACCGTTCTAAGGGGGAGTCGAACCACAAGACACAGTTACTTGAATATAACCGAATCCTTGAGATATGACAAAATTTACATTACTTAAAGTGTCCTAAGAATTATTCATTAACAGTTTACAATGAGTAATTGAACGAAAATATCTCAGTATTTGCCCAACGTAAATCATTATTACAACGAAGAGCAAAATGGAGAACACAACAACACAATCAGCGTACAAGAGGAAGCCTTTGAAGCCTAGGTATCTTTTGGATTCGGCGGAGTACTGTGCAAGAATGACTGAGCTAAATGACGGTGACGAAAACAACGAGAGAAATCCATTCTTATATCATTTTGAAACTGGGTTCGATGCGCTATGTGCCGAAAACGGCAACTTGGTACTCACAATACTTAATGGATGCAACAAGATAGACGACGTTAGAGATAGACTCGACAGCACAAAAGGGCATTTCGATGAAGAAGAAGCTTTAGAAATTTGGGAACAATGCTTGAAGTACGTAACTGAGGACATATTTCCTTTCTACAAGGAAGGCGACACTGATGCCGTTGACCACGTATGGGCTTTGGGTATCATTGTGGCACACACTTTATGCGGTTATCCAGCATTGAAAGGAACGGAGGACATACAGTGCTACAACAACGTGGGTATTGGACGACCAGTACAATCAGGAGAACGAGTGAGGCTCGAACTCAATGGTCATACAGTTCCACCAAAAAAATGGAGTAACCTGACGCCGGAAGCCAGAAAACACATAAAGCAATGCATACATTTTCACCCAGATAATCGTCCCTGTCTGACAACCCTTTGGTTAAACGAGTGGCGCACAATGACTGAAGAGGCAATCATTGAAAAGTACAGTATAATGTACATTGAAGAAACCAAGGACGGAAAGGAACGAAACAAAGAAACGAAGAAAAACAACAAGAATAAAAACAATTGGAATTCATTCATGAACAAAGCGAAAAAGCAGTCTAAGAAGAAAAAAAGGAAAACTCAAACAATTTGCAAACAAAGAGAAAAGGGAGGAAGAGGATAGAAATAAGAGAAACATTGTGCACTGGCTACAACTTTACGAAAAACGTTGGAATTCACCAGAAGATTTAGAGGAGTACAATAACTATCCCGTTCCTTGTGGTGCGTGGGGACGTGAGAAATAGTGCTACTAGTAACAAGCTTTACTATGGAAAAACTTACCCCTACTTACCACGAATACGTGCACAATCCTGTCCTCGTTAAATACGTAAATATAAAAATTAACTACTGTGAAAAACGTTAGTTACAAATGAAAAAGTCAGAATTGCCGTTCCAGAAAACTCAATCTGAAACGCCGTTCCAGAAATTTAAACCTGAAATGCAAATAAAGACGTTCTGTAGATTTCCAAAACAGTGAATTGTTAGCTACAACACTGTTCCAGACACATAACACGGAAACGCCGTTGCAAAAATCGTGCTTGTTTTCCATTACAGGCTCATCAATGCAACTGGTTCCTTACAAATGAAGAAGTCAGAATTGCGGTTCCAGACAACTCAATCAGGAACGCCGTTACAGAAACTTAACCTTAAAACGAAAATACATACGTTGTGCGGATTTTCCCTAACCGAGAATTGTTATCTCCAACACCTTTCCATACAATGTGCCTGTTTTTGGTTCTACAGATTTCAATATGAAGTGGTGTGATACGGTAGTAGGATGGGGAACATCAAAATAAATTGGTATCGTACAATCTAGTACCATTACTAGTACTACTTGTTTGGAAATAGGAAGCGAATGTATGGAAGAAAAAAATGGTGCGGCTAGGCAGACAGTTCTTTTTGGTTGGCCCGCGCTCACAAGCCCGCTTAGACAAAGACAAATGTATTGCAAATTGCTGAATTCGTACAATCGATGCCAAAACAAGGCAGCATAAAGATTCACAAAATTGCCAAAAACCACCGACAATTGAAAAATTATAAATACAAGATGACGAAACAAAAATGGTCCAACCTACCCAAGGCAAAAATAACACGTCTCCAAGAAAAGAAAATAGCAGATATGGCAAACGCAGTCAGGGATGGAGACACTAGAGATAATACCAAAAATACAAGCATTACAAACATGTCCAGCGAGACGAACACAAAAATTGCAGCAACACAAAAAGGCACCACCACGGCGGAAAGAGAAACACCACTAAAAAGGAAAGCAGAAAACATTAGCATGATGGACAGCAGCGACAGTGACAGTGACAGTGAAAGTGACACTGACACTGACACTGACAGTGACACTGATTCGAGTTCGGTTAGTGAAGACAATGATGGGAGCTCCAAAAAGAATAAGGATACTAGAGAAAATACCAAAGAGACAACAAAACAAAAAACTACGGAGGGCGGACGACAGAAAAAGGAAAACGTGAACGAAAGGGTGAAAACATTAACAGAAATAGCGAATGAGGATCCAGATCTACTAGAGAATTTCCTGAAAGGGTGGAGCCAAGGTAAGAAGGGAGAGAATTCTAAAGATGATGCTGCAAAAACTACCAACACGGTTCCATTGAAAACAGTGCGGGGCGGCGATAGCGTTGATAAAGTGAGTACATTGAGTTGTGGAACTAGACATAGTATGGAAACGGAAACTATGAAACTATTGAAAACATGTAAAGATACAATTGAAGGACAGGTGAGGGCATATGTGAAGAAGGAATGGTATGGTGGCCTGAAATTTATGACAACAAACACACTCTCCAATAAAATAATCGTGCAAGGAATCGATTCGTGTGTAATATCCGTTCCAAAAAATATACCCATTAAGAAATTCTGTGCCTACTTTGATAATGCAGTACCAAAAGCCCTGGCTAAATTGAGACACAATAATCAAACATTGGCTAGAAAAAATTGGTTTGGTAAGTGACGGCGTAATTGTTGAATCATCTGGAAATTATGGTACTTTCGACGTTCTTCAATATGCGCCTACGACCGACATACAACTAACCCCACCATACTATGATATCATACTGCCATTTGATGACATCACCGCAGGTGATAGTGAAATGGCAAAAGTGCCGGCATCATTCCCTGGTACTGTAGCTCTAAATACGGACTCGATGGAAATTCTGGCGAAAGAGTACCGGCGATACGGAAAGGCGGCAAATGAAGAATTTTATTATTTTGTGACAAGAATCCTGTCTGCCATTAATCCGGGAAAGACTAACTTTAGGCTGAGGAAGACAAAGGATCTTATTAGTACCATCTTTACTGTTACGGATGAGGCTTTTGCCCTAATGATAATTGACAACGAGTACAGCAATTGGGAAAACAAAAGGAAATGAAACTTGATGGAACATACACGACACAAAAAAAGCAAAATACATGAAAAAAAAATATTGCGATTCAAAAAGTGGAAGTGCAAATGGATGGGACAAAGAAGGACGGAAAGTGTTCGCTAAATTGTGCAAGAAGATACAAACGTTAAGAGAAAATCCCGAAACAGGTATAAATTTGGAGAAAATGATGCTACAAAGATTCTACTCAGAAAGCAATCCTACCAGTACTGTATCGAATAATGGTGGCACTGTTGCCAGTAGTCTTGCTGAAGAGGAAAGTGAGGATGAAAACTATATTGATCCGGCATGGAGACAATTGCTTGACGAAATGGAGGAAGTTTAGGCCTGGTTTTCAGAACCGATACTGTTCATTGTGTCAGTCCATTCACTAATTTGACGAGGGTTGGTTCACACCTACGACACAGGTAAATCTTCAAGGAAAGTGATTAGTAGGGTAAAAGGTACATATCTTACATACGTTGCATACCATGATTGCAAATAGTAGATTGTGTGACAAATATGATTAAATTGTACAGAAGGAAGTACTCGTACATATCATACATATTTTGCATAGGATACTACTAGGCAAATTCTTGACCCGAATAATTCAACTGTAGTGGTAGGTAGTCGCAAGAAGCGATGATAGTAAATTTCAAGGGTTGTTTGTTGCGAGCACAAATATTAAATTATAAGGGTAGTGTGTAGCGAGCAATGGAGATACATTTTAAGGGTTGTGTGTCGCGAGCACTAATGTTAAATTTTACTGGTTGTGAGTCATGACATTGCAAAATTCATTTTTGTAAATGTGATTCGCGAATGTACGGGTAGGTGATATTAAAAATTAAAAATCAATATTCATGACCCTAGGAAAAAAATAATCGCGACCCAGGGATTGAGAGTGAGAAAAATGGGCATGATACGAAGCAACCAAATCATAGGGGGGGGTTGGTTGTGAGTTATGACCTTGCGTATTTAATTTTAGAAATGTGATTTGCGATCGTACGGGTAAGTTTTATTAAAAATTAATAGTAATTATTCATGACCCAGGGAAAAAAATAAACGCGACCCACATATTGAGAGTTAGAAAATTAGGCATGATACTGACCTAGTGAATCACAAGGGGGACTCGTGTTAAAATTACACACAAAAAGGGGTTGCGACAGTACCTTGCGACAAAAAAAAAAGGGTCGCGTGACAGTTATCGGACGAACTACTCCATCAAAAGGATCAATAGCAAAGCTATAGCTACTTAGCCCACAAGTTGCTGCAAATGGAACAAGACTACAAGTTACTAAACTCGTGGATAAGGCTGGAGTCCGATACGATAAAGATCTAGGTTCTAACTTAATTTTAACTGATGACCAGTGAGGGCTGTAACAGCAGTTGTGAGGGAGGGATCTCCTGGCGGTATGGCAAGTCTCTCCAGGCTGGGGAGGTCCCTATAGAGGACTTTGCGCTTCATGTACATGATAAGGTTAGGCTCAGGCCGAAATGAGGGGCCAGGCTCAGTAAGAGCCAGGTTGCCTGTCGGCACCATAGGATAGGTGCCGGCGACTCTGAGTGTGCCTAGGAGAGGGACACAGATCTCTGCAAGGCCGCCATGGTGATTTAACTGTGGATATAAGTGTTAAATTCCTTCTGAAACTGGCTGTTGAGCTGATTCAATCCAAAGGCAAAGAAGAGCAACAGGAGCGTTAGTTGCAGGCCGGTTGAGGTGCCGGTCTGTTGTTTCTAATATTTCTCTGATATCCACTACGACTGGATGCGAATCCAATCAGATCTATTCTGACTATCGACCAATCGATGCAATCAGTTAGATCTTAGGCTTGTAGTTCTACAAATGAGACGGAAAAGGAGGCGTCCGTTGTGCAAGGTTTAAGGTTGAATAATCAAATAATCTAAAAGTATAAGCGTGTTGGCTTGCTGGAGAGCAAGTTACCACTTTAGAGTGTGCTGCCGCTAATACAGCACAATATTACAAATATACGGCAAAATACCGTGTTACGGGGAATATACGGCAAAATACCGTGTTACGGGGAAATATCGCGTTGCCGCTAATACAACGTGTATTTTGTGCAGCAGGGAAACAAGTTCGTGAGCAGCGCTTCGAACCTCTGCTGTCTTTTCTTGAAACAGAACACTTAACAAAATATAGCATATGCTAATATCTGGCATGTGTTCTTTCTCGGATCACTAAGTATCGAACTTGAGTGATGATCGATGCTTCTTCTTCAGTTAAGTATCGATTCTCGATCGTAAGAATGAGCTATCGGTTCTTTTTCTTATAGTTAAGTATCGGTCTCGATCGTAAGAATGAGCCCGGTAATTTTCGAGGTCTCATTATTTTCGATCTCGTACCTCTACCAACTTAGACACGAAAGGAATTTAATACTCCCCATGTATCCACGCGAAAGCATAATCTAAAATCCGATGCAGTCATCCTGTAGCAAATCACCAGTGTTTCCACAATAGTGGAAGATGGGCTTGAGTAAAGGATACACTACTGAGTGTCCCCAATGCTTGGTGAGGATGTCAGCACAGTTATCCTTGCCTGCAAGATGTTGCATGAGGATGAAGCCTCTTGCGATCATGCTTCTAACATAGTGATATGAGAGGATGTGATGCCTCTTGTGGAGCCTCGCGTATGGGAATGTGGAGGTTTGGATCATCTTTTCATTGTCTCCCCATGTGTAGGATGTGTCGTGTACTCTAGTACCAAGATACCTGAATGACTGTTGAATGTCAACAATTTGCTCAATGCAGGTTCTAGCAGATACAAACTCAGCGCCAAAGGTGGCTGTTTCAGATGTTGCTTGCTTCTTGGAGAACCACATGATGGGGGTCTTGTTTGCAAAATGCAGGATGCCAGTGACAACCTTGCCACTTAGGATGTCATGCATTAGGTTTGCGTCATAAAATGAGACAACACAACCACCTTACCCAGGGGTTTAGGAGCATCACTAGGGAGGTCCTCGGAGTGCTCTCCATACACTGTATTGGACCAGTCTGTGCTGGTACCTTCAGTGAGTACAAAATCTGGTATGCCCACTCTGAATCGGATTTTGAAGTGTCGGAACTTAGAGATGTAACCATAGATTCTTTTGGCTCTGTTGAGATGGCCTTCCCTAGGTTGCACGCGGAAGCTTGACAATGTCATAACAGCAGTTTGCACGTCAAAACGTCCAATAGCTATGACCCATTGAAGTGATCCAATCATGCTTTGATACTTTTGGATGTCAGTATCACTTAGGAAGGATGTTGAGTCTAGCTCTGGGTGGTCGTTCTCAGCAAGTGGTGAATGGAATCTGGTGGTAGGTTTGCAGCCAAACATTTGTTCATAGGAGGCCTCCATTTTCTCAATGAACTTGATGGGGTTCATGCAGAGCACACCATGTTCATCTCTTTCGAAACCACAACCCAAATGGAAGTTCATTGGGCCAGAACCCTTTAATTTAAAATTATAAGGTTCGGACTGTAGGATTACCAGGAAGGTTTCAGGATCGGCCATACATAAGCAAAGGTCGTCAACGTATGTGCATATGAGCTCGTATACTGGCTCCCCATGTTTGTTGTTGCCAGGCTTGATAAAGATCTCTGACTCTGTCTTAGATCTTTCAAAACCCAGTTCAATGAGGCAGGCAGCAAGTAGATCACCAAAACACTTGCCAGAATAGGAGGTGACCTTCTAGTGATCCAAATTCAGCGCCAGCCTTGATGCATACTTTCTCACAGGTGACAGCTTCAAGGTATGCATTACCAATGTCAGTTCCCCATGCTTCTAAGCTATTCAGTTCAGCCAGGAATAGACACATGCGCAAGCCCCGAAGAGATACAACTCCTGCATATACACTGTGGACAGGAGTTTCAGTGAGATTGCCATTTGCAACTAGCCGGGCTTTGTGTCGACCATCATGCTTGACCGCATAAATCATGTGGACCTTGATCTGTTGGAAACCAATGGGTATATTGCTAGCCTTGTAGATACCTTTGTCAATAAAGGTGTCATATTCTTGAAGCTGCGACATTTCCAGCGCTATGGCGTCCTGCCATTTGGGATGGCTTCTTCATGATTGCGAGGTACCTTGAATCCATACTGGTACTGTGGAGCAGTTCGAAAGGAGCGAAGTTTGGCTTGGTGGATAAGCCTGTCTAGCTTCTTGGTTCTTCGGGCAAGGGAAACAATGCGTTTGAGATGTTTCCAACCAGGTTGATTAAGCATGTTGTTGTCCTTTGCATATTTGGCTACAGTAACAGGGTCGTCTGCAGCTACATTGGAGAGAGGTTCATAGGTACGCTCCATGTTTTCCCACTCAATCCAAAGGTTGTATTTGGAACCTTTGTATTGGGGGTGCTTGTTGTCAAGGGGACCTTGATGGCCAAGTATGCGGCGAAATGACCAAAGTTTTCCATCTTCTTGAGTTACATCCCTGTGGATGTAGTTCATGACGTCATTGTAGGCTATGATATCTTCAAAATCATCATCTGTATGCTTGCATTTGAACTTGATGAAGTCCTTGTTTTGCTCAAGACTGTTTTCAATGTCAACAACTGTCATTCTTTTCTGTGTGCCATCAGGGAGAGCCATAAGAAAAGAGCGACCTTGCAAGTCGGCAACAGGGATAGCAGGGATGGTGATGGGTGTGCCATCATCGTCAAATTGGGCGTTGCCTTCTTCATCAGTAACAACTACTTTAGATGGGCCAACAGATGGGGTAGCAGGATTGATAGGTGGAGGTGTGGCGTCACTGACATCAAAATATGCTAGCTCAGGGGGACCAAAATCATCTTCAGTAACAGGTACGCCGGTAGGGGTCTTGCTGAAGATGTGAGGGGTTGGAGGGCCATCAAGAGTCTCCCCATAGTTGTTAGGGATTGGAGAAGGTACATAGCTTTGTGTATTAGGAACCTTGGAATAAAGAAATGTAGGCAGGGAGGGCTTGGGGATGCGCAGAGGAGATGATGCTGGTACCGAACTGGGGGATGAAGGATGTCGAAAGGAGGGACTATCACCAGAAGATTTAGGAGTGATGGAAGCATCTTTGGCCTTGCGCCATGCAAGAAAGCCATCATCAGTGAACAAGCCAGCACGCTTGTTGCAATTCGCGGGAGTTAAGGCAGTGCGTACACCAGAGCGATCAAGGAGCTTATTGGTGATGGGATCCCAGATGGTGAAACATAAACTATTGCCAACATGCTCGGCAATGCCAACAAAGTGGCCAAGGCATTCAGTGGTCTGAGAGCCAAACTGTGTATCTGGAGTCTTGTAGTATACGGGCTCAAACCAGAAGAAACTAAGGTAGGGACTGATGTCACCGATGATACCAGTAGCAATAAAGAAAGGCTGTTTGTCAGAGAGAGTGGGGTCAGACAAATGATTCATGAGGCGTCCAACATATTGCATACAAAGAAGCCAGAGGTGTGGTGGAGTGCCCGTGCGATCCATGATTCTATTGACAATGCGTTTGAAGGTCTAGTATCGCCGTTCAAAAAGATTTTGGTGTTGATGGTATGGTTCACTTTGCCATAAGCCGATCCACATCATCTTGAGGTAGTCAAGAACCGATTTGCTGGACTGGTAAGATCCATGATCACAGAGCAATCTGAGTGGTCGACCCCATTGCCGGACAAAATTTTGGAGACAAGGGAGAAAATCAGCAGTAGTCCTCATTTCTTCAATATGGATGATATGAGATTTGCGACCAAAGAAAACTTGAGCAATCTTGGATCCACCATTGATAGCAGGGGTGTCGGAATAGATGACATCAGAGAGGACATCATCATTGAAAGGCCGGACATTCATGGCAGGCTGTGGTGATTGGAACCTTTTGAAGATGTTACCATCGGGACTAAGTGACAGTGAGCCATACTGAGTGGAATTGTTGAAGGTGGCCTTGATACGGTCAAGGGAGATCCATCCAAAGAAGGGCTTCAGTGACAAGTAATCTATATCAGTGGGTGATTGAGCATGGGCTGCAGCAGTAATGGAGGTGGAAGGAGTCTGATTAGAGCACCGACTGAGGATTGATTGGTGAATATAATCAGCTGGGCTGAGCCAAAAAGAGGGATCAGAAGCATCCAATGCCTGGATGGGTGAAGTGTCGCTGTTGGACAAGAATGCTGTGACCGTAGAAGATATGCCAATGTTGATATCCCTGAGGGAGCCAAATTCATCATAGTCTTTATATGGAAGGGATGTGACAAGAGGCGGGTATTTCTGAATGAAGGTATCATCCTGGGGGGTATATGCGCGATCTAGTGTAGATGGGTCCCAATGTTGATCACTGGTCATGACAACATGAGGAAGATGAGCAAATTCTTCACTGGTATACTTGCGCATGGCAAGATAAGGCAATCCATGGGATATACTGAGTGGAAAGACATAACCATCGGTGGTGGTGATGACTTGGGTGCCGCCCGTCTTGATAGAGGTGTCATCTACAATCGAGAAGTATGCTTCCATCTGAGGAGAAGACAGGATGGATGGGTGTTGTCCAGTGTAGGCACACTCATGAAAGATGATGATGACAGGACCCCTGTTGGAAACAGAGTACGCGCCACATGTAGCAATAGGAATGTTCTGGATTTGATGATTGTTGATGCCAGTCACATTGACATACCGTGGTGGAATATCCTTGGAGATGAGACATGCATCATGTCCTATGATACATCCGTTTGCGCCTCTGTCAACCATAGCATAACCGGGTGTGGAGACGTTAGTTTTGCTAGAGTGATCGGTATCAATGGGGTGTGAGGGTGAAACATGAGGTTCGCGTTTGGGTGATGCCCAATGGTGGAATTTTACAGACATGGAAGACAGACCGGCAGGGACATAAACATTGCCTTCTTTCTTGTAAAGAATATCAGGATTATCTGCAAGGAAGCGAGCTGGGTGTGCAGGAGAAACAGAAGACTTGAGGGGCCTGTTGTCTTGGTGAGAAGATGTCTTGTATACACCGAGGGATGCATGGAAGGCGGATCTGGCGGAACTTTCTTCATCAGGTGAGAGGACTGGCTCACCGTCAGGTGATGATGGGACCTGCTCATCAGTAAGGTGTCCATAAGCTCGTCGTGTGATTGGCTTGCTGGAATTGGGGTCCGGTGGCAGTGCAGCATCAAGGAGCTCAGACCATAGGCAGGCAACGAGTCGCTTCTTGTCGTCAGCTGTGAAGCCAAGCCAGTGCTTCGTACCCTGCTTAGAGAGAGTTTTCCAAACTGCAGACGGTAGTCTTGTGGTAGGGTCTGGTGTTCTGCCAGCCTTGTAAACAGCGTAGTCCTGGTAGTCACCATCAAAATCAATAGGGGGTAAATATGAGGCCGAGTCGTCAGTGATAGCAGAATATGTGGACTGTGTCATAGAAGACAAATCATGAGTATTGGCTTTGACAGACAGCCGACTTCGAGGTTGGGACAGGGAAGCTTGGGAATCCAGTCTGGTGGCTTCAAGGAGGAGGGTATTTTTCAATTCACTGATAGCAACAGCTTCATGCTGTCTAAACTTAATCAAGTCCTGTGCTGCAGGAGGATCATCAACCTTATAGAACTGTTCACTGAGCTGGAAGCTGCTACTACAGGCCTTGCAAAGGTGCGTTTTGACAGTATCAAAATCAAGTGGCCTTTGTGGATCGCGTAGTGTGTTGAGATGTTCCAACTGGGCAAACCACTGGGTGATGAACTTGACCTTGGTATCCTTCCATGTCCTCAAATCAATGTCCAATAGTTGTTGCATCACGATGGAGGTGTCATACACTTTGGATTTGGATCTGTCGTGCAATGACACAAAGTCAAAGAAGGCTTGTCTACCATCTCTTGAGGAGGTATGGCTGAGCACGCAGGAGTAGGAGAGATCACTCTGGAGGGCATGTAGGACAAGGGTCCAGAAGAAAGCACATTGCTTGTCATGGAGAGCTTTTTCATACCCAACGAGTGGTGTATCAGGCCAGCTTGAGTCAAGGAATGTGCGAGTATCTATGTCAGACGTTTCCAGCTTTGCCTTGAATTTTACAAGCCAGCATTCAAACCTTGCATCATTCTGCAGGATGGGAAAGGTGGATTCATCCCTTGATTTCTTGGTCCAGGATTCATATCTAAGCTGTTCGATGGGCTTGGAGGATCTTTCCTGTTGTCGTCGAGGCGTGCCGGTGCTAGTGATTGCAATGTCCGTTCCAGATGCTCTTCTGGCTCTGACAGCACTAAAACAGTAGCTGTGAAAGTCGTCTTTGGTATACTGGGTTCTATCCTCTGAGTCTAGTCCTTGTGCTGTGAGATGCTGGCCGTAGTCAATGACTTGCTGTATGGACATCTGTACATGTCGATAAATTGGCGTTCTTACTCCCCCTTCGAGGAAAGCTAGGTCTCCAATGTTCTCGATGTACAAGAAGGCTAGCCATGTCTTGATCCTTCCAGCAATGAGAGCCTCACACAGGGCGTCATTTTGTTCCCTTGGTATGTCAAAGATTTCATGCAAGAATGTGGCAAGTGGTCGGTCAAACGATGGGAAGAGGTCCGCGATAGATGTGTCCTCTTCATCCTCTTGGCTTGGATTATTCTGTTGGTCGGGTGCCACATCTGCGGTGGGTAGTCGAGGTGTGGTTGCTGCGCTTCCAGGTTGGAGTGTTTGGAATCGTCCTGTCGATCTGCTTCGCCCAGTTGACCTGCTTCTTGTTCTTCCAGCAACTGGAACGGTAGGCATTGTTGTTGTGTAATCGTAGGTCGATAGGGTCCTGGGTATTTGGATGGCGATAGATTGTTATTGGCGTGTCCAATTTGTTCTTTGTTATACTGTAATCGGATCAGAGAACTATCGATCGTCGGCTGTAGTCGATCGTTCGATGATCTGCTGTCGGATTGTCGTCGACGGTTGCTCCTTCTTCTTTTGCAAGCTTCAACAAGCTTGCGACTGTTAATCTGTTAAATTCCTTCTGAAACTGGCTGTTGAGCTGATTCAATCCAAAGGCAAAGAAGAGCAACAGGAGCGTTAGTTGCAGGCCGGTTGAGGTGCCGGTCTGTTGTTTCTAATATTTCTCTGATATCCACTACGACTGGATGCAAATCCAATCAGATCTATTCTGACTATCGACCAATCGACGCAATCAGTTAGATCTTAGGCTTGTAGTTCTACAAATGAGACGGAAAAGGAGGCGTCCGTTGTGCAAGGTTTAAGGTTGAATAATCAAATAATCTAAAAGTATAAGCGTGTTGGCTTGCTGGAGAGCAAGTTACCACTTTAGAGTGTGCTGCCGCTAATACAGCACAATATTACAAATATACGGCAAAATACCGTGTTACGGGGAATATACGGCAAAATACCGTGTTACGGGGAAATATCGCGTTGCCGCTAATACAACGTGTATTTTGTGCAGCAGGGAAACAAGTTCGTGAGCAGCGCTTCGAACCTCTGCTGTCTTTTCTTGAAACAGAACACTTAACAAAAAATAACATATGCTAATATCTGGCATGTGTTCTTTCTCGGATCACTAAGTATCGAACTTGAGTGACGATCGATGCTTCTTCTTCAGTTAAGTATCGATTCTCGATCGTAAGAATGAGCTATCGGTTCTTTTTCTTATAGTTAAGTATCGGTCTCGATCGTAAGAATGAGCCCGGTAATTTTCGAGGTCTCATTATTTTCGATCTCGTACCTCTACCAACTTAGACACGAAAGGAATTTAATAATAAGAAATGCAGGGCTTGCCGGGGCGTCGGCTCCTTCCCTAGGACCAAGGGAACAAACTCGAAAGGGAGGAAGAAGGCCTTGTGGACGTGGAGCATTTCTGAGTGGGCGCCACCCTCTTGAATGGCAGGGGCATACTCTTGGTGGGGGTTGTCCAACAAGATGGCAATGTGTTGTCCCAGCAGATACACTAGGGAGGCTGCAGTCTTGGAGAGCCCTGGACCAGCTCTCCTGTGTCTCCTACAATGTCGTCAAGGTAGCCAAAGGAGTTACTCTTGTTGGGGGAGACCTGACCTAGTAGGGAGCCTGGGAACTTCTTGATGTCATGAACAAACCGGAGGCGGGAGACCTCGGACGGGTCGGCCACAAAGATGCCTAGGGCTCCCACAGCTTGGGCCTCAAACAGGTCCGATATATGATCTAATAAAGGGGTTGTGAGCACAGCGTCCCGTCCAAAGTAACCAAAAATAACTCTGTAGGCCTCATTCCTCTCCAGGGTGTTACCAAACGGATCGCTGTACTAGCCTGGAAGAACTCCGTGTAGTTCTTGTTCATCTTGACTGTCGGCGTGCCATATGGGTACAATAGGAGCAGCGGCTATTGGACCAGGGCGTGTGGCCAAACTTATTCTACTAGTGCTACTATCAATTAGGAGCAAAAAGAGTGAGCTTTTGCTGGAGGAAATGAAAAGAATTCACCGTGTAACGCGTATTTGTACGTACTAAGCGGGCATATCCTACGAAAGTCATAAGGGCAATAACCTTATCCTTAAGGTTCTTCCTGAGTGAATGATCGCCAACAACTTTCCATGTGAATTGCCTCTTACCGGGAGTTTTCCCCGTCAGCTCACTCTTTTAAGAATTAACAACTCTAAAACACTATCATGCCCTAAAACCTATGTACAATCTAGTACTAATTCTACATGATAAGGTACAATCACATGTGCGGTAACAAAAGACCGAACGAAGATGGTTTTGCGTGTGTTTCTTGTGTCTTAATTACATGTGTTTTGTATGCTTAGAAATCGACACGACGATACGACGAGTAATTAACCTGCCGATCGGCAAAGACTCTAGAAATCACGCGGTTAAGGACATACAGACAGACTAAACCAGTTACTCGTGTTAGTCGCCAAAGCAAATAACTGTTTATACGATTCGTCTCAACGCATATACGACCTGTAAAGAGGGACCGACAGAGGTGCAGTACGGTCCGGATATAACTTAATCCTAATGCTCACAATTTTAGAATCTAATCAATATTACTGCAATCTTCCTACTGTAATCTATCGACACGGAATAGGAATCAAAGTTTATCAGACCCAGACTCTAACCGTATAAGGAGTGTCCACACGACAATGGACGAAGCGAGAATGATTACCGACTGATCACCGGCTAATCAAAGACCCCTGAAGGCTATGTCCATGTTTGAGCACTTAGATGGGTAATGGCACTAGTGCAGCCGGGCTTGAGCTAATACCTCTTGCTTCCCTCAAACGACATAATGGCCTAGGGGAACAAGCAAACGCCATCGATACAACACATCGAATTCGGAGGGGCCAGAACAACCGCAGTCTCTACATTCAAATGTAAACGTGTCCCAATTCAAACATGGAAGAGGCCCACACGATGTCTCGAAATGACACGATAAGGACGAGTAGACGATCCCACCACCACCACCAACAACAACAGTAACACCAACAGTTAGGAGCTTAAAGCTCACAAATAGCAGTAGGTGCGAGTACAGTTAGGAGGGATCGATTCCTCCATACAAGTCAATATGATACTAACAAGAGGTGGGACAGCGTATTAAATTCCTTTCGTGTCTAAGTTGGTAGAGGTACGAGATCAAAAATAATGAGACCTCGAAAATTACCGGGCTCATTCTCATGATCGAGAATCGATACTTAACTGAAGAAGAAGAATCGATCGTCACTCAAGTTCGATACTTAGTGATCCAAGAAAGAGCACATGCCAGATATTAGCATATGCTGTATTTTGTTAAGTGTTCTGTTTTCAAGAAAAGACAGCAGAGGTTCGAAGCGCTGCTCACGAACCTGTTTCTCTGCTGCACAAAATACACGTTGTATTAACGGCAACGCGATATATTTTCCCGTAACACGGTATTTTGCCGTATATTTGTAATACCGTGCTGTATTAGCGGCAGCACACTCTAAAGCGGTAACTTGCTCTCCAGCAAGCCGACACGCTTATGCTTTTAGATTACTTGATTATTCAACCTTAAACCTTGCATCGGACGTTCTTGCGTCCTACTGTAGAACTACAAGCCTAAGATCTAACTGACTGAGCCCACCGGTAGTCAGAATAGATCTGATTGACGCCGAGTCTTCAATCGTAGTGGATATCAGAGAAGTATTAGATTACAACAGACCAGCACCTCAACCGGCCTGCAGCTACAGATCGTGTTGCTCTTCTTTGCCTTTGGAAGAATCAGCTCAACAGCCAGTTTCAAAAGGAAATTAACAGATTAACAGTCGCAAGCTTGTTGGAGCTTGCAAAAGAAGACGACAACAACGGAACCAATCCGACAGCAGATTATCGATCGACTCGACTACAGCCGACGATCGATTGTTCTCTGATCCGACTACTACGAAAGACAATCCAACAGCAGATCATCAATTGATCTGACTACGGACGACGATTGACAGCACGACGATCGATAGTTCTCTGATCCGATTACAGCAATCCGAGAGACGCCGAAGAAAAGACAACAACGAAACAAAGAGAAACTGTAACAGCACTACATGTCCGACATCCCCATCGCCGGTCGAACACGTAGCAGGTCCACAGGATTCCAAACACTCCAGCCCGGAAGTGCTGCAACCACATCCCTTCTGCCCACAGCAGGCATGGCACCTGATCAACAGAATAATCCAAGCCCAGAGGGTGAAGAGGACACATCTATCACGGACCTCTTTCCTTCATTCGACCAACCATTAGCCACCTTTTTGCATGAATCCTTCGATGTCCCAAAGGAGTCCCACAGCACCTTGTGTGAGGCGCTCGTAGCTGGGCAGTACAAGACATGGCTGGACTTCCTGTACATCGAGAATATAGGTGATCTCGCTTACCTCGAGAGAGGAACAAGAACACCGCTTTACCGACATGTACAGATGACTCTACAAAGAGTTGTCGATTTTGGACAACATCTCACAGAACAAGGACTGGACTGGGAAGATAGAACCCACTATACCAAGGCCGCCTTTAAGAGCTACTGTCGAGGGATTATCAGAGCCAGAAGAGAATCTGGGACTGACATTGAAACAACGGCGCGCACTATCGGCACATCTCAACGACAACAGGAGAGATCCTCCAAACCAATCGAACAGCTCAGATATGAGTCATGGACCAAGAAATCACGGGATGAAACCACATTCCCAACCCTGAAGAATGATGCAACCTTTGAGCGTTGGCTCGTCAAATTCAAGGCTAAACTGGAAACATCCGACATAGATACGCGCACATTTCTCGATCCAAGCTGGCCTGATATACCACTCATCGGATACGAGAAGGCCCTTCATGACAAGCAGTGTGCATTCTTCTGGACTCTTGTTCTACATGCCCTCCAGAGTGATCTCTCCTACTCCTGCGTGCTCAGCCATACCACCTCAAGAGATGGTAGACAAGCCTTCTTTGACTTTGTGTCATTGCACGACAGATCCAAATCCAAAGTGTATGACACCTCCATCGTGATGCAACAACTATTGGACATTGATTTGAGGACATGGAAGGATACCAAGGTCAAGTTCATCACCCAGTGGTTTGCCCAGTTGGAACATCTCAACACACTACGCGATCCACAAAGGCCACTTGATTTTGATACTGTCAAAACGCACCTTTGCAAGGCCTGTAGTAGCAGCTTCCAGCTCAGTGAACAGTTCTATAAGGTTGATGATCCACCTGCAGCACAGGATTTGACCAAGTTTAGACAGCATGAAGCCGCTGCTATCAGTGAATTGAAAAATACCCTCCTCCTTGAAGCCACCAGACTGGACTCCCAGGCTTCCCTGTCGCAACCTCGAAGTCGGCTGTCTGTCAAAGCCAATACTCATGATTTGTCTTCTATGACACAGTCCACATATTCTGCTATCACTGATGACTCGGCCTCATATTTACCTCCTATTGATTTTGATGGTGACTACCAGGACTACGCTGTTTACAAGGCTGGCAGAACACCAGATCCAACCACAAGACTACCATCTGCAGTTTGGAAAACTCTCTCTAAACAGGGTATGAAGCACTGGCTTGGCTTCTCAGCTGACGACAAGAAGCGACTAGTTGCCTGCCTACGATCTGAGCTCCTTGATGTTGCATTACCACCGGATCCCAATTCTAGCAAACCGATCACACGTCGGATCTATGAACACCACACTGATCAGCAGGTCCCCTCACCTGATATTGAACAGATCCTCTCACCTGCTGAGGAAAGCGCAGCCAGATCTGCATTCCATGCATCCCTTGGTGCATATCAGGCATCTTCTCAATCCGATAACAGACCGCTCAAGTCTTCTGTTTCTCCCGCACATCCAGCTCGTTTCCTTGCAGATAATCCTGATATTCTTTACAAGAAAGAAGGCAATGTCTATGTACCTGTTGAACAGACTTCACGGTCTGTCAAATTCCACTATTGGGCATCACCGGACTGTGAATCTCTTGTTTCACCAGCAAACCCCGCCGCTACTTACCACTCTAGCAAAACTACTGTATCCACACCCGGTTATGCCATGGTTGACAGGGGTGCAAATGGATGTATCATAGGAAATGATGCATGCCTTATCTCTAAGGACATCCCACCTAGATTTGTCAATGTAACTGGTATCAACAATCACCAAATCCAAAACATCCCTATTGCAACGTGTGGCGCCTACTCTGTTTCCAACAGAGGTCCGGTCATTATCATCTTTCATGAATGTGCCTACACTGGACAACACCCATCTATCTTGTCCTCTCCTCAGATGGAAGCATACCACTCGATCGTGGATGATACCTCTCTCAAGACCGGTGGAACCCAAGTCATTACCACTACTGATGGCCATGTCTTTCCACTCAGTATATGCCATGGCTTACCTTATCTTGCCATGCGCAAGTATACCCGTGCAGAATTTGCTCATCTACCTCACGTCGTCATGACAAGTGATCAGCATTGGGACCCATCTGTGCTAGATACCGCATATACCCCCCAGGATGATACCTTCATTCAGAAATACCCGCCTGTTTCCACATCACTTCCATATCAAGATTATGATGAATTTGGCGCGCTTAGGGATATCAACATTGGCACCTCCTCTACAGTCACCTCATTCTTGTCCAACAGCACTACTACCTCCTCCCTACAGGCTCTGGATGTTTCTGATACTTCATTTTGGCTTAGCCCCACTGATTACATCCATCAAGACATCCTTAATAGGTGCTCTAATCAATCTCCTTCCACCTTTCTCACTGCTGCAGCCCATGTTCAATCGCCCACTGATATCGATTACCTGTCCCTGAAACCCTTCTTTGGATGGATCTCCCTTGACCGTATCAAGGCCACCTTCAACAATTCCACACAGTATGGCTCATTGTCACTTAGTCCCGATGGTAACATCTTCAAAAGGTTCCAATCACCACAGCCTGCCATGAATGTCAGGCCTTTCAATGATGATGTCCTCTCTGATGTCATCTATTCAAACACCCCTGCTATCAATGGTGGTTCCAAGATTGCTCAAGTTTTCTTTGGTCGCAAATCTCATATCATCCATGTTGAAGAAATGAGGACTACTGCTGATTTTCTTCCTTGTCTCCAAAATTTTGTTCGACAATGGGGTAGACCACTCAGATTGCTCTGTGATCATGGATCTTATCAGTCCAGCAAATCTGTTCTTGACTACCTCAAGATGATGTGGATTGGCTTATGGCAAAGTGAACCATACCATCAACACCAAAATCTTTTTGAACGGCGATACCAGACCTTCAAACGCATTGTCAATAGAATCATGGATCGCACGGGCACTCCACCACACCTCTGGCTTCTTTGTATGCGATATGTTGGCCGCCTCATGAATCATTTGTCTGATCCCACTCTCTCTGACAAACAGCCTTTCTTTATTGCTACTGGTACCATTGGTGATATCAGTCCCTACCTTAGTTTCTTCTGGTTTGAGCCCGTATACTACAAGACTCCAGATACACAGTTTGGCTCTCAGACCACTGAATGTCTTGGCCACTTTGTTGGCATTGCTGAACATGTTGGCAATAGCTTATGTTTCACCATCTGGGATCCCATCACCAATAAGCTCCTTGACCGATCTGGTGTACGCACTGCTTTAACTCCGGAGCATCGCAACAAGCGTGCTGGCTTGTTCACTGATGATGGCTTTCTTGCATGGCGCAAGGCCAAAGATGCTTCCATCACTCCTAAATCTTCTGGTGATAGTCCCTCCTTTCGACATCCTTCATCCCCCAGTCCGGTACCAGCATCATCTCCTCTGCGCATCCCCAAGCCCTCCCTGCCTACATTTCTTTATTCCAAGGTTCCTAATACACGAAGCTATGTACCTTCTCCACTCCCTAACAACTATGGGGAGATTCTTGATGGTCCTCCAACCTCTCACATCTTCAGCAAGACCCCTACCGGCGTACCTGTTACTGAAGATGATTTTGGTCCCCCTGAGCTAGCATATTTTGATGTCAGTGACGCCACACCTCCACCTATCAATCCTGCTACCCCATCTGTTGGCCCATCTAAAGTAGTTGTTACTGATGAAGAAGGCAACGCCCAATTTGACGATGATGGCACACCCATCACCATCCCTGCTATCCCTGTTACTGAATTGCAAGGTCGGTCTTTTCTCATGGTCCTCCCTAATGGCACACAGAAAAGAATGACAGTTGTTGACATTGAAAACAGTCTTGAGCAAAACAAGGACTTCATCAAATTCAAGTGCAAGCATACAGATGATGAACTTGAAGATATCATTGTAACACACTAGGGGTGGTGACTGCTCTTGGTTGTTGGCCTCAAGGAAGCCAGATTTGCTCACCGCTCTGTACGCTGTGTTCTGCTTTGCCGCCATGTTGTTGGAGGAAAGCTTCCTTTGCGCGCTGCATGTGTGCTTGGAATGATTCATTGCTGGCTGTGGTAGTCTTGCCTGCCGAGTCATTTTTCTTGTTGTCGGCGCGTTGCTTTTTCTTCTGTTTGGAGTACCTGTTCTTGGGACATTCGGACCAGTCATGGTTGTGCCCGGGAATGCGACAGGGATTAGAAGATTTTTGGCCTTGGTTTTTGTTGTTGGTTTTGCGTTTGGATTGGTTGGCATTGTTTCCAGGACGTCTCCCTTGTTTTTTGCCTCCTCCATTCCTCAGCTTGGACTCTCGCTCTCGACTGGACATATATTCCACAATCTTTTGGATGGATGTTTCTGCAGTGATGCCCCCATGAATTTGGCCATATTGCTCAACCCACAGGTTGGGGAAAGTGTGGAGCAGTATTGTTGTTTTGTTGATTTTGTTGAGGTTTTGGCCATGACCTTGCAGCTTCTCCGAGTACCGAATGAGCCTGTTGATTCGCACTGCGTGGTCCTTGGCTGTGGTATCATGAGGTTTCTTGCATGCGTCGCTGCGAATGTAGGTTTGCATGATGTCTTTTGCATCCCCTGCATCGCAGTAGTGTTCTTGAATGTAGTCCTTGAATGCTTCTTCATAGCCTTCCATGTTGTCTGGATAGTTCAAATCATCATTATCGTCTCGGGTTGTCTCGTCCCACTTTCTTTGTGCTTCCGGGCACAATATCTTGGTGAACAGTTCAATATATCGATGTTCTGGTAGCGGTAGTCGCTTTGCGCCAATGATGAATGCTTCTTGACAATAAAGTAATTCTTCAAGGCCCCCTTCGTCTGAAAAGATTGGTAGTTTCCATTCCTCCTTTGAATTATTGTTGGCGTCATACACTTTCAAGGTGGCAAGTTTGTTCTTAGTCCGATCAAAGCTGGAATCATAGGTGATTGGTGGTTCTCGATGCAGTCCGGTCGACATGGTTGAGATACTTGCCTGGTTTGATATTCGGATTGTTTGTTTTGTTCTTCTTTGTTTTCGACTGAGAAAGGAAAATTTTTGTTTTATAGATGATTAACAATGTTCAAGACTGCTTTTTCTTTTCGGTTGATTTGGAGTTATTTTGTTCGAAAGTTCGTTCCGGTCGAAAGGAGAAAGATCTTTACGAATTTTGGTAGGTTTGTTAGCAAAATCGTTGTCGTTCGAAAAACCGTTGTCGTTCGAAAATTCGGGATAGGTTATTTGTTATCGAAGAAAAAAACTGTTGTTCCAAAAATTTGATCGTTATTCTACAGTAGCTGTAAAAGTAATTACTGTGTAACACACTAGGGGTAGAATTTGAGTAGGAGTGATAATTATGAATGGATTAATACTTTACGAAAATGGATGGAAACTTAACAGATAAAATAATGAGCGATCGGGCCATGCTGGCTCCGATCGGGCCCTGCTGGTTTCGATCGCTCATGGATATTCATATAGAGTAGCGATATGAATCGTGCGCCTGTCCGGCATCGGTATACCATTGTATACAGATAATGCTTCGCTACTTAATGATTCTTAGAGTAGCCCAAGTCTCATTAATTCGATCGTATGTATCCTTCGATGGTATCTTCTTGGATAGTACAACTTGTACGATAGGTTGTAATACGTCGATTGGTACGTACATAGTTTGGTACGTATGATCGTAGTACGTTACAATCATAGCATACAATGACGTCATGAACTACATCCACAGGGATGTAACTCAAGAAGATGGCAAACTTTGGTCTTTTCGACGCATACTTGGTCATCAAGGTCCCCTTGACAACAAGCACCCACAATACAAAGGTTCCAAATATAACCTATGGATTGAATGGGAAAATATGGAGCGCACCTATGAACCTCTCTCCAATGTAGCTGCAGACGACCCTGTTACTGTAAGCAAATATGCCAAGGACAACAACATGCTTGATCAACCTGGTTGGAAACACCTCAAACGCATTGTTTCCCTTGCCCGCAGAACCAAGAAGCTAGACAGGC